>NW_020769456.1:0-77688 GCF_900518735.1 Pseudonaja textilis
AGAAGCTGGCAGGGTGGCTTTTCCTGTCGGCGCAGCTCCTCCGAAGCGCCCGTTCACCCCCAACCCCGCCGCCCGCGGTTCAATTCAGTCCTCCGTTCTGCCTGTCTTCGTTTCTGGTTGTTTCGGAGTAGCTTTGGCTGAGAATAATAACTATTCGCCACTTTTGCTCAGCCGAAGCTGCTCCGAAACAACCAGAAACGAAGGTAGGCAGGCACGCAAGCAGAACGGAGCACTGAATTGAACCGCGGGCGGCGGGGTGCGGGTGAACGGGTGCTTCGAGGAGCTGCGCTGACAGGAAAAGCCACCCTGCTGGCTTCTTTGAAGCGGTTTCTTCCTGGGCTGGTGGAGGAGCGAGAGAGCGACTCAGACAGGAATGAGACAGACACCTGAGGGATAAGGCTGAGAGAGGTAGGGAGACACCTGAGGGATGAGGCTGAGGGAGGCAGGACTGAGAGGTGGGGATTCTCACCCGTCCTGCAGAGACTTTCCTGAGCCGCGGAGACAGCCGCGGGCCGCCGCCACGGCCCAGCGCTCAGTTTTGAAGGTCCTCCTCAGCCCGGCGCAGTTCCTGAATCTGCAGCTGAAACCCTCCGTTTTAAATCTCCCGATAGAAGAGAATATATGTCGCTCAGGGTTACAATGAGGAGGCATTGGCGCTCCCTGAACTTGGTGGTTTGCTGGCAGACGTTTTATTACCCGACTAGGTAACAACATCAAATGTTATCTAGTCACGTAATGAAACGTCTGCAAGCAAACCACCAAACTCGGGCTCCCCCCCCCCCCCCCCCCCCGCCCCGGTCCTTGAAAAAGTATTTCTGCGTGAAAGTGGTCCCTGGTACAAAAAAGGTTGGGGACCACTGTTCTAGACCTTAGTTGGTCTATGTGTCTTTTCCAGCTTCTTCCGTCCTCCGTTTCTAGCCAGTATGACCGTGGTCCCGTTATTTGAGTTATTCTGGCCGGTATCCAAAATGGGTCCCCTGTAAGGTTTTTAGCGTATACCGGATCCCCTGTTGTAAATGTGCGGTATTTACTGGAGAAGTCTTGTGGCTTTTCGGGGTTGTAAGTGGGGTGTAATCTACCCAGGTGTGACCGTAGTTTCCTGCCCATCAGGAGTTCTGCTGGGCTCTTGTTAGTTGTAGTGTTCGGTTATATATGTTGGATGGTTAGCATTTTATTGATTTTGTCTTGGATTTCACCCGTATCTATTTTATCTAATGCGGGAATGATATTCCCCTCTGAAAAAAAACCTGGGGCCGGCCAAGAGACCCCGTGCCGCGTGCCGAGAAATCGCACACAACACCAACGCTAAACACCTTTCCTTTCCAGCTGGTCACGTGTGGATCAGCTCCAGAGCTGGGCAGCCGCTTCCCTGGGGGCGGGGCCGAGGCCGCCGCCCGGGGAGCGCCCGCTGCTTTCCCTCGCCAGGGCCGGGCAGTGACGTGTTGCACGGAGAGACGCCTGGTCCGTGGCTGCCCGGCTCCCGTTTCCTGCCGTTCAGTGGCCTCCGTTCGCACCGCCCAGCCTCTGCTCAGGTATCCGGCGTTGCTACCGCTGGCGTAACTCCAGTCCCGCGTTGCCTCGGAAATGGAAAGGCAAAACCGGGAGCTGCTGCTCCTGAGCCTCTGGTGCCGCTGTTGCTGTTGCAAAGCGCCGCCGTGGCTCTTCCTTTCTGCCTTTCCCTTCCTGAGGCAACGCGGGACTGGAGCCGCGCCGGCGGTAGCAACTCCTGACTCGGGGCCTCTGAGGGGAGGGGAAGGAGGAGAAGAAGGGGGGGGCGTTCCCCAAAAAATCGGAATTCCGATTTTAATCGGAAGAATATGTCTGCTAATGCCTCTTTGGTATACCAGACCGTGGGCTCCTCCCGTCCGTTTCTCGCCGGGTGAGCGGGCGCTGTTAGGGCATGCTGTATGCCCAGTTTGGCGAGGAATTTTTCAAATGACAACGCTGTGAACTGCGGCCCGTTGTCTGAGACTAGTGGGTCCGGTAACCCGTGTTTACCTGACTTTCAGTTTCGATCTTTTGAAGTGGGATGTCTTTTTCTGTCCATCTCTTGAGAGCTTCGGCCTCGTGTTTTCCTATTAATATTAAAAACGTATTAATATTAAGATACGGGATAAGAGCCTAAAAAATCCTATTAAAAGAGTTTTTCCACCCCTTCTCCGTTATTCCTTCCCGTACCACGGGATGGCAATTTCCTGTTTCCCTCAAAAAAGCGGCCTATAAAAAAAAACCCTTTTCCAAAATGCCCATCTTTTTTAAAAGAGATGACTGCGGTATTTGCTTTCCTGTCCCTTAACGAGAGCGTTCGAGTTTTCGTAATACCGTATATTAATAATGTTAATAATGAGGCGTTTCAATTAATAATAATTCGGAATAATAAACTTTGAAACCCAGCTTGGCGAAAAAGTCGCCGCGCGAGGAACTTGGGCGGGAAGACCAAAAAGAATGGGCGGGAAGTCGATCGTCATAGAAACGGCCTTCTTCTGAAGGCATGGTGGGGTGGGGTGGGGGGAACGGCCGCGGTAACGGACGAGTACACGGTACCGCAGAAGGACGTGGAGGGGACGTCCGTTTTTCTTCGCCTCAGGAAAATAGCCCTGCCCCTCTACGATGCTCTCGAGGCAATCCGGTACCTTTGACAGTGACCGTCTCATCATGGCCGACTTCCCGTCCGTCCTTCTTAGTCGTCCCCTCGACTTCCTTTCCCAGCGACCTCGGCAAGGTGAGTTTCCTGTCCCTCGTCCGCGCCCGTCGCTACCGTCTTTGGGGAAAAAAATGACCTTCCCATCATGGACGACTTCCCGTCCGTCCTTCCAACTTCCTTTCGCGGCGACCTTCGCGGCAAAGCGAGCTTCCTGTCCGTCGTCCGAGGTCGTCCCCTATCGCCTTTGAAAAATGACCTCGCGACTTCCTTTCGCGGCGACTTTTGCGCTGTCCGTTTCTCGTGCGCCTGTTCTGCAGAAGCCTGGAATTGGAAAACAGGGCCTTCCTGTGGTCCAAGAAGGAATAGCGGCCGGGTGGGGAAGAAAGACTAAAACGAATGGACTGGAAGTCCGCCGTCGTAGAAAGGTCGTTCTTCTCAGGCGTTGGGGGGGGGGGGGGGGCGGCCGCGCTGACGGACAAGTTCACCGTGCCGCAAAAGGACGTTGAGGGGACGACTTAGAAGGACGGACGGGAAGTCGACCGTGATGAGGAGGAGTTCGGAATCTTGGCTCGTGAGCCGTTTGGACCGGGTCCGTTTTCAGAAAACCTTTACCGAGCCTGCCGAAGAGCGTTTGAGCCCACGTTTTCCCCGCTCCTGGCGGAAGATGCCGTCATCCGACGCTTTCTGGACGTAGGGACCCGGATAGGAGCCCTAAGTTTTCCAGAGAGGGAGGCGTCTCCTAGGGGGAGTCCTGAGTGTGTGCGCTCTTTTTTTTTTTTTTTGAAAACAATTTTATTAGGTTTTTTAACAAACAAACAAAACAGACAAAACATAAAAGCGTCGACTCTCTTCCGTACTTATATACAAACGGTGTGCCGGTTGGTTCGTCGGTTTTGTGCGTTCGTTTCGTAGTCTCGATTACGGTTATGTTACATAATAACTCTTATGATCGATCCAAACATATATATTCTCATATCGTTATTAAAAAAAAACATTTGACCGTACTTTTATTCATTCGTACTTTATGAGATAACTATAATTTAGGTAATTTATTCTGTAACAAATCATATAATCGTACCGATTCTATCCTAAAAAAACACTTTATAGATGTGATGTCAAAGAGCAAAAGAAAAAACAAAGATATTCCTTATTATCTAACATTCTAAATAGTCTATTGTTGTATTTCATCGTCCGACCACGGATAGAAAAGGTCCCAAATTTTATAAAATGGTTTATCTTCTTGCTCTCTGATTTCAAATGTCGATCTGCTCGTCTCGGCACGTTTTCTTCGTAATTTCTTCCTGCGAAGGAATTTTCTCATTTTTCCAATTTTTAGCAAATACGATCCTAGCCGCAGTTAATACGTTTCCAATCGGATATTTCAAGTCTTTACTGAATGCATCTGGTACGATTCCCAATAAAAAGAACTCCGGTTTCAAATCTGTGTTTCTTTGTCGTTTTTTCCAACCGCGTGCGGATTTTAGTCCAGTATTTTCTAGCGTCCTCGCAAGTCCTCCACATGTGGTAGTATGAGCCGGGTATCTGATGACATTTCCAGCATTTTTCGGATTTATTCTTGAACGTTCTTGCTATCCTTGTCGGGGGAAAGTGCCACCTGTAAAACATCTTATACGGGTTTTCTTTATAAGCTGTGGACATTGTCATTTTATAATTTTGCGACCGTGGTTTCTGACGTTTCTCTAAATCGATCCCGTATCCAAAATTCCTCCCCCAAGCGATCGTAGTTTCTTTATCTTGTTCTTCCTCTAGCTTAATTCCCAATAAATAACCGTATAGTTTTTTAATCGCCTTTTCATCGGTACCTGTCGAGATCTTATCTAAATCGGTCTGTTTATCGTAAAATCCCTTTTTTGGAATCTTCATCGTACCTTGAGTGTATTTGCGCGTATGAAAACCGATTCATCTTTATACCTTGTTCCTCTAGATTTTGTATCGATTTAAGTTCAACCTTTTCATCTAATAATTCCACGTATCTAACTGTTTGTTCCTTTTTATAAATTATAGGATAAGAAAAAGCTTCTATCGTCGATAACCAAACTGGAATTTTCAGATAACGTTTTTTTATTTTCTCCCAGTTTAACCTCAAAGACTCCCGTGTATGATGTCTTCGAAAGTAACCCTGTGTTTTGGTTCCCTTATACCATAAAAAAGCGTGCCACCCAACAGCAAATCGTGACCTTCTAGCGTCGACAATCTAGTCTTTCTTAATGTTATCCATTCCTTAGCCCACGTCAAATTTGCAACTTGGTAGTACAGCTCCCGATTAGGCGGGCCGAAACCTCCTGTAGTTCTAGCATCCTGCAAAAGCTTTAGCTTTATCCTCGCTTTCTTACCTTGCCGTATATACTTCGACGCAATTTTATTTAAGTCCTCGAAATAGTCTTTTCCGAGCCTAATCGGTATTGTTTGAAACAGAAATAAGACTCTCGGTAAAATATTCATCTTGATTGTTGAGATCCTCCCTATGAATGACAGTTGTAAATTTTCCCATTTCTTCAAATCTAAGGCTATCTGTTGTTTAAATTTAGTAGAATTACTCTCTTTTAATGTACTACATCTTGTTGTCAAATATATCCCCAGATACTTGACCTTGTTCGTGACTTGAATTTTCAGTAGGTCTGCCGGTTCTTCTCTTTGTCTTAGTAACGTATTTTTTGTCAAAACCTTTGTTTTATCTTTATTTATTTTCAGACCGGCCGCGCCGTATGCCTCTATCTTTTCCGATACCTTTGGAGCTGTTTCTAAAGGGTCTTCCAAAATAAAGGCTAAGTCGTCCGCGAAGGCTTGCGATTTAAATTCTTCCTTTTTCATTTTCGTTCCTTTTATTCTTTTGTCTTCTCTAATATTTCTACGCGACGCTTCCAGAGTCAATACGAATAGCGAAGGAGAAAGGGGACGTCCTTGTCTTGTGCCTTTTCTTATGTAAATAGAATCGGTAAATTCTCCCTCAATCGTTACCTTTGCTGTTTGCTCGTGGTAAATAGCTTCTATTGCTTGGATAAATCTTCTAGTTCCGATCTGTTCCGATAAGAGTAACGTAAATCTCCGGTTCACGTTGTCAAATGCCTTTTGGGTGTCTAAGAATATCAAAGCCGTTTGTTTTTCAGGATGCGCCTCGTAATATTCCAAAGGGTCCGGAATTACTCTTGTATTGTCTCTAATTTGTCTCTTTGGCAGAAATCCATTTTGACCTGGGTAAATAAAATTATTCGTTATTCCTGAGTGTGTGCACTCTGATGGGGCTGGTGGAGGGGGGAAGAGGGGTTTGGGGGAGCCCCACCCTAGAATCTCCCAGAGTCGGTCTGTGAGGTTAGAAGGTTGCGGCTGTGCCTTGCGAGACCCTGTCCCTTGGGGTAATCCGCTCCGGAATTGGACTCCTCTGGATTTCACCGTGTCGCCTTTGGGCCTGACTCTCAATTTTCTGTCCTGCAGGCTGATGAACGCAACGAATAAAGTAAAATAAATCGAGGCGCTAAATAAATTTATTTTAACGATGTGCGTAAATCTTCCCGTGTTGGACCGCCGGCGTATTTACAATATAGGAAAATTTTCCAACGTCTTTTGGGGGTCACGGACCTGCGGCAGGGAAACAAGCGCCTACCCTTCCCTTGAGAAGGCCTGATACCTGCCTTCGCTCGCCTCAGCTCACGCCCCAAAATCTGGGTTAATCAAATGGATGACCTCTGTTTGCCCAACAGGCTGTGCCCAGGCACGAAACTGTTCGAGGGAGGGCCGGATCCGCCCAGGTGGGCTGAGGTGATCTTTAATCTAGAGATCCACCAGGCAGATGAACTCTTCGTTGGGAAAATGCATTTGCTCCGAGTGCTCTCTTAACAAAACTCTGCTGGCCTTCGCCCTGCTTTCTTTTGTGCTCCGAGATCAAACTTGTCTGTTATTCCGGTTGCCTTTTGACTCCCTGATCCATTCCGATCCCCTATGAGGAGCAGGGCGTCTCTCCCTCCCCTCCCGTTCGCTCTTCAGCCTTGGGGTTTGGGGCACGGACTTGCATTACCGTGACGTTGAATGGTTTGCCCTGGATTCGAACTGAGACCATCCGATCTTGTTATCGGCACGCACGGACGCTTTCCTTTCCTGCCAGCTACGATGCGCCTTTTACAACCTGCCTGAGGGATGAATGCGTAATCCGAGCTGATGCAAAAGAAAGCAGTAAAACTGCAACAGGCTCCATCGGCTGCCTTGCAGAGGATTTCACAATCCGTCGGTTGAGAGAGGCGGGAGGCGGGCGGGCAGAAATAACAATAAAAAAGGGGCCGAATACACCATCCCTTTGATTCCCAAAGGGCGCTCGGTGATCATTCCAGGTTTTTGCCAGAATGGACGCTTCTACCTCACGAGGTCAGCGAGATCAGGATGCAGGAAACGGGAGTTTCCGGAAGGGTCCTCGGCGGTCCTGGGACACGGGTACGGGATCTTGAAAGACGGCCGAAGATCCCCTCTAGGACAACTGACACCATCAAGGCAGGGTGGGTTGCGTTTTCTTCTGACTTTTCCTCTTCCTCGGGAGACCTTCTGTGAAACTGTTTAGTGGACCGAACCCCGCCTCCACCCCACCCCTTTCTCAGCCTCAAGGCCAGTGCCACAGGGCACTAGCTACACCCAATTGCAAAACTGATCACGCCTCGGACAATAAGGATGGGATTAACAGTATGAAACCATGTCATCTGGATTGCTCACCCTGGACTTTTGACATCCAGCCTGAAGATCCCCATGGCTGCCGTGTGCACGCCTATGAAGGTCTATCTCCCCACAGCCCCTCCTGCGGCACATCTCCCCCGCGGGGGGGGGGGGACTCGCATCTGGCCCGGCCCGCCTCCCATGCGTTACCCAGAAAGCCCTTTTACCTAGGAGGAAAGGAGTCCTAGGTAGGCAGAGCAGCCGACATGCTCAACAGATTACGCTCCCTGGCAAAATTAGGTCAGCCCGTTCTGAAGGAGGCTTAGATATTTCATTACCGAGATTAAGAATGTGATTGCGTGGAGAAGACAATAGGGCAGGATATGAATCCTGCAGGCTTCGGCTCGGCACCTGATCTTTCGGGCAGGAATAAACAACGAGGAAGACTGTGCCTACGCTGAACTGGGGAAACGTAGCAGGGCGGTGAATACGAGTTCACGCTGCTCAGTTCGGCTCAAACCGTGAAGAGGCATGCGGTAGTCCTCAACTTACAACCGTCGATCGAACGTTGATTCGACTCTTGCTTATGACCATCACGCTTCCCTCACAAATACAAGATCGCCAGCTGGCAGGGAATCCTGCGAGTAATGATCCCACGGCGGTGGAACGTGGCAACAGATATAAATGCCAGCCTGCCATCCGGTGCCCGGATTAGAGCACCTGGCCGGGGGCTGCTGGGATAGCTAGAATCTCAGCGATCGGTTCGTAAGTACCACCTGCTCGGCACCGTCATCACCTCAAAGGGCTACTGAACGGGTGTGGTTAACTGAGCACGGCCTGTACGGTTTTTGGGGAGACGGTGGGTGTTATTCACGTAGATGTCCTTAAACCCCACGGTAGACCGCAACCTTCGAAGATTGAAACTATCGTTCGGCAAAGCCCAGAAGCACAAGGAGGAAATATTTTGAGTGTCGGCCTTTCCTCCCTGGAGGCAACTGTCAAGTTGCGTTTCACCCTCTTGGCCCCCACCGGCCGTGTAGTCCAGACTGGCGGCACGTGAGTTTCACCTTTTCTTCCCAAGACGGAAGGGCTTCCGTTTGACTTGGATCGAGACACGGAAAAGACTGTCCGGATGTGGCTGAAGAGACAAAGTATTGAGGACTTCCGTGATCTGGCTGGCACGCGGGATGGTGCTGAGAAAGAGAACGAAGGACGGGGAAGAAAATGGCTCATTTCCTCTTACCTTCATTTAAGATCTCTTAGATTAAAGCGACGGAGGCGGAGGCGTTACTTTTCCCTCAGCCCCCTCTCTCCCCTCCCCTCCTGGTGTTCATTCCCTTGAAGGTCTGTGTGCTGGGACGGGGCTCCTCCGTCCCTACGAACTGCCTGGGAAAATCTATCCCGAAAGGCAGGCAGCCAATGGCCCCGGCGATCCCCTACAGGAGGCCCCTCTGATGGATAGAGGAAGTATTGCAAGCTGCCGGAGGAAGCCGGGATTCTGCAGAATGGACCGCTAAGAAGCCTGAGGCGGGCACGGGAGCTGCCTGCTGGTTCGGGTGGCCTGCTTGTTGTGGCTCTGGGAGAGAAGAGGCTCGGCAGAGTCTAAGAGGCTCGGTTCTGCAGTGCAGGAGATCCTTGAAATCCTCCCCCGTCGCGGACCAACCTGGTGAGGGAAGGATGCACCTGTTCCACGGGACGTGGTACCTCCCCGTGGGGGGAAGTTTAGCTCCCCAGTCGGTGGCCACCCACTGCCTCCTTCCTGGTGGCCATCTTCCCAGGTGCCAACTGCCTTTCCTAATCGGATGGCCTGTCAAAGAGTGGACTCAGTGCTGCCTCCCATCGCACCTTCCTCTCTGCTTTGTTCTTACTGCAGGTGAAGCACATGATGGGCGGGGAGAAGAGGAGATCAGCCTGCCCTTATCAAACCTGGACCATCTATTTTTTCTGGGGATCAGCCGCTGGCCTCTCCACAGCTTCCACGGGCAGCTTGGCAGAGGAGGAGGAGAACCTGCCCCAGGTGAGGCGCGATGATATACCACGGGAAGCGCCTGGCCTGCCTTCTTGTTGCCGGCGCCATGTACCCGGCCGCCTTCCTGCTCTCGGCCCTTATCCAGTACCAAGGAACCGTGTTTCCTCCTGGGATCGATCAACCCCTGAAGGCCCGCATCTGCCAGACGACGTTCATCACGGGGTTAATTTTGGTAAGGTTTCTTTCGCTTTTCTTGGACCGGGACGGGAAAATTGTCTTGATTTATCCTTTTCTAAAAAGATTAGAATTGGCCTGAATTCATGAGCGCTCCCCCGCAATGGAACAGAAAGTTTCTTGAAGCTGTCTGTCCAGATTTGGAGGCCCGAAGAAGGAGCGCTTCCCTCGGTAAAAGGCGGCATTCCCGCACCTGAACTCCTCCGCCTGGTCGAGAGGTCGGGTCCCATCGCTCCTAGTTGACTCCCGTCAATAGGATAGGGCGCGTCTGGCTTATGGAGGTACTCCTCTTTGCAAAGTTTAATGCCCTGCTACGTCTTCTCTGCCAGAGCTGCGACCTACTGCAGCTTAAATTGCTGTAATTTGGGCACTTCGTGTATGTGTTGAAGGGAGAGCAACGGAACGCATCACAACCCTGAAATGCAGACTCTGCCTCGCATCCGCGTACAAAAGGAACTGAGCCTGGGTGGTCGCACGACGATGCCCGTTCTTTCATTCTGAAGGACTCTCTGTCTGCTGCGGGTACCGTGCGGGTATAGGGATTCCAACTCTCTGACGCCAAAGATTAAGGTGATCTCCCAAAATTAAATTCTCCTCGTCTGTGCTTTGGCCAACAGGGAATTGTTTTAGAGGAGCTGGGTTTGTGCACCTTCCCCAATTTCTTACGGCTTTGGACTAACGGAATACCTCCACGTAGGGATCTGTCCCTCGTCATTCGGAATGAGAAATTTGATGGGGTGCCGGTGAGGATCTACTCATCCAGAACGGTGCCAGCTATGAAAAGAAAAGCTGTGCTTTACTTCCATGGAGGAGCAGGCATTTTTGGAAGCATCGGTAAGGCCACGGGGACTATTCCGAGCCAAGCTCGGACAGCTAAACCGAGAAGGTTAGGCGATCTCAGGGCAGTAATAGCTGGAAGCCTAAAAACATCCCACGTAATTGCAAAACCCTTTCAAGGCGGTTGGGTACCAAAACACCCCACGGCGATGTTTGTGAAGTCACTTGGCATCCAATGTTTCTCCCTCCCTCTCGCCCTCTTTCTCTCTCTCTGACACACACGCATAAATGAACACAACTATCCACGCTAAACCGAGAGCTCTCTAGTGATCCTACTTCCCTAAGTGCAACGCGAAGGCTATCGATGATGCTTTGGCCGTCCACCCAGCCCTTCCTGTCGCATTCATCTCTCTTCCTTTGCCCTGTGTAGCCCTGGAGGCTTCCGCCAGCGTAGGAGAAACCAAGGGAGCCTTCTCTAGGCAAAGGGTCAACGAACCGCCTTAAACGAACAGATGAAAAGAGCAAACTCATCCAAAAATGGGATCCCCTGTTTGCTGAGCATATCTGAGCTGTTCTGAGGATGAAAGCCGAGAGGCCCGACTATATGAAAACCTCAGTTTGCTTGGCTCTCCGCTCTCCTTCGCCCCAATGCACCTGGGGGGATCCCCCCATAGCTGATCTCTGAGAAAGTATCCCAAAAGCAGGAGAGCTGAGCAATGACCGTGGCCACCCTGGGGCTGACCGCTTCCCTTCGGCAACCCTCCCTCGGAGGCTTCAGGCAGGGAAAGGAGGGGGTTTGCGGGAGGGAGTTTTCATCCAGCGCAACTCTCCGCTTCTTTTTTTAGATGCCTACGAAAGAATCCTGCGCCACATGGCCAAAGAGGGGGATGCGACGGTGGTGGCGGTTGGGTGAGTGTCACCACCTCTTCACCTCTCTAATCTACAGCACTTGGGGGGGGGGGGGCGGGGGGGGGGGAGAAGAGGTCTAATATTATGGTCCGGGCTGACAGCCTTGCGTAGGAAGGCAAAGGAAAGGCAATGGACCACCTGACTATCCGCAACACACAGCACCGGGTCACGGCTTACGGGACCAACCTTTCCCCAGCTGGAAAGGACCCCTTAGTCCAGCTGCTTCCCGAGGTCTCGGGGGGGGGGGGGGGTTTCGTGGAAAGTGGGGGGGGGGGGTTCGGGAACAGCCAGGAAGTGGCTGCTTGGGGGGAGAAGAGGGGGGACTTCCCAAGTGTGGAATGGAGGAACTCAAACTGGAAACACCCCCACCCCCACCCCAGATCTTGTTTGGTATAAGTTTGGGTGGAGAAAAACTCTAGCGGGCTTTCGGGACTCTGACCGCTCTACCTCCCGGCCCAGCTGGGTCTGCCTCTTGATCTGGCCTTCCCGAGAGGGCTTACAGATACTAACCTGGATAACTCTGCCCGTAAGGCTAGATTTAACACGCTCTTAAACCCGCTCTGCTCCAGCTTGAAACAGAAGCCGCTGAGCCAGCCAGAAACGATTTCGGCTTCGGCGATGTCACCTCTTGTGGTGAGATTTCAATTCGGCAGCTGGAGTGGTGAGGGGTTGGGCAGAGAGAAGATTGCGCTGTGGTTGATTGGCTGGAGAAAGCCGGCTCCTTCCTGAGGCGATCTGTGCTGGGATTGGTTGCTGTGGACGTAGCGGGGGTGTTTCCTTTCCCCCCGCCTTTTCCTTCTGTGTGCTTGTGATTCCCCTCGTGGTGCTCCTGTTGGCCTCGCTACCTTGCTTTCTTTAAATTTAGATGTAAAATATTCATGGATATAAAACTAGAAGTTTGTGTAGGCAACTCTGACTTCATTTGGATACCAGCTGTGTGATTCTCAGACGTCTTGTTTACTACATCCTTGGAACAATTCTGTTGGATTTCACTCAGGATTATTTCACGTAGTCCTTATGATGTTTACTGATTAACTTTCATATTTGAACTTGGACAGTTTTTAGATTCCGCTGCTTAAAAACAAGAGTTGGTACTTGAAGAATTGCTTTTATAAAAACTCATAGGGTTGCAAAAGTGTTGTTCTGTGTTACGTATTTTAAAAACAGTTACAAAAACAGTTACATTCACCAATGCGCCAAGAATCCATAATAAGTCATTTTCTGATCCTTTTAGATACGGACTTGGGCCAGAGAATCCTTATCCAAACCAGTATATTGAATGTCTGAAGGCTGCTGTCTACCTCATGAAACATGGAGAAGATTATGGCGTAGACAGTTCTCGTATTATCATTTCCGGAGACAGCTGTGGGGCTAATTTTGCCACACGCATTTGCCAGTTACTGGTGGACCGCAGAGACCTTCCCAAGGTCCATGCTCAAGCACTGATCTATCCTGGACTGCAGGCCTTGAACTTGTCTTTGCCATCCTATCAGCAGAACTGCAGAAGTCCCTTCTTGTGGAGTAAACTGGTCACCTACTTTTGCTGCCGCTACCTTAACAAGTCGACTTCCTTTGCAAATGATCTTCTGAAGGGCAGCCATGTCCCCAAGGCTAGTCGAGTGAAGTACCGGAAGTGGGTGAATGCCGACAGCATCCCTGAACGGTTCAAAGTCAGGGGTTACACAGAACAAGACCACTCTTTGTCTAATTTTAACCCTCAGCTACATGAAGAAATGAAAGAGTTGCTCTCGGAAAACATTTCCCCTTTGCTAGCCGAAGATGCGGTCGTCTGCAAACTCCCTCAGACCTTCCTTTTGACTTGCGAGTATGATGTCCTTCGAGACGACGGGCTGCTGTACATGAAGCGGCTGATGGACAATGGTGTGCCGGTAACCTGGAGCCATGTTGAGAACGGCATGCATGCAATCATGGTCTTTTTTGGCTATGGCATCCTGTCCTTTCCTTCAGCAGAAAGGATTGTCCATGATGTTACCGATTTTATCAGACGTTTGTGAGGCCAAAATGAAACCGAGAGAGGGACATCGCTTTTTCATCTTATTCCTAAAACACAGAGAATTTGGTGGCTGAGACTTGTGCTCCCCTTAGGAAAAACTGCTTAAGTGGTGGTCAACCAACCCTGGACCGGCGGGGGTCCTCCCCACCAGAAGGCAGCTCTTAAGATCCAAGGGACTCTCCGGTTCAGAAGAGCTCTTGAAGAAGATGGCCCTACAGCCGCTTCTCAAGACAGATAGCCTCAAGAGTGACAGAAGTTGTGCCGATGATCCCCACCGCCCTGAAGTGTGTGTGCGTGTGTGTGTGTGTGTGTGCGTGTGTGCGTGTGTATGCCAGCCAAGGAGGGCCACAGATGGACTGAGCCTGGAAAAGGAGGACCTTCACACCTGGGCCGCTCTAACAAAAGCAGTACAGGAAGACCCACTACTCCCAGGGGCAATTTCAGAATGAGAACCGAAGAAAGTCCTCTTGGTGTGTGTGTGTGTATATCTGAATTCATCCCTTTCAGTGGCACCCCAATGTCCGATCCCCCGACAGCAAAACCCCATCAATTCACCCAGAAAATTTCCATCCTCAAGAGGCCGGGGGTGGGTGGATGTGCGGGAAGCTCCCCTCTAAAGAGACCCGCAGGGCGAATCTGCCTCTCGCTTCCGGTCTCCCCCCACCCTATGTTGTGTCTAGGGGTCCTGAGCAAGGGAACCCCGCTGGCTGACTGAGGCAGGGCTCCGGGAGGCCACATTGTGCAACTGCAGAAATGGGAGAGGCCACGGGCTGACTTCTCAGCCCGGGAGCCTTGTAATTATGCCGATCGGGGCACGGCCTCTGTTTCTCTGCCAGTGTCAGGTGCTTGTGGTCTGTCTCTGAGGTGACTCGGGTGGGAGAGAGCAGGCCAGGGGAAGAGATGGCCTCTCTGAGACCTCACAGACGTAAACGAATCCTCCGGCCTCCCCTGAGAAGGTACTCTGTCCACCCTGCTCACAAGGAAAGGGATGCTCACCCTCTCCTCCTTCTGCTCCCCTGCCCGCCAAAACGTACGTCGGGGCTCAGCATCTGAGGTGCCGCACGTCGATAGCAACAATGCCATCGTGGCCAATTCAGGAAAGGATGGAGGCGCGCTGCGTTGTTTACACAACCGGGAATAGCAGCTCAACTATTCAACGCTATATCGAAGGGCCGTATGGCTCGGGGAACCCGACCGCAACCACATCAAGAAAAGAGCCTCCCTCGACCTCCAGACTCCCAGAGGGTGTTCAGGTCTGAGGGCTGACCCAATGCCAGCAGGGCAGTCAAGGCTGTTATAGACCTTCCTGCTCTGCTTTATGACGACCTTCCCCAAATAGAGATTCCTCCGGGGACCGACCAGCCTGTGTAGATCTCCCTCCTTCAAGGAAGATAATGACCCCTCCCTCTCTGGGAGGGGTTGGAAATATCTCTTTCCCCCATGTCTATGCCGGTGCTAGTTGCATGGACTTTCTTGGTAGAGATCCCTCTATTCGAGGAGATTATCCTTTGGACTTGCCTAAACTTGCTCTGAAAGTAGAAGAGATAAGACGTCCTTTAGCACCTGCATATGTACTCGGTGAGAACGATGAGTGCCAGTTTGGATGCCTTTTGCTTTCTGTGCTTGCTCTAGGTACCTCTAGCGGGAATGGAAGCCGAGACGCCAGAAGAAACTGCAGCTTGGGGCAAGCTTGTTCTGACCCAAATTCTTGGAATCTCTTTCTGGAAAGCCTTCTCTGGTTTAATAAAAGTCTTGCCTTCTTTTGTATTGGCATTGAGAATTCGTATTCTGCTCTGTTCTTGTTCTTCCGCTTGAAGGTGGCTGGAAAACCACCGGACGGAGCAAACACCAAGAAGCTTTATCAGTGTTTTATCAGTGTTTTTCTGCTCCGTTTGTTCCCTTGCAAAGGAACTAAAACAGGGAACCTGAGAACCTTCACTTGACCTGAAAGGACAAAAGTGCTCTGGGAGACTCCAAGGAGGGTTTTTCTTCCACCTTTCTGACTCTGGTGGATTCAGAGCGGGCCCAGCTGCTCATATTCCTGGCATTCCCTCATGTCAAAGGCGTGCCCGCGTATTTCATTCTAAATCCCAAGGGCTCCAAGGAAAATGATACCTTGGCTAAAAGCACTCCCTTTACTTCCATAGGAAGACCCCGATAAAAGGATGGGAAGACTTTTGGCAGCTCTGCCTCCTCCCTCTTTGCGTTGCAGAGATCCTGCAGAAGGAGCTCAGCACGTCCTTCTTAAGGAAAACCTTTCTAGAAAAGGGAGAGACTCACCTGGCACAGCGTCACCTGGCACCATCGTCCCTGTAATTTGCCAGGTGCCTATCAGAACCTGAGCAGAAACGTCTGTTCCGGTTTTCGGACAGATTCACCGCCAGTGGCCTCGTGATGAAACTGTGAAGGTCGAGGCTCTTGTCCTCTGGTAAGTCTGGACAGACCTTGGGCAGAAGGGCTGGACTGACTACTGCAAATTCCTTCCTGCTTCCACTTTATTTTCACGCAGGGGAGGAAGATGCCAGGGCAGGAGCTTTCACCCAGTAAGACCATCCCTGCCCTGCTCCTGCCCAAGGCCTGGCCAGCCCACAGTTCTGAGGTCCATGTTGGTTCAGAACCACAAAGCACAGGAGCAGCAACCAGGGCCGAGTGGTTGAGCAAACCGTGGTCTGGGCCGAGGTCCTTTCCTGCCAAGCACCAACTAGAGAAGGGTGGGCATGTCTGGGCTGGGTTCTCCTTTGGGGCACAGCTGAAGGTCTGACGAGCCCCCCCCACCATGGCCGGCAGCCATTCTTGGGGGTGCTGCCCCGCTCATGGAGGCCCACTCCTCCCCCAATGACTACAGCGGAAGCGCTACAATCCTACCAGGTGGGAACGGCTGCTCGTCCCTAAGAGCAACGAGCCCCGCCTGAATCCGGCAAGGGCCGAGCAAGATGGGAGGTGTGGTCCGAGGGCGCTCCGCCCTGCCCGCAAAGCTCGAGGCCCAGCGCTGCGGCGGCTCTTCCTCCCTCAGAGACCGGCGCCCCGATGGGCTTCACGCAGGCGCTGCTGGCGCTGCTGGGCGCGGCGGGGCTCGCCGCCCTGATCCTGCTGGTGCTGGGCAGCATCTACTTCGAGGCCACCAACTCCGAGCTGCCGGCCGGGCTGGAGCAGCCGGCCAGGCTACGCGTTATTCATGCCTGCCGCATTGGGGCCGCGGTCCTGGTGAGCAGGCGGCAATGGGCGGGCGCCCCCGAGGCAGGCGGGCGGGCGCCGGCCCGCCCGGGAGGAAAGGCTTCTGGGCCGGGGAGGCTCCACCGAAGAGCCGCGGCGCTACTGATGCGGGGATAGGGTGGGAAGGGGGCGTCGAGGGGATCCCGCCTGCACGCCTGATGAAGCCGGTGGGGCCTTTCCTCTGCGGCAGCTCCCGGGCGCACCAAAGCAAGCGGCCGCTCTCGGGACAGCCGCGCCTGGTGCGCGCCTGGAGAGCCCCTCGCTAAATAAGACCTGCGCTGCCTGGCACCGAGGGAGGACGCCGAGGCGGCCCCGCCCAGACCCCTGAAAGATGGGAAGGGGAGGCCGGGGGATTCCCACGGGGCGAAGCTGGGCTTTCCGCGGGTGACTGGGCGCTTCCCTGCTCCAGGGAGTTCCGAGCGCATTCCGAGCCCGACCGGGAGCAGGCTGCCCTTTGCATGCGGCCAAGCGCTCAAGCACCCGCTTTGCTCCCCTGAAAGGGACGGATCTTGGAGAACCTGCACTTCTGCCGCCAAATCCAGTTCGTCCGGTTGGTGCGCAACGCCTGGACGAGGAGGAGAGACCCCACCCTCCGCATCCAGGACGCCGCCTTCGAGGGCATCCCGGTCCGGCTATACCTGCCCAAAGCGCCCTCCGCCGCTGGCCCGAGGAAGGGCATCGTGTACTTCCACGCGGGGGGCTGGCTCTTCGGCAGCTTGGGTGAGCCCCGTCCCCGGAGTTTAGCTTCCTCCAAAGAAAGAGGAGCGTGGGACTTTTCTGTCCACGCGGAGAAACTCACGCGCGCGCGCGCACACACACACAGGGAGGGAGGGAGAGAATGTTTAATTCTTGCTGATCTAACTCAGGCGCCATTGGGATCCTTCCTGTGATTTTGGATTTCGGAACTGAATTGCCAAATTAAACTGATCCAAATCAGAAAATGGGTCAGATTCAGTGGCAAAAAAGGTTTTCTGTACACGACTACTGAAGCGCTGGGTCTATCTGGAAGCACCGGGTTGATTCCAGGGAAGGGATCCAAGGGAAAGGCTCTGCTGCCTTCATGCCGACAAGGCACTGATGGCCCATTTGCCATTCAGGACTTGTTTCTCAAAGGATCTTGACGAAATATTTTTGGGCGGTTTCTACAATGGCAGCATTTGGGAGGCGCGCGAGGAGCGTAGTAGGCATGTGGTGCCTTTCCGGTCAGTCGTGCAAATTATCTTTTTTTCAGGGAGCCAGGAGCACCTCTGCTGCTACTTGGCCAGAGAAAGCGACTCGGTGGTTGTGTCTGTGGCGTAAGTCATCCCAAGTGGGTTTTGCACTCTTATCCCAGATCCTGGGAGTGAAAGGCGGTAGCCCAAGAGAAAGAGCCACCAGCTTTGCGAGGCGAGGGTACCGCAACCACACCCTCAGAAATCTTGCCTGAATTTCCCAGACAAAACAGAAGGGGAGCAATCACCATCTTGGGGGGGCGGGGGCTTGAACCTGGCGGGACCAGCCAAAGCGAGAGGGGCTGAGCTGGCAGGCAAATATTCCTAATGCAGGCAGTCCTTCTGGAATAGATGCCCTTCCCGGCGCGAGATCTTCTCGGCTGGGGGCCAAACAGGGGTTTCTTCTCTTTTTGCCCAGGGTTTCTGCTTCTCAATTGAGCGCAATCTTCTCATCCAAGGATGCTTGCAGGGACCTTGCAACTGCCCCTAAACTGAACCACAAAGATCTCCCCCCCCTTCCCTCTCTCTCTCCCTCCCTCCCTCTCCATCTTGAGGGAGCAGGTCAAAGTCTTCCTCCGGTTTATGTGGACCTCCTTCCCTGCAGGTACCGCTTGGCTCCTGAGCACAGACACCCCGCCCAGCTCGACGACTGCCTTGCTGCCTCCACCCACTTTCTGAAGGTCGCGGAGGACTACGGGGTGGACAGCAGCCGGGTCATCCTTGCTGGAAATGAGGCGGGTGGGAATCTCGCTGCCGGGGTCTGTCAAATCTTAGCAAGTAGACCGGGCCCTGCCAAGGTGCACGCTCAGATCCTCCTCTGCCCCGTTCTCCAAGCGGTAGACTTCAACTTGCCTTCCTACCAGCAGAACCGGGCCGTGCCACTTCTGTTCCGAGAACGGGCTGCTTTTTACCTGCTACAGCGCTTGACGGGAGACGCTTCGTGCCTGGGGGATATCTTGGAAGGGTCACACGTCCCGATGAAACTACGAGCGCAGTACAGGAAGTGGCTGAGCGTGAACCACCTCCAGGAGGAGTTTAAAGCCAGGGGCTATAAGCCCACCTCCTGGCTTTCTTTCAAAGAGGATGTCTGCGAGGCCCTGGGGAGCTTGGCTTTGCCTGAATGCTCACCGCTTCTGGCGGAAGAGGCCGTCCTCTCGCTGCTTCCTGAGACCTTCATTCTGACCTGCGAATACGATGTCCTGAGAGACGACGGCCTGCTCTACAAGAAGCGCCTGGAAGACCAGCGGGTCCCGGTGACCTGGTGCCATCTGGCGAACGGATTCCATGGGGTTATAGAATTTTTTGAGAGCGGCTGGCTTGGTTTCCCATCTGGGAAAAAGGGGGTGGATGATATTGTCAGCTTCATTAAAGGCTTATGAAATAACAAGAGTAGCAGTAGTCTGCCAGAAAGTAGAAAACGTGCATTTGTCCCACATTCGGTCCAGTGAGGGCCAGCCTGAGCGCAAAAGGCTGAACTTCTCTGGAATTTGAGCAGTGGCCAAGCCAACGGGATGCAAGAGCCTTTGCTTCCCACGCTTCCCAGCCCAGAGAAGAGAATTGAACAACACTCTCTCGGCCAAAAGAGGGAGGTTTCCATGCTGGCTTCATGCCGGCCACGAGACACGGTCACGTTGTACCATCCTGTGGTACTGGATTTGGTGTCTGCTGTTTTAACGGGCTATTCTAAATAACTGGCTCGTTGTGGTACTTCACGCAGATGTCCGGGGCGTTTATTTTGTTTTGTTTGCACAGACTTGAGACTGATTACTTGGAGACTGAAGAATAAATGTTAGAAACAACATTTTGGAAATGGCCATGTAGATTTGTGTGCTGCAATTCAGGAATAAAATACAGCTGACTTGTTCTGTTATATTAACATGGCAACGGTCTCTGGTACATAATCCTTTTGCCAGGGCTCCAGGCTCAATAATAAATAAGTAAATAGAGCCGGAAACCTTCACAAAGAGCCTGCAGGGAGGGTGCCGCCTTCAGCTTTTGCCCATGAAATGCTGCAGCCTTGAGCTGTACCCCACGTGCAGATAAAAGGGGTCCCCCGACGCCAGAGATGCTCTTCCGTTTATCCTCCTGATGGTCAGCCAGACCTTCCAAGGAACTAGAAGCATCCCTGATGCATCCGGCCCCACAGCTCTGAACCCCATAGAACAAGCCCATAGACTGCATGGCAACAGAATCTCCTGTTGCCGTGTCACAGGAGGGTAACCAAGGTGATGGGCAACAATGGAGAACCTGAGAGAAAGCAACGCTGCCACAAAGGAGCCCCCAGAAGCTCTCAGCCAGAGGAGGAGAAAGGAAGCTGGTGGGGCGGTGGTGGAACATGATTAATCTATGCAGAGATGTCCAGGAATGCACCATCCCCAGCTGGAAGGTGGAGCCAAAGTACTCAACCAAAGTGCTCATTGGAAACTGGGGAGAGGAGAGGAGAAGGGTAAGGAAGTCCCCCCCCCCGGGGGGGGCACCAAGGTAGTCAGCACAGGAAATGGGGATCCATGGTTTCCCAAAAGGGCGATCTCAGCTTGTTTCTGTGATGGCTGTTTATCTGGGTTATTTTAGTTTGTCTGCGATAACAAGGGGACCAGTCAAAGCACCTTCAAACAAGATTTTATTCCTTTCCACACCGGGACCCCAGACCGAACTGTGATGCGGAGGCTTATGAAGCGGCTGGAAGTGAGTCACGGGAGTCCTGATCCAAACTTGGGGCCTTTCAGGTCCATGTTCTGCTTGGACTGGGAAGGCTGTGCGATTCCAGCCAGGGTTGGGAAGGGTCGGGAGGGGGGAGGGCCTGCTGCTGCCCCCTCTTCCACACTGAGGTGGCTCTTAACCATGGCAGAGAACAGGGTCGTTTCCTGGATGTGCAGAGTACACTAAATCGGACGCTAACCCTGAGGGATGAGCTACAGACCAAGAAAACCCACCAAAAACCAATCTAGCTTCAAGCAAAGCGAACTCAGCAGGCGACTCAAAAGCTCCCCTTGTGTGTGGTCACAAGCGCCCCCCCACCCCCGACACCCTGCAGACCAACCTCCCCTCGCAGGCCCCCTGCCTCTGAGCATGTGCTTCGTCCCATCTTGGCTCCGTTCAAGCAGGACGTGACATTTTGGCCACATTTTGCCTTTCCCAAACTGTCACCACAGGTCTGACTCTGGATTCTGCCCTCCTCAGTCCAGTTCACCTGGTAGCCTAGCCAGCCTGCCACCCCACCCTGCCCGGGTATGAGGGGAGGGGCAACTGCAGCCCGTCCCTCTGTCAGGCCCATCACCTTCAAACGCCACTCGCTGCCTTTTAGGGCCTGCCACGGAAGTATATCTTGACCCACTGTGAAGAGGCCAGGCATCGGCACCTGGTCACGCAGTACGACGATCAATACAACAGGCACGGCCACAACCCACAGCTGCCTCCACTCCGCAAATGGGACAGGCACAAACTGGCATGGACGCCAGAGAAATCAGACTACCCCCTGGTTGGTAGGTCCCAGGAGGAGGGAGGGCTGGGGCGGTGGGCTCCCATCCTAGAAGGCTGGGTGGGGCTCTCAAGGAACACCTGTGGCAGAGTCTGGAGACCGGCAGGTGGGCATCCGCTTGCGCCAGCTGCTGTGGTGGGACAAGTGGGAATTCAAGCAGGTTTCCAGAGAAGAAATGCGGGGGGGGAGGGAGCATCTGGAGTCTTGGTGGGCGGAGTCAGGGAGACCAGACCGCTGCCTACAAACGCTATTGACACTGCGGCCATCCGATGGATGCTGGACCGGGGGTGTGTGTGTCTGACAAGGTAGTCCTGGGAATGGGGACATCACACACAACCCCCCACCCCCTGGGGAACCAAAAGACCACCCCCTCATCCCGAGGGCTCCCTCCAGCATGCAGGGGGAAAGGCCCCTCGCCTACCTTGGCTCAGGCTCGGTGGCCTTAAGCTTTGCTGCCTCAGCTCCTCTTCCCGCTGCTCAGATCTCTGCAGATTTATTAGAGCGCAGTGTAGAACCTTCCCCCCTCCCTTTCCTGAAATGACATCCTTTTCAGAGCCCCCCACCAGCTACGGACTTTTGGAGCACCTGATGGACACCTGGCACCGTAAAGAGCCGGAAGGGGCCAAGAGCGTCTACCACAGCTCCTACCCCAAGCCTCCCGCCTCGGCATATACCCATCGCCAGCGGCCGGACACCAGGCGCATCCTGGAGCAGAGCCGCCAGCAGTGGCTGCCCAGAAGCCTGGATGCCCCTGCCTGAGAAGGGCAGAAGCCTCCTGGGCCTGGGGAGCGGGGAATCGGTTCGTCTGAGGGGAAGCTCCCGCTTCTGGCAGGAATAAGGAGAGCCAGAAGCTTTACACGGTGAGGGACCTGGAGCCATAAGCCACAAACCGAAGCCGTGTTGTCTTTGGTCCTTGAACCGCCTCGGCACAGCTTTTCCCCCGGCCGCCCACAGGCAGAGGAAGAGAGGAGGCGTTCAAACAACTGGCTGGCATGTCCTGCTCCGGCTCTGGATTTCACGCCTTCCGAGAGCTCAACTACAATTCCAGGGACATAGAAAAGGGAGGGGAGCTTGAGGCGGGGGACACGCCCCCCCCCCCCAGAACAGGTTCAGGGAGTCTCGAGGCCACGTGGCACTGAGCTCTCGCTCTCCTTCCTTGGCACCTGGGCCCAATAAAGCTGCTGGAGGCACCTGGGAGACTGCAAGGTTCTCCTTCCGGGATGGGGGGGGGGAGGACGGGCACCCAGCGGTTGGATTAGGACGGAAAGGAAGGGCTGCCCCACGTGGGAGAAGGCTGATGCGGGACGTATTTTCCATTGGTTGGGAGGGGGGCACAGGGCAAGGGAAAATAAACGGGCGGAACAAAGACCACCCCAACAACCCCTGGAATTTGACTTGAGTACCACCCTCCCCCCGCCATAGTTAACAATCTCGACACCATGCCAGTCGCAGTCACCTTGACACCCAAAGATCACAGGATGCAACTTTTTGTAGGTTGGACACGTACTGCATTGGTCACAATTGTAGTGCTACATTTGGGGGATGGAGAAAAATTTTAGCTTCAGAGGAAAATACTCTTTTAGAACCTGAACTGTCACCCCCACCCCGCTCCACGACTAGACCTGACTTTCCTCCGGGGAGGACCCTCTGCTGCAAGGAGGGGATTGAGGCCTCCCACTGCAGCCAGCCGAGTCAGTGGGGGAGATGGCCTTGAGCCAGGAGGTCTCCTTTGGAGCGCCCTCTGCCGGGACTGAGCCCCAGAAAACACTGGATGAAATATCTATGCCACCCACCCACCCACCCCTATCACTGGTCCTTGGAGACAGCCCAGGGCAAAGGAAGCCCGGCCCAGACCCGCGCTCTGGCGAGTGGTGGGGGGACCAGGGGGCGCTTCAGGCAGGGAGAGGAGGAGGAGGAGGAGGAGGAGGCAGATGTGCAGATGCTACGGGGGTGTGGGTGGGCTGGGGTGGAATCCACAAGGGAGGAAGGGGGCTGGGGGCTACTCTGGAAATTGAAAAAAAAATCCCACTTCCACATTGTTGCTAAGAAAATGGCATGGAAGCTATTTATAAGAAAATGCATGCAGGGCAGCTGGACAACTAAATGTCCTTTTCTAAGAGGCAGCTCACCTCAAAGAGGGTTAGGGTAGGAGAAAGCCAACAGCCCGGACCGCTCCGAGCAGTGGATCACTGAGATCCATTTTAGCATCTCCAGAAATGTCCACCCTGGATCCTTCCACATTGCAGGTTTCCAAATATGGACTTGGGCACAAACCATTTCCAAAACTCCACTTATCCCCAGTTTCAGCTTAGGAGGAGGCTAAAGACAGGCGGAACCCAGGCGTCCCGACCGACGTCTGTCTGGGGTGGGAAGGAGGAGGAGGAGGGTTTTCCATCGAGGCCTTGGTCCCTGAAGGCCTCCTGAAGGAATCCTGCTGCTCTCAGCGGCCCAGGCGGCCCAGGCGGGCCTCACTACGATCCCCCATCACCCAGCATTGACAAAAACACTGCCGTCTGCCCAGATTGATCAGCCTCGCCTTTAAATCTGTGTGCCCGATTCGCACGCGGGCCAGGCTTAGGATGAAGTTCAGTTCCGTTTCAAAGTAGCAGAGCCTTCCCAATCAAGCGTTTAGGAGCAAACCATGGAGAAGGGGGAACGTGGGAAGTCGAGTGGTAGCAAGGCTTCTCCGGGGAAGGGCTGGACGTTCGGACCCCTTGGAGACACTCAGAGGGGAGAGGAGAGCAAGGGTCACCCAGCTGACCCAAAAGCTCTTCTCCTTTGGAAAAACAGAGAGCCAGGTGCCATTTCTCTCCCATGAAAATGAAGGAAACACCACAGGCGAAGAAGGAACCGGCAGCTGTCCAGGCGCTGGGCTCGAGGGCCGAGAGCCTGGAAGAGCCGGGCTGGCCTCCTGCTGAAGCAATCCTTCCAGACGTCCCAGGCAGGCGGGGCGGTGGGCAAGGGGCTTGGAGCCTCGAGTGGGGAGGGAGCCAGCCACATGGCAACGGCCACTGAGGGGAGCTGCAGAAGCAAATGCAGCCGCAGACAGGACAGCCCCATCAGGAGCTACACGGGGCCGCCACCTGGAATTGGACAGCAGGATTTCCTGCTGATTTGCAGCTGTCCAGAGGGAGAAGATTGAAGACGAAGCACCCGTCAGCCTCCTGCTTCTGAGAAGGCCCCTTCTTGCCTCCTGAGCGATGGTCACTGGAGAGGATCCCGGAGTATCTTGTCCTATCAATCCCCCTGGGAAACTCCCGGTCAGCTACGTGGCTGAGCTGCCCTTTCCAACCAGTGGAGGCAGTCCTTGGCTTCCTTTGAACAAGGCAGGCGGGCAGGGGCAGGGAAAGAGAAGGGAACTCAGCCTTCCTCCTCCTCCTCCTCCTCCTCTTTTCTGGGCGTGCATCGCTGCAAATAGTTCACCAGCAGCGCCAGAACAAAGCTAGAGATGATGGCTGCGACGGAGATGGCTGCCCCGGAGAAGATGATGATCAGGAGGTCCGCCAGGGACAGCCTGAACTTGCAGTCCCGGAAACTGGCTTCTGTGAGTTCGCTGAGCGGGACGGAGCTCTCCTCCATGGGGAGGGTGCACCGGATCTCACCCAGACCTACAGGAGGCAGAGAGGGAGGGGGAAGGAGGGGCACAGAGTAGGGTGGGTTTACTCTTAGGAGTCGTATTCACAGCTCACCTACCCAAAATACAACTCGGCAGAGCCCAAAACTGGATAAAAACACGCGTTCCTCCTCTTTGTCTTCCTCAAATTATTTAGCAGCGCTTCCAAGCACCGGCGGGTGAAGTTCTCTGAGCTTCTGGCAAAGGGTGAGATGCAGATGAGAGAAATCCCCATTTTGGTCTGATCTCCTGGGGGGCAGCTGTGGGATGCTGAGTTTCCAGGCAAAGACTTTGTCTACAAAGACCTGGGAAAGTTTTACCTCTTTCTCTCTCAGCAGAATCAGCTAAGAGGCCCTAGAATGTTGTGAGGTTTTGATAATTTCAAGGCCGTTAGTGATTGTGGGTTCCTAGATAGACTCACAACCCTGTGCGACTGTGTATCTCCCCAGCTTCTCACTCTGGCAGGAGACCACCCATGGCTCCCTGGGTTCCAGTCAGTCAGCTGGCGCGCGTGTGTGTGTGTGTGTGTGTGTGTGTGTGTGTGTGTGTGTGAGAGAGAGAGAGAGAGAGAAAGAGAGAGAGAAGAGGAGACGGGAGGGGAGAAGGAAGTCCCCTGCGAAGTGGCTGCCTGAGCCAGATTGCTGGCACTTTCCATTCTGCCTGGCATCCGGCTGGCTAAGAACTGCCTGCCCAGAGGAACTGATCTGCAGCTGCCCCGCCTACACCAATCCTCCCTCGGAGGAGACTTTGAAATGAACCGGCAGCCTTTCATAGCAGGGAGACTGAGGCAAGGACAAGGCAGCCCACTGGCCAGTTCGACCGAGCCCAGCCGTTCTGCCCAGTGACCAGAGCAGGAGGACCCTGGGGGAGGGGAGGGGAGCACCTGGCCTCGGAAATGCTGAAAGGAGGCCTGAGGCCAAGATCTGGCTTAAGAAATGTATAGATTTAGAAAATATTGTCCATGGTATTGTTTTCACGTGGCCCAGCTGGTACCTAACAAGTTCATTTTGCATTTCAAACTTCCAGGAAAAATTCTACACACTGTACCCAAATCCTAGTCCAAGTTCACAGGGCTCCCCCCCCGCATTTCTCAGAGCCGCTAGAACTTCACCAAGACATGGAATCAAAGGGCTGAAAGGGACCTGGAAGTGGCGGGGGAGGCAGTGGGGCAGAGAAGGGAGAGGCCGAGGGTTTCCTAGGGAGCCCTGCAAAGCCCAGAGGAAGCGAACAGACGAGGCTCCAGTTAAGGCTCAGCTCTCCCCATGCAGAAAATCAGGGGGCACTTGAGGGTCCACCTGCACCCAGGGCACACTCACACACACACGGACTGGAGGGAGTCAGCTTCTGCCTCCCAAGGGAGACCCCATTCCTATCAGAGACCCTGACTCAACCACTCCCCCAAAGCCCTCCCAGCAAGCTGTCTGCTCAGAAGCAGCTGCCAAAGTCTCCCAACCCACCTGGAGGAGGGCCTGACCTGCTCCAACCCCAAGGGCTCCAGGAGACCCCCACTGAAGGCAGCTCAGCCCTCCCTCCCTACCGAGGGTCCCCGCAGCCTCCCTTCCCTTCTCCATCTTATACCACTTCGCATAAGGGAGCTCAGGCTGGACCCTCCTTTCCACAAGGGCTTGTCAAGGAGATGCTGTGAGGAGAGAGAGACAGAGAGAGGAGGAGGAGGAGGAGGAGGAGGAGGGAGGGCAGCAGCCTTGTCTCTGCTGCACTCTTTGCTCCTGGCGCAAGTCCCCACCTTAAGAACGGGTCTGGCTGCAGGAACGCTCCTCTTGCTCAATGTTCTACCAAGGACCAGGAAAGCATGGGAGTCTCCACTGCTGGATCAAATGGGCAGGCAGAGAGGGAGGGCTTAAAAAAAAACCTTAATGCATGCAATGACAAAACCAAACAGTGAATCAAAAAAATAAAAACAGCCATGCCTTCAACAAAGCTGGGTGTGAAATCTGTTCAGCCTACATTTTATTGGTTTCATTCAAAATGAATGCACAATCCAGAACCAAAGAATCTATGCTTTTCAAACTTTCCTAAGTTTGTAATGCCATCCTTCCCTTTTCTGTCTACCTTCCCCTTTCCTGACTCTGAGTACCTACCGTAAGAAACAGCTCCAAACTGCTTGCCAAAAAGGGATACAATCTGAAAGCTGTATATGCCAAAGTGTCCACGAGAGGGACGCACATTCTTTGGAAAATAAAGCAGTTTTCTCTCCTCCTCCTCCTCCTATTACAATTTGTCCATTTTGGTCAGTGAAAAACGAGAGTCCAGGTTGACCGCTGTGGCAGGGCTGCTGGGGGACAACTTCAAGCCCCATCTCTCAGTGCAGCTCTTCTGCCCATTTCTGCCCTCGAGCCAGACTGGGGTCCGCATGAGCCCTTCCCCTCAGGAAGGGGGGCTGGCTTTCTGTTTTGCTTGTCAATGAACCACCTGAAACTTCAGGAAGAGGTTGGAAAGCTGAAGAGTTTAGGGAAGGGGCTGCTTTAGGACTACCGATTTCTGGGTGCCAAAATGACAAAAGTCTGGGTACCTGGGCAAGGTTCCCCCGATTACAATCCCTGCCCCTTGTTTATCCCTTCCAACCAGTTAAAACCTGGGCTTATTCCCAGTTCACAAAGCAACTTCCCTTTTCCCTCCCCTCCCCCCACCCCAGGGTTTCCTTGAGTTTACAGAAAAGGACCTGCTGACCTCGGGGCTCATCTCCTTTTTTTTGGGGGGGGGGGGGGGGGGGCGGGAAAAGCCAGGTATCTTTGTTTTTCCCCCCCCCCCCCCCCCCCCCCCCGCAATCCATCCTGCCTGGAGGGGGGGAGGAGGGAGTGGTCTCCTTTCACCACCCAGGAGGATCTTCTGAATTTCCTGTAACATTAAACCTGAGGCATAGGGAGGGCGCAGGCAGGGCCCGCCCCTTGGGACCCCCCTGAACCCCGCCCCCCCAGTTGCAGGGTGAGGAGTAAGATCCCTTCTCGGCTGCGTCCATCCCTCGGCCAAGGTTGCCGCGGCCGGCAGAGCAGAAGAGCCGCAGCTGCAGCCTCTCTGGCCAGACAAGGCAGCCTGTGGGGGAATTGGATGAAGTGAACTTCTTCACTTCTTTGGCAACAAGAATCCAAAAATGGCCATTAAAATACAGCTCCTAGTTTTCCTCGTAGCCAGAGTGGCCATCTGCACCTTGGCCAAGGAAGGTAAGGACAGCCCTTGAGGCACGGTTCTTGCGTGGGAAATTCTGTATTTTTGGCAAAATGTAGGTTTATTTTCATCCCTCCTTGAATGTTCAGGGCTGCTAAGCATTGTTGAATCAAATTGTAAATGCAAGTTTTAAAAGAAGCCAAAACAGTGTAAGTGTCATAGTGATATAGAGTTTAGTCAGTGGATAGGATAGGATAGGATAGAACAGAATTCTTTATTGGCCAAGTGTGATTGGACACACAAGGAATTTATTTGGTGTAAATACGTTGCATGGTATAAAAAAGTTGCGCATAGAAGTTTTGTTTTGTGACTATCTCCGGACGGCCCCTAAAGTTCTTCCCTTTCAAAAGACCCCAGAACAGCGGGAGGCCCACCCACCCACCGAGCGTTTTGTGGGAGAATAGGAAAATGAGCAGGCTAGCAGAGGTGGTGGTTTTGGAAGAGAAATGTTTCCATTTGCTCCAGGAAAAACAATGTTGCTTTCAGTCCCCATAAAGCCAGACCAGTGGGGAGGAGTCGCTGGCCTCTGTTGCTGTGGCTACGCTCCCCCTCCCCCTCCCCCCAGCCAGGGAATGGAAGCCCCCTTTAGCCTCACTGTGAGAAGAGTGGCAAAGACCAAGATGGGGCAGGAAGCGGGCGGGTTCGATAACTTATTATTATCGAAGTTAGAAGCTAAGTGTGCAAAGTTCGCACCTGCAGGGTAATGATGCCAGCCACACATCGCCATTTTACCACCAAATCTTGGGGACGGTGCATATTCAGGCTTTGGGTTCAGAAAACTGCCCGGTGGTGATTGGCCACTTCTGGAGTTTTTGGACCACTGTGATTGCAGACCTTGGAGCCATGTCTTGTGCCAACCTCAGGCCATCAGCTTCTACCACAGGGAGTGGGCAAGTCCAGAGAACTGGGTCAATTAATTACACTGAACCACAGGGGCAACGGGGTGCTTTGCAGAAGACAGAAAAAGGTGCTTCCACTCCAGTTCAGTCTCAGGCACCAACCAGATCAGAGGGAGGTTTGGTCGCAGCCTGCGATCATAACCCTGAAAAGGCGTGAGCTTTGCCTTCCTCCCCAACCGACTCCAGTCCAAAGACGACATTTGACTCCGCTCTGTCTGTAACGCCCAAGGTCCGTCCTTGTTAAAGGTCAGGTTCTTAGTTGCAGGCCAGTTCCTGACCAGGCGGGTGCTCCTTGGCAGGAGGCTGTGCTTGGTCAGTTTCTGGCCCTGCGGAGGGCAGTGAGTCACCACCTCTGCATCTGTTTCCCACAGAAGAGGAATGACTCTTAAGACAGAAATGAAACTGCACCACATCAGCCAAGGCTCTGCGGGATCCAGCTGGCCTCCTCACAACCAAATGGGCACCAATTGCCCTGGTGGGAGTGCCAGTGCCTAATCAGTCTGAAAGTTGTCCAACTCACCCAGAGAGAAGCTTCCTCGCCTAGCCTGGGACTCCACCAAAGGTTAAAAAGAATCCGTTGGAACGCTGCCCTTTGAAAAGCCCCTTCCTGCCCTGCCAGGGCTGGGCCTGACAAGGGAGCACTGCCTGTCCCGAAGCCCCTCTGCTGGGTCACCTTTGCTTCCCAGAGAGAGGCTGGGAAACCGGCTCCTCGTCCGGCTGGGGCCAAGCGACGACAGCTGGGCAGGGACGCCTTCCTCTGAGAAAATCCGGGTTGACCTCGGTGGGAAAGCCACAGGAGCTCCCAGGCTCACCTGGTCTGGCCTCAGGGCACAAGGGGAGTCCCCCAAGAAAAGGCTCCATGCGTGCAACACTCCCCCCCCCGCCCCACCTGCCCCTTTACTGGAAACCGGCTGCAGAAAACACGCCGCATGAAACTGCCAATTAGCTACTGAGTGAAATGCCTTGCCCGTCAAACGAAGGAGCTGGTTCCTTCCAGGTCTTCTCTTGGAAATGCCCACTCCCACCCACCCCTTAGCCCTTCTGCAAAAACAGCCAGGAAGAAGAGGAATGCCAGATGGGGAGGGGGCATCTGTCAGAAACGATGGGAAGGGCGTGCCTGGCCGGGGGAGGGGGGGCTTTTCAGTGGGAAGAGGCAGGACTGCTTCAGGGAAGCCTCTCCCCAAAGCTTGGCTCCTGGGCTGCACGGGGCCCTCTGCTCGTGGGAGCTCTAAAGCCCCCCCCGCTTCCCTCCCCCAGGCCCAGGGCTGCACCAGGGAGCAAAAAACACACCCCGGGAGAGGCTCCTCCCTGGGCCAGGGACCCGCAGCCCCTCCAGAACATGAAAGGTCTACATGCCTGCCCCCCCCCCACCCTCCTCTCCCTGGCGACTCCTCTTGTCTCTCCTTCAGCAGCGACAGCACCAGAGGAGGAGGAGGAGGAGGAACTGGGCAGAGCCCTTCTGGGAGCCAGCGAGGGTCCAGACTACTCCGAAGTGCCCACTCTGGTGAGTCCCCCTGCCTTTGGCACAGCCTGCGCCTGCTCACTCATCCAGTGGCAGCAGCGGCAGCAGCGGGCGAGGTGGGCAGGGGGCACAAACTCCCACGTGGCTCCCCCCCTCTCCTCTTGGCGGAGGTCCCACGCCAAGGCTTCCCCGGTGGCCAGCCAAGCACTCCGGTCGGTGGTCATGGCACCCCATCAGGCCGCTCGCTTACAAGGGCACTGCGGTTTTCACACTGGCAGCATCCCCGCGGTCACGTGGTGGGAATTCAGGGGCTTGGCAACTGGCATGGACCAATCACAGTGGCGGCATCCCAGGGTCAGGTGGTCCCCCAACTGGCTGCCAATAAGCAGAGTCAAGAGGGGAAGCCAAATTCACTTAACAACTGCAGGTACATCCTGGATTTATTATCCATTTAATCTTCTGTTGCATCTGCCCGTCTGACTTCATGGACCTGGACAAGACCGCAGGTGGTGGGGTCTCTGCGATGGCCTCTGTGCCTGGGGAGCCCCTTCCCTCACGGCAAAGACCGTTTTAGACCCGCAGTGCCTATCCTGGGGAAAGGCTGATGTATGACGGTTGCTGTCGATCATTTTCATCTGCTGCCACCCTCTTCCTTTGGCCAGGCGGTAAAATGAATAAGCCGCTGAGGCCAGCCCCGCCTGCAGCGTGGCCCCATTAACAGACAGCTGTTTCTTCCAGGAACTGATGACCCCGGACGGCACCTCGTCTTCCAGCGACCTTGGGGAGAACACGACGGATGCAGAGCTGCCCACAACCTCTGAGGGTATGGGGGTGGGTGGGTCTGCATGTGGGGTCACGGTGGGGATTCGTAAGCATGAAAACGTTTTTTTTTTTAAATAAGAAAAGCCACCTGCCACCAAAACAGCCTCTCTTGCTGATGCTCTGTGAGATCCTGTTGACAAGGCAGCCCGAGTTAAGGGTTGCATAACAGGCCAGGTCAGGTAATGCCCAGATTAGCCAGCCTTCCTCCGTCCCCCGCTTGGGGCAAGCTGGCCCTGTGCCAGCCCTGGCTCCAAGGTCAAAAGGGGTCTGCCTAGAGAAGCCAGGGCGCGGGCGTGGGCTGAATCTCAAGGAATGTGCTAAGAGAGGATCAAGTGGCTTTCTTGGATTACTACAATCCTTACGTGAACCTGCTGCCACCCTAACCAGTGCAGCTCCTCCTCTCCGGTAACAGGAAACCAGCAGTGTCTCCTTGGCTTTCCTGACGAAGCGGCCTCCTCCTCCTCCTCCTTCCTCTTCCCAATTCTTTACGGCCGTGACCCAGCAAGGCAGCCGCTGATTAAAGAAGGGGCAGCCAACAGATTAAGGCAGTGACCCATGGCCCTCCAAAGGAAGTCGAAGCAACCCTCTTAATAAGCAAGCACCTTGAATTGTTTTAGGATGGATTGTCGGGGTCTGAATTTGAGAGGCAATTGAGAAAAGCTAGTTTTGGCTATTTATTTAAATGGATTAAAGTTGTATTTCTGCATTTTTTTAAAAAAAAAAACAGAACTTACACCAAGAAGAAAGGGTGTGGATCCTAGTAAAAAGTTGACTGGGTTTTCCCAGGCATCGCCGGTTTCCTTTTCAAGCCTTCAGCCAAAGGGCCGTGCCTGCTCTCCTCCTCTTCCTCCTCCTCCTCCTCCCTTGAAGAAGGGCCGCCTGGGGAGAACCCTCTTCAGACAACCTCAACCTCCCCAACCCTTATCCAAACTTTCAGATACCTTGTTGAGGGAGGGAGTAGGGAGTTTCCAAAAGTGCGCTACTTTCTTGCCTTTGAGGATGAGAGAATCGGACAATAGTATCATTTCGTGAACCTCAGCTGACTAATAACGCGGGGTCTGCAATACAATGCTTGACCGGCTTCCTTCTACAAAGCCTCCCCTAGTAGCTCGCTATGGCACGAGGTCAGCAGCGCAAGGCAACGTTTAGGCAAGAGGCGTTTAGGCAAGAGGCATAAGCCGCCGTCCAAAGCAGAAGAGAGGCTCAAAGCCAGGCTCCCCGGGGCAAAGAGGAGGATTGGCAGGAAAAGGCTGACCTCACGTTTAGTATGCAGCCCAGCAGGAGCCAGGAGGACAGGCAGGCCCTAAGCAGCAAGGCCAGCTTCTTCTTGCATTGATAGCACACTCCTGGGGGAACTCAAGCGAAAGCACACACACACACACACACACACACACACACACACACACACACACACAGCTTACCTTGTAACCTGCCATGGGATGGGGATGACTGGATGACCTCTTTCCCTGGCCTGGCAGTGCTGCCCCTTGGGCTACCAACTCCAGCTCCTCCTCTTCCTCCTCCTCCAGGGTGTGCTTGGGAGCGTCCTGGCCCGAGACCAGCACAGGCTTGTGGCCCCGTCTAAACCTCTAGAAAGGTGCTGCCCATCCCAGCAAAAGCAGGAAGCGGGCTGAAACGGCGGCTCGCTTCTTTCAAAGGCCGGCCTGGGTCAGGCATAGGATGATGAGATCCGCCCTGGACAGAGGGCACTGGGAGAGAGCCGGTGTGCCTTCTCCTCTGTGTGGAGGTCATATTCCACCCACGAGTCCTTCTTCCTCGGCCTTCACAGTAGCCACTGCTTGTCTCTCTGCTTTGCCCCCCCAGACCACCTGGAAACGGTCACCTTGGTTGGCATCATCCTTGGCACCATTGCAGCTATTGGAGTGGCCACAGGGGTGGTGATCGCCCTCGCAAAGAAACTGTCGGGCAGGTACTCCTAAGTGCTCGGACGGGAGAGGAGTGGGGTGGCCGATGGGAGGTGAGGGAGCTGTACGAGAAGCCGCCCTGCTGATCTGTGTGAGATGGAAGACCCCTCTCCTCTCCCGCTTCTCCGTGGCCCCCGTGGCTTGGCTCTTCTTGCTTCTAAGCTCCCCCAGCCACCTGGGATGAAAACAAACAGCCATTACTTTTATAAGCAAGGATCTCCCCTTTGAAACCCTGGGCTCTCCCCGCCCCCCCCCCCGCATTGATTCCCCCCTTGCAAAGGGAGCCAGGGTGGCTTACGAGGTCCTTGCCTTCCATTTCTGAGCCCTCCTCCTACAAGCTGCAAGGGGGACCGGCAACGGTGTTTCCAGGAGCCTCTTCTGCCCGCCCCCCCAGCTCCCCAGAGGGGGGAGGACTTTTCTTGGGGGGGGGAGGAGGAGGAGGAGGGAGAAAGAGCCCAGTTCCAGAACTGCAGGATTCAGTGAGGCGGCCTCAGGAGAATCCCACCACTGTCTGCACATCCATCAGCAGATGCAAATCCGTTCAGCTTCTTCAAGAAATTCTCAACTCCCCCCCTCCCCCCGCCAAAAAGCGACTGCCTGCTGGAATAGTGGAAAACTGGTGGTTTGTATTGGAATCCAGCCCCACTGACACTAAATGGCACGTGCTAAACACTAACAGGCAAACAAACAAACAGCCTTTAAAAGGTTGGTTTTATTGTGGCTTCAAAATCAGAACAGACTTTGGGCCGGTCCTTTCCTCCCGGCCAGATCTACCTCACAGGGATGTCGCGGGAAAACTAGGAAGGCAAGGACTAAGTGACGTATAGGCAATCCTGAACTCTGAAAGCATAATTCTGAGTGGAGCCCATTTTTTTTTTCTTCTCTCCCTCCTTTTTTTCCAGGCCTTAAACCTCACCGAGGAGGGGGAACCTTTGCTTCATAAAGCCACCTCTGGCATTAGCCCCAGACGCTGATCCGTGGAAAGAGAGACTACTGGGTGTGTGATTGGCTGATTAGTGATTCCAGTGTTTCCTAACAAGGAAGAACTCTGCCCAGTCAAGCACATTGCCAAGGAAGGAGGAGAAAAGACTTTTCAACAACAACAACAACAAAAGCCCAGCTGTTTTATCTCTTTGATCCTGTTCACAAATAATGCTCTAGTGACACTATGCATGACTCCCCCTGTGCCATGTTCTCCTCTTGGTTCCCGCTGTTTTGAATTGTTCCTGCAACCCACGTGCTGCTACTGTTTGGGCAAGAGATTGGAGTGCCTCTCGTACACAACCGGGACGCGCTTCTGCCGCCTGGACATCCTGCCCTTCGAGAATTTCAAGCTCCAGAAGACACAACAAAAAGACTCCCAAGTGTGGCCTTTGACTCCGCCGCAGAGCCTTCTCGCCTAAAGAGGCCACTTTCTTCTTGACTGCAAAGGATCAGGGCTGGCCAGTTATAGTGAGCTAGCAAGCTCCAGCTGTTACGTCTGCCATAAAGCGAGAAGTGCACATTTTGCTTACCCAAAAATGGAGAAGGACAAAAATTTGAGGGGAGGTACTGATAGGGTCTCTTCACTGCCTCCTTTCTGCTGGGGAGTCCCGGTGCAATCCAAGCACCCCTTGCCACCTTCCCCATCACATGAATTTTCTTAAGGAATATTTTAAGCATTTTTTTTTGGTGACAGCAGACGCCAAGTGACATTGAACATGAAAACGAAAGTTACTGTGTGCAACCTTCCGCTTAGTCTGTGCATCTACTTTTGTCCCCGTAACTAATGAAAGACTGGGAAATACAACACAGTCCCAGCAGCCTCTATTTCAGCATATGCAGCTTGCAACCAATATTACGGGGGGGGGGGGGGGGGGAGGGGAAGGGTTGGCTTATCCGCCCCCCACATCTAAAGCCAAAACAGTAAATTGTATGGAACATGTGCTGAAGATCTGGGACAGCAGGGGTCACCTCTTATAATGACAGAGCCCCCCCCCCCCCCCCAAAAAAAAGGCAAAAAGTTTTAGGCTACTTTGAAAGAAAACATTTTTGGAAATAAAACCTGTAGTAAAATTGGATAAAGGCAGCGTTGTCTTCTTTTTTAGGAATTACTGATGTGGGATTTTGTTTGCTAAAGCTTGGATGAAGAGGGCCGGGTCTGCCTCCTACCCGATCCCCCGAGCAGCTCCTGCCTCAGCAGGCTCTTTCCTACTCCCCTCCTGGTGGGGCTCACGAGTCCAGGAGTCTCTGCCAAGGCAGCCCTGACCAGCAACTTTGGGGCTCAGGGAGGCAGATAAAAAAGCACCTGAGACAAAGGAACAGCTGACATCATGTAAGTGGGAAACAGGCCAAGAGACGCTGTCCATTTGTGACATTGTCTTACAAGCATCTGAGGGGGTTAGAAGAATTCACAAAAAAGTTACCTTCGTTCCATGTTTTCACTGCTTTTCTGCTCAGCTCTGCCTTGATTCAGTTTCTCCTTAAGTCCAGGTTAATCATCAGGACTTCTTCTGGGACAGGTGTCCATACAGAACCTCCAGGGAACCCACCCCTTGTCCCGAACTTTTTGCTTCCCACAGGTGCACATCTGGCCTCCTCACACTGAGAAATCTCCCTGGCACTTTCCGGGCAAAGGCAAAAAAAATCTGTACTTCTTGCCAGAAACCGATTTTAGGAATCCAGTGGAACGGACTGTGATCCCTGGATAAGCTGGTTCATCTTTTAAGGCATCAGAGTGAGCCTTTAGTGGGCAGCTAGCTGTTCCTGTACAAATCGCACCACTCAGTTAGTGTCAACCTGAGTGAGCTCTGGGGTAATTTAACACAGCATGTGAACTCTCTCTTTCCAGTTACGCTAGGAAAAACGGATTAGGTTCTGCAGGCAGGTTAAGCGCTTTTGGCAGAGGCAGCCAGGTTGGTTCTGCCAGGAAGGGAGGGCACACAATAAAGACAGGGGAAGGGACGGGACGGGGCTCCCACGGAAAGATTGGATCTGGGCTAGTACTGCAGCACACGAGAATGGTGAATAGGAAAACAGTGTCATCATCTGGCAGCCCTGGAACTACTGCCTGGGCTCTGATTCAAATTACAAAGAGAAAAGTTTACCGCTGTACCACTCTGTTAGAAAACGCATTTTCGAAACGCTTTGGTGTGTTTTTCCCAAATCAGTCCTCCTCGCTCTTCATTTCATCATCTCGGAGGGAGACAAACCGCTCCCACCTAAAGATGCAGCTGAATGCTCCACTTCCTTCCATCCTGCTCCAGTTTGGGTTCGATCTACATTCCTCTCCTCTCGGTTACCAGTTCAATGTGAATTACTCCAAACTTTCATAAATTGCAGAACTCCACCCTAGGTGCTGCCTAGTTGGTGGGGATACAGGATGTACAAGGCTGAGTTAGAAACCCTAATTTGCAAAATGAAAGAACGAGCCTTGGGCAAAACTGGCCTCTGGCTGCACCTTTGGCAGCTGGCAGGCCTAGCCTGAGCTTTAATAAAGCCAGGGCAGGAGAGCAGACTCGCTTTCTCTCTGCTGCTGAAATTCTGTCGGGGGGAACTTACTTCAGCTGGCTGAGACCCAGATGGGCGACAGACCGATTGGTCCCCACTGGGGGCTCCTCCAGGGACCCCCGCCACCCGCCTTGAGACCCGGGGCGATGGGGATGCTGCGGGAGGGCCGGGGTTTGTCCCCACCAAGGAAGAGAAATGGACCAGGAGAAGCCCGGATCATCATCATCATCTCCTCCTCCTCCTCCTCCTTCTTCTTCTTCTTCTCGGCCTCCTCGGGTGGGAAGTCAAGGGGGCAAATGGGCGCCGGTCTCAAAACAGGAGGGTCTCGGGGGAAAGCCGGCTGGGGGACTCTGGGCCGGGCCCGCCTCACAGGGCTGTTGTGGGGCGTCCCTCGCAGGGGAAGGCCTCGGAGGGAGGAGAGTGGGGAGGGGCAAACGCTGCTGCCCCCGCCGCATCAGGGGACGACACGGGGGCGGAGGAGAGAGAGGGGGGGGCTTGCGGGAAGGGTCTCCCTCCCACTCCCAGCCCCAGGGGACCCACCGGCGCCATCAGTCCTTGCGGGGCCGTTGTGAGGCGGGAGAGGGGACAGGGCTTCTTCCCGCCCCAGCGCCGACGTCACTTCCGGGCCGCGGCGGCCAAAATGGCGACGGGGGGGGCTGGCCGGGGCCGGGTGAGTCGCGCAGGTGAGCGCCCCGCCCCCCCGTTCCTCCCCCCCGCGGGCCAGGAGGGGCGTTCGGGGGGATCCCTGAGGAGGGGAGGGGGCACTGCCCGGGGGCCCGCGGGGGGGGCAGACGGGGCGGCCTCGGGGACTGCGCTGCGAGGGGCCGGGGGGGGTGAGACGGAGAGACCCCCTCCCTTGAAGTCCCAGCCACGAGGCGGGGGTGGGATGGAGGGGCCTGTGGACCCCATCGCCTTCACCGCCAGCCCCCCCGCCCCCCCTTTGGGAGAGACCCGGTGGTGGGGGGGCTGCGGAGGGGGGCCCTCCCCACCAGGAGCCCCTGGAGAAGCCGGGCCGGGTCGCCTCCAGCCGCGGGGTCGGTGGCGACGAGGCCCCCAGGGCCGCCCGAAGCTCAGCCTCCTCCACCCCCGAAACCATCCCGGGCGCCTCTTTGCTCTGGAAGGAAGGAAAGAGAGAGACTGTGTGCGCGCGCGTGTTGGTTAGTAGGGGGGAGGAATTGCTGAACAAATCACTCCCTTCAAAGCACTAAGCAAATCTTGGAAAAAAATTAATTACATCGATATGAATAACGGTAGAGGCTTTTACAATTACTTTAATTATGTATTTAAATGTGCAGGTATGACTGTTACCTGTTTTCCATTCTAGGTTTCATGTAATCACAGGAATTTCCTTCTGTTTAACTTCTCAGATTACGTCAGGATTTCAGAATGAATCAGGTAAGTTAAAATGTGAGACTTTCTCAAAATTATTTCTACATTGACTGATTTTCACTTGATTGTGTGTAGACATGCGCTCCTACTAATCTACATCCAGATTCATTTCAATGGGCCCTTTTTCAAGTACCCTTCTCCACGAAAGCTTGCTTTATGGTAGATAAATAACACTTCCTTCTTATGTTAGTGCAGGGAGGTAAAATGCATATATTTTAAAAGTAGATCTGTGTGAGCCTCAGCGCAGACACCATCCTGGAATAGTTCTTTAGCTACAGGTTCTTGAAGGAGATGGTGACAAGGATCCAGTCCCCTTCTCTCTTCTGGGGCACCTTCTTCAGCCACTCTGCACAGGAATTCAGCCTTGATTAAGTCTCCTGCTTGCCTGCCTCGTGAGGCTACCTTTGCCAGGACTCTGATGAGCGGTGAAGCTCCTTGTTGTGGAAATCCTGGTCTGTGGACACCTCCCCCCTCCCCAATACTCAAGCAAGTGTATGTTTGTGGGAGGGCTGTTACAGCCGATCAGTCCTTCTTTTCTGAAGGGTGTGTGTGTGTCTGCCTTCCCACATCGGTTCACTGGTGCATTGATTGAATCTGCTGTTTGGGAGTGGAGAGAATGGGGGCTCTTTGGGGGCAGTTGTTAGTCTCCTAGGTGATATTTGTACAGGTATTGGGGAACCTTTGGATTACTTAAACTGCTTGTGGGAGAAATCTTCTCCTGGAATAATTCGGGATGGCTGCATTACATAACAGCTGGATTAAATGCCATGGGCCAGCAGTGACACGCTCCGAAGGGTAGCCGATCTTGGTCCTTGGACTGATGTTTTTGCTTGGCCTGTGTGGTAGAAGTTGGAGGCTTGTCTCTGTGGGGATAACAGCTAATTTCAAATCAACTTGGGGCTCATTTCAAATCAACCAGGGCAGCAGTTTCTGACTAACAAAAATCTAGGATATATTTGTGCAGAAGAAGGGGAGGGAGAAGCAAGTACCATGTTTTAAAGAAACCCAGGGAAGGTCTTTTTATAACTCTTCTCTGCAAGTTAGGAATAAAGGGGTCCCGCCAGGGTTTTGGGCCTGGAGTGTGTGTGTGTGAGTGAGTGAGTGTAGGCGGCGCAGCCATGGGATGCTGCAAGGAAGAAATCTCCTCTGGCAGCTACTGTGCTGGGTCATCTCTTTTCTTGACCATGTAAAACTTCAGACAGCCTTCAGCCTACTCTCAAAGACCACCTGCAAAAGAGCAGTGGAAGCTGCTTTCCAGACCTCTGTGCACCTCCTCACAACTGGCCGGCACGGGTGACCGCAACAGAGAGTTGTGCGCTTCTCAAGCTTTAAAGAAAAGCTCTCCCGTCCCTGCTTGGAAAATTAGTCACAGCAGGTGCAGCTGCTCAGATTTGTTCAGGTTTGGCCAGTCTTTAAACCAAACCACAAGGAGCTTCTAAACTCCACGTTGATTTACAAGCCAGCGAGATGTTCCTTTGCCCACTGCTGGGTAATTGCATGTACTTTCTGAGGAGGCCATGCTGTGACTTGGAGCTGGCTTGATCTCCGGAGGGTCCTCAAGGTTGGTGTGCCTCCAGGCCCTCCAGTTTCCAGGCTCCCCCAACCGTCAGAGCTCTTCTTGGTCCCTCTTCGCATTTCCTTCACGCTCTCGCCTTCCTCCTTGCCGTTTCTTCCTTTGTGCCCTGGGCCTCCGCTGCATCTCTCTTGGTGTCGCCTCTCTGCTTTCGTCCCAGGGACCTATCTCTGCAGCTTGGGACTGCTCTGACCACAGAATCCCCTTGGCATGCGGCAGGCAGGACTGCCTTTGCATTCACACCTGGCTTTGATCTCAGCATGTCCATTTCACTGGAGTTAGAAAGTAAGTAAGTTGTTCAGCACCAACTACATCGTGTTCTTTTCTCCTTTTTACAGTGTCCTTTGTTGACAACTTGTAATGCCAGGTCTGTATACAGTAACCTCCTGCTTCTCCCAAAACATCCCCAAATGCCCCGTCTTCCATTCTTTCTTTGCTTCTAAGTGCTGACTTACAACTCAGCTTTGCTGTTATCCTGGTTTATTTGAAGGAGGCTTGTTAATGTCTTACTCCACAACTCTTGGAGGAGCCTTGCTTAATGAATAAGTAGGCTCCAAGATTTTTAGTTGTTGGGTGATTATGTTAAGCATGCTTCCCTGTAATTACCTGGGACATGAGTAGGCAAAGTAGCATCCCTAACCGTTCTGAATGGCCCCACAGACCCCCATATTGAATTACAATAAAAACTCTCACAAGATCATCCAGCCTCTGCAAGATGAAAATATTTCTGCAGGGGTTAGCGTTAGGGTCTCTGCCGTCCTTTTCAAAGTAGGCCTCTTTCTCTGAAAGTGAGAAACTCCACGCCTCTCAAAAAGACCTTCCTTCCCACAGCGTCTGACTAGGGCTCAGAACAGACCACTTGTTAACTGACAATGATTTGAGTCAGAATGTGGAATTGGGTTGCCTTTGTTCTTATAACCCAGGGATTGCGGCAAAGCAGAACGTGGGATCCAGCTCATGGATGCCAGCCCCCTGGTATAGATTGGTTGGTTTACATGAATTGTAAACTTTATCTTCTTTTTAAAATACACTCCTGAAATTTTGCTTTGGTGTGAATGGGTGATACAATTTATTTAAGGACACACACATACATGTCTACAGGAGAAGGTTTCCAGGAGCTGTGGCATTAAATCCGAAGGCCACACTTGCGGTATTTCAGGTGTTTTTAAAGAATGTGTGGTGCCTAAACGGCGGGTGGCTTTGTGAGCCAAGTTCGGGAAGGAAGGGCGGTGCATGCGGGGGGGCAGCTGTCAGGACCTGCTTAGCCTAATCCTGCTTTTCCTCCTGCTGACGTTCCTCGTGATGCTTGCAAGGAGTTTATGTTTGAAAGATAATGTTCAAGGATGTAGTTGAGCCCCCGAGGCCCAGAGCGGCTGACCTCTCCTCCCAAGCGCCTGAGGGCAGGACAAGAAGCCACTGGTGGAAGATCACCATAGAGAGAGCCAGCCTAGAACTCAGTCTGAGGGATTTTCTGACAGTGAGGACAGTTAATTAGTGAACCGGGTGAAGTTGTGGATGCTCCGTCACGGAAGGTCTTCAAGAAGAGGCTGGACCCCGAGGTGCCTATTGCTGCTCTTGCTCACCATTTACACAGCTGCCCCTGTCACACACGGGCTGTTGAGGGCCTCATCAGGGCGATCTCTGTGCAGCAGCCCCACATGGGGCGGGGGAGGGGGGCGGGCGGATCTGTCCCCTCCTGCAGGAGGAACACCTGAAAAGGTAGATGGCCTTTCTGTTTGGGAATCCAGAGCCAGGGTTGGGATGCCAGGGATTCGAGGGCTGATATGAACGGGAGAGGCCTGCCTGAGGCTCTGGGTGTGGCCACCAGTCGCTGTCTCCTGGGCTCAGCTGGGCCGACTGTTTTTCTTTTCTGTTCTGGTTCCCTTTGTAGAACTCAACCGGGCCTTCAGGATCAGTTGAGACTTTGGCCGATGTCCCCGAGCACATCCTCAAAGGGCTTCCGGAGGAAGTGAGGCTCCTCCCGTCCACTGTGGACAAGGCCCGGCTTGGTGGGTGAGCCCAGAACAAGCGCCTGGAGCAGGGGGAGGGGCGGGGGGGGGGGGGGGGGGGTTTGGGGGGGGGTTTTTTCCTGCAAGCAGGGGGGGGGGGGGGTGCCCGGGGTTCGGCTTGGCCCCTTGGATATACGGCAACTTGAAAAGCTGGCAGGGGTGTGATTCTTCCTGTGTCATGACTGTGCAAGGATGAAGACCTCACAAATTATTGTCAGCCTGTATTTAATTCGTTTAAATTTGATCAACATAGTTTTCACCCATGTGCTCCATCCACTTGATGAGTGGTGGGCCTTGGCGGGAGGATGTTGCCCTCAAAGCAACCAAGGATGCCCAAACTCTTATGAAGGCAGGTGCAACCCACAGGTGGAGGAGGGGGGGGTGGAACAGCCTGGGAAGACCATCTCTGGGGAGACCAGCAGCAGCCCCAAGAAAGCCTTGGAGTGGGGGGGGGGGGGTTCTGTCCCAGCCGAAGCTTAGATTAGGCCCTTCGCGTGGTCTTGGACCCACACGGACCACTCATTCCTCTGGTCTGTTTTGTGGCCATAGCTTTGTGCCTTGCGGCCTTCCCCTTTTCCTCCCTCTTTCCAGGAGCCCAAAGAGCTCCCGATCCAGAGCGGAAGGCCACGGGCGGGCCCCCAGCAGAAGGACACTGTTTTGCTGTGGGCTTTGGCAGGGAGGAAAGACCTTGCAACGCTCAGGGTCTTGGCCCCTTCACCAGGGCAGCCAGCCGAGGCTGGGGAGGGCTCACCACTCTTTTCTCTTTCTTTGGTCTTCAGGTGTCTGGGCCACAAAGCCCATTTTCAGAGGCAGGAAGTTTGGCCCCTTCGTTGGTGACAAGAAGAAAAGGTCCCAAGTCAAAAGCAATGTGTACATGTGGGAGGTAAAGGAAAGCAGATGAGAAGTGGCCCCTCCCTTCCCAGTGGGAGGGTCTCGGGGGGGGGGGGGGGGGAAGCAGGAAGCCCAGGGAAGGGGGTGGGGGGAGAGAGAGAGAGAGAGAGACTGTGCGTCTGTCCTCCGGGGAGGGGCCCCCGCCTGTTTTGCCCCTACCTTGATCCCAGGCCAAGGCTCTGACCATCCCTTTCTCTCTCTCCCCCTTTCCCCCCTCCCTTCCCCTGCTGCAACACTTGCAGGTCTATTACCCAAACTTAGGGTGGATGTGTGTGGACGCCACGGACCCGGCAAAGGGGAACTGGTTGCGTTATGTGAACTGGGCTCGTTCAGGAAAGGAGCAGAATCTTTTCCCGTTAGAAATCAATCGGAGCATTTACTACAAAACGTTAAAGGTAGTGGTGCTCTTCTCTGTCTCTCTCTCTCTCTCTCTGTCTCTCTCTCTCTCTGTCTCTCTCCCTCCCTCCCTCCCTCTGAGTAGGTGTGATAAATTCTCTGCTCTTAAATTCCTTGTGAGAAATGGAGGAAGTGAAAGACAGATGGTGGCTGCTTCCATTGGAGGAGGGTGGGAAGAGTCCAGTCGTTTTCAGCCAGTGGGCTGCATTTCCGTCTTCTTCCCTACCAAGAGGCCTCAGCCAGGAATGTTGTCACCAGAAAGCATGGAACATTTTTGAAAAGGCGCATTTAATGTCTTTGGCTCTTGGAAAGGATTTTAATGGATCAACACGGTTGCCTGGCAAAACTTTTAAGGCTTCGGTTTTGTCCCTTAGAATCTCCCCCAAACGGAAAGGATCAGTCTGATCATTGTCAGGCTTTTAAGGAGCATCCTGGGTACCTTCAGCTCCTGGAAGGTTTCAGGAATCCTGTCTGTCCTTAATCCCAAACAAGGAAACTTCTTCCCAGCCCCCTCGGAGAGGGAGGGCTGGGGTTTCCCTGTCGGGGAGTGGCACCTTGTAATCCCCCCCCCCCCCCCCCAGCTTGGATGGAACCAGGTGAAGGCCCACTCAGCCACCCGTAGTTTGCTCTGCCCCTGACTGGAAAAACCGATCCTGCTTCAAGATGTAGTGTGTATTTTCAGAGGGATGTTAGGGATTTTTCCAGCAAGGATTCCAAGGAGGGCAGCCTTTTGAAAATGCCTCAGATGTCAGGGCGCAAGGAGAGGCTTTCAGACAAAAGCTGCTTCAAGTATAGCAACATGGCCAGATGGGAGAAGCCCCTTTTTTTCCTGCAGAGCCTCTTCTCTGACCTCTTGCCTAGCTTGGCAGTAGAAGAGGCAGCCCTGCGTACCAGCAGTTCCCTAGCAGCCTTTCTTCGCTCGCCTCCATTCTGGGCAGCCGGTTTGAAACCGGCAAGGGGAACCGTCGATTTCACACCTTTGGCTTTTGCTGGCCTCCTAACCGTTCCCCTTGGAAGGCTCGTTGGCCTGGGATAATTAACAGCAACGGGGGGGTTTTATTTGCATTTCCTGGGTGGGGGGATTACAAGAGCCTAAGCAGGCACAGAGTGAGGAATACCCATCAAAAGCAATGTGTGAACGCTGGCTGCCGTGAGCTTGCTATGCAGACAGTCCGGTGTGTTCCCCATGAGGGAACACTGTTTACTCTCTTGTGATCCCTTCCTTTCCAATCACTCTGCTCTACTGGGGGGAGGGGGCGGGGGGGGGGAAGGGAAAGAGGAGAAAACCAACCGGTCAGGCGCAGGACAACCACCTCTACTGACGGCGATGGCAATCACTTGACTGAGGGATCCAGTCACATTGGTCCTAATGTGACTTTTTCAACAGTGTCATAACTTTGAATGGTCACTGAATGAGACAGTTGGTAAGCAAGGACTACCTGGGACTTTTTAAAAGGTGAGGCAGCCATTCATAGGCTCCTCACTGTTAACTTCCTTGATGTCGTTTTTGTGGCCCCCATCTTTAGTTCTGTGGCAAGTTCCTCATATAGTTTCTAAAGTCACCACCATTTCCCCCATGGGGGGCAGCGCTCTAGGTCCGAGGAGGATGGAGGGTGGTTTTCAGAAATGGTGAGGCCACAGGCTCTTGGTCTGCTTCCGTCTTTCCCTGCTACGTAGCCACCATTCGGCCTCTTGGTAATTTCTGTCCTGACAACGTTTTGTTTCTTCTTACAAGTGAGAGTTTGCAGGAGTGTTGATGCTGCCTTCCTCACGGAGTGACTCCAGGAGCCTCAATGTCATGTATTAAACCAATCTAAGTTTTTTTTTTTCTTCATGCAAACATAGTCCCTAACAAGTAGCTGAGCATGTTTACAATCAGAATCATTTTGATATTTGTGCGAAATGCGACTTTGGTATTAATATTTCCTTTTGAATACTTATTGAAAGTGATGTGCATGTATTTGTGTGTTTTCAAGGATGTTTAGGCCTTACAAATAAAAACAAACTCTCTAGTTATAGTTACAAGCTCGGTGAAAGTTTCCAAATGTTTCACAGCTAGATTTAAGACAATTTTGAAAACTAAAGAAAGTGGCTTTGGAGTGTAAAGATTCTGGCATATCTTTTTTTCCCATTTGAGTGGTAGCCATTATTCTTTCGTCGCCTTCTCTTCTCTCCTAAGTGTTTTCAGACTGACAAACTGAAGGGTAATTTTGTTTCAATCTGATTTTTGGGAGCAAAATAGAAGGCTGGGCTTTGATATGTGGCGGAAGGAGATTTGTGGCTCAGATGTCGTCCTGCCAGTCATGTTGGGGAAAGGCTGGGGTGGGGGGGAGAGGCTGACCTTGCTTTAAGAGGGTCCTGCAAGCCTTTTTATGGCAGGGGCTGGGGGGGTAGAAGAGACCCTGCTCTGACTGGCAGGAGGGGCCAGGGTGGGCGAGCGGCCTTGACAGCACAGGCAGCCTTCGACCCAGCAGTTCCCGCCCTGGGGAAGGTGGAGCGTTTGTCCTTGCGGGTGGCTAGAGAGTTGATCTCTGCCAGCTGGGCTTCAGCCATGATTGGTCTGTGGGGCTTAGATGACAGGCCCAGCATCCCTGGTTGCCTTTCCAGAGTAGGCGGGTGCCAGGGCAGGAGTTCAGCTCCTTCCTTGGGCTGGGCAGCTGAAGGGAAGAAGCAAGCAAGCAGGCTCCCTCCTCCTCCTCCTGCTAGGATGACTCAGCCGGGAAACATTTGGGCTTTCTTCATCGTGCAAGTCGCAGCCTTGTGCTGCGGTCCTCCTTCCAGCAGAGGGGCTGGGTGCGGCTCTCCTCCCTGGCTCGGCCTCCCTCTCTCTCTCTCTCTCTCTCTCTCTCTCGCTCCTGCCCTTTCTGACGCTGTGATGCAGCACGGCCAGCCCGCTTGCTTGCAGCGAAGCCAAGTCCCCCAGGGTTAAAGAGTCCTTCCTGTTTGGCTGGCCAGGCCCTCCTCGGCAGGCGGCCCAGGGAGCGACAGGGGCAGCAGCTGTGCGTGATCCTCCTGGCCCTTTGGCCACCGGCCGCCTGCCTGATTCCTCCCCCTTCCTCTGCGTGGGTCGGCCGGTCGTGGGTGGGCGGCTGGCAAACAACCTCCGGTGTGATTGGTGTCCCGCTTTTGTCTCTTTCCTCCCGGTAGCCAATTGAGCCTGGGGATGAGCTCCTGGTCTGGTACAATGGGGAGGAGAACCCGGAGATAGCAGCTGCCCTGGAAGAAGAAAGGGCCAGCCACCGCAACAAGAGGAACTCCCCCAAGGCCAAGAAAGGTAAGGCCCTCCTCCTCCTCCACCTTACAACCCCCCCTCACCCGCCCCCCCCCCCCCCCCCCCGCCCCCCCCCCCCCCGGGGGGGGGGGGGCGACTGACCCGCCCCCCCCCCCCCCCCCCCCCTCCCCGCGAGAAGGGAGAGGCAAGGGAGAGGGGGGGTGATAGGACGAGTGTGTGTGTGTGTGTGTGTGTGTGTGTGTGTGTGCGTGCGAGCTGGCGCCTCTGCCTCCTGTCTGCTTCTGCTTGTGAGATCAAGAATGGCTCCACTCGGTGCAGCTTCCTTGTTCAGCCGGCTCTGGGTCTGCCTTCCCCGCTGGGCTCCGTCCCCTCCCACCGGCTTCCCAGCCCCGTTTGCCCCTCCTTGTTTGCCCCCTTCGGTCCTGGCAGCCCTAAAGCAAGAGGTGGGTCCCTGGGCCCAGAAGGAAAAGGCTCTTGTAACGCCACCCACAGGGAGGGAGGGGGGGTTCAGGTATTCGGTGGCCCTTTGGGGACGCTGGGCTGACATTTTCCCACAGGAGCAAAAGGGGGCCGCCCTCCCTCCTCCCCTCTGGCCCTGTTAAGGACCCCAGATTCAGGGTGCAAATAAGATTTCGGTGCCTGGCAAACTCCAAGGGCCGGATTTGCACAGGTTGTGTGGTGAGGATCCCATTTCAGGAGGGTGTTGAAATTTGGGCAGTGAATCATCCCACGATCCCAGCGGAGCTGCTCTCAGTGTTGCCCTCAAGAAAATCAGTTCTACGTTTCTTCTGAGCAAGAGTCTTTTTGTAGGTCTGAAAGGCTGCCCTGCCAGGCTGCCGGGGATCCCAAAGCCAAGAATCACAAGCCTTTATGGGGGAAGTGCAAAAAGGAGGGGGGGGGGGGGGGGGAGGGGAATGTTGTTGAGGACACGGTTTAGTTGATGGTTTTGTTTTTGTTTTTAAGTCAGGGAAGGCAAGAAGATTGAAACTGCAGCCTGTTATTTTTGTAAGGACTTTTCTAAAATTTTGGTGGCAGAGAAACGGAGAAGCCAACATTCTTGGGATATCCTTTTTCTCATGCATTTTCAAACCTTGTTTTGTGCAGTGGCTGAAATCTCAGGGTTGCTGGGCGCTCACCGCCTGTTCTGACAAGGGGTCCTGCTGCACGTCGATATTGTAATGGCTAAGCCTGTGCCGCCCCCCCCCCCCCCGCCCCCGTGCAGCGCCTGGTGGCTTCTGCATTTCCCCCGTACCGGGTGGATCTGGAGACGCTGTCTTAGACCTTCAGATAAGCGGAGGGATTTTCTTAGCAATAGTCCAGCCTTTCTAAGGCAGTTTTCAAGGTCCTTTATGGGAGAAACAAAACAGGCCGGCTGAATGTAAGGTAATAGACGGTGTTCAGCCGGTAAAAGACAGCAGGATTTGGCTGCCCCGTCCTGTGAAGAGATACAGCTGAATCTCTCGGCGGTCTCAGCCGCCTCCCATCTAACCTCAGTGGGTGAGTTGAAACCCAGGCCAAGCTACTGCGTGATTTTTGAGATCACCATGTGGGATCAGGCTCACGCAGAGGCTGGCTGAGGAGGAAACGGCTTCCGTTGTCTCTTTGTCTGGACTCAACTATGCAACCAGCCTAACATAACCGTATCCAGATCAGCCAGTTGGTTGTGACTGGCCTCGAGTCCCTTGTTTTATCTGAGTTGGATGGGCTGAGTTCATCTCTGTTTCCTCACCAGGCAGTTGGACTTGTTCTCAGAAGAGCCTTTGTGCAGTTGCAACTTAAGTCCTGAGTGCGAGCTCAGCGTTTTCATTGAGGAAGCACTGCAGAATTGGTGGCCTTAGAAAGTTTTTTAACCGAGTGCAGCCAGCATAAAAAGCCCCACCCCTCCCAACCAAAACAGGCAGGAGGGGAGCCGAACGACGGCAACACAGAGCATCGGTTGCCAGAGAAAACAGGGCAGGTATCTCCGGCTGGTGCTGTCACCCCTCCTGGGTGGCGCATGCCAATGCCAAGGGCTTGTTTTATCAGCAGTGTCTTTTTGGAAGGAAATTCAAACCTTCTCCAGTCATTATTTAGTGCAAATAATGTTGCGTAGGAGAAAAAAGAGGGACGCACTGCCTCTCGTTCACTTTTTCATGCAGGGTTTTGACTCTCTTGGGCTGTGTCACCCAGGAGGAAGACTGGGAGGCTGGTGACTCTGTTTAGCTCTTCTCATAAATTTGCTTTGGAATCCCTGAATGGTCCAAGCCAAAAATAAACAAACAACCCCCTATTCTGCTACTCTTCCATATCTTCAGTCTTTCGTCTGAAGTGAACGGTTCCAAATAAGGATGTGGGACTTTCACAGTAATTAGGGAGAAACAAGAAGTAATTTACTCATGGATAATTCTTCCACCTGTTTTTTTTTCATTGCTCGTGGAGTTTTTCAAATCAGTGGCCTTATCTTCAATAATTTCATAGTTTTCCCCACTTCATTCACTCAATATTTTAAAAGTCCAGGCTAAGGAAAACGGTGAGGAAAGCTCCAAATCCGAAGGGCTCCGGACAGCTCTGGACCAAGACTTATCCTTGGCCCATGGTTGTGCGCCGTTGAACCCCACCTGAAGGGGAAGGAGGCAACCCTAACCACCCACCCTCTGCTGCCAGGAGGGGTTGGAGTGGAGAGTGGACAGCAGGAGATCCGAGCCGGTGGGGCTTCACCTGACGCAGCCACCAAGGTGGGGGAGGGTCGTGCCCCCTTGTGGCTCCTGCAAGGCTTATGCTGAGAGCACACAGGGATGGGCCACTGGGGCCACACGGGGAAGATGGCAGCCGTGTGGTGAGCGTATCCTGTCACAGAAGCCACTGGCCTTGGGGAAGGTGGAAGGGACTTTTGCCCTCCTCCAGCCCAGAGGTACAGGCTGGCCGGAGTGTATCTTTCTATCACAGCAGGCAGGAACCACAGTTGATCCAGCAATCCCATCTTCTTCTTCATCGTCATCATCATCATCATCCCAAGTAGTAGTGCCCCTGATGTTAGCCCGGCCGAGGAGATGCTTGTTGCATCTTTGTGATCACATCGACACAGTTTGTGCAGCCCGGCTAGCGAGAAAGAGAAACTTTCTGCTTGCTCCTTGGACTCTGATTGAGTGGATCTAAAATTACAGTTGCTCTCAAGTTGTCATTCTGGCTGTTTTTAGTAAGCAGAGCAGCTGCTGGCTGAATCCCGGCGGTCAGGGTTAAACCTACATTAAGGTCACCCGCACCGAATGCCAGGATGGCTGCTTGAAGGGCGGGTGGGGTGGCGTCCTCCCTTGCAGGAACTGTTGAGCCTTCACCTTGCCCTACGCTTTAGGAACCCTGGGGAAGATCGATCCGGCGCGTGACACTGAACCCTGGATGGATTAATGATGGTTCCTTGAACGATCATTGTGCACTGTGCTGGGCAGCCCTCAGCATAGCCTCTGGGTCTGGACCCCTGGCTGAGCTGAGCCCAAGTGGGAATGGTTCAGAGAGAGGTGCCCAGGGACCCCCAGCAAACCTTCCCGGTGCTTTGCTCACCGGTTAGATGGCTACTCCAGAGGGGGAGGGGGTCTCGAAAGAGCTTTGAAGGAGGGCAACAGGCCTCCAGGGTTTGGGAGATGCAGAGACTCCTGTCCATGGTCCACAGAGCTGAGTGTGCGGCCCTCCCACAGGTGAAGTGCTAAAGAAGCTCCGGCAGAGCCTTAAGAGGTGCCTCCTGCGCCACAGACCTTGGCAGCCGGCCCCTAGCCAGCATCAGCACCCTCCTGCTTAACCAAACGTGGCCACGTTTGGTTGCTTGGTGGGAGCCGGGGGAGACGGCATCAAGAAAGAAGCTCTCCATTTAAACATCAAGTTCTTCCTTTTCCTTTTCTTCTTAGCAAAGAAAAAAGCCCCCGAGGCTAAAAACAAAGGAAAGAAAGCCAAGGATAATAAGCGGAAGCTGTCTTTGGAGGGTCTGGATTTGACCCCTTTCGACATGAGGGAGACCAGAGAAGGTAAGGAAGGGGCTGCCTGTCTCCTGCCCTCCTTCTTAAGGGACTGGGGGGGGGGAGCTGAAATGGGGAGGCTGTGTTGAAGAGTCGCTAAGCGCAAGGCAGGGTTGGCATCCCGAGGTTTGGAAAGCACCTGTTCTTTGAAATGCCGAAGAAAATGCACCCCAGGCACCCCCAGTCATAGCCACAGAATGAGCCCCGCAAGATTAAAAGGGGCCGCGGAGGAAACGGGACCTGGTCAGAAACGGGGAGGGGCGGGCAGGATGTGGGGAGGTCAGGGCCATTGGGTACTGCATTCGGTGGTGGTGAGAGCAGGCTCCCATGGGCATTGGACCTAGAGGTTTGTAATGTTTGCAATAAATAATTGTACTGGGTGAGTTTGGGTTCAAAGGGGAAATGCACTGCACCTAAAAGTATTTCTGGCTTGCAGAAGCAAAGCTCCCCTCAGACTTGGGGGCAACCCACGGGGAGCGTGTTGCCTTCCAGTTTACCTATTTTATTAATTGGCAAAATTCATGGGCCGCCCACCTGACCTTTTCTTCCATTTCTCAGGCCAGAAGCTGGAGGACGAAGCCCCAACGGTTTCAGCGGTGTTGCCCATTGACCAGGCCGCCGTCATCCAGGAGATGGTGAATCAAGACGTGCTACCCAGCCTACTCATCTCCAGCGCGACCTGCGAGGCGCCCACCACGCCTGAGGACCAGCCAGAAGTCGTCCGGTGTAGATCAAGAGGTTCGGAGGAGGGTCTTGAGCAGCAGGAGGAGCAGGACGAGGACGAAGAGCAGGAGCCCCTGGAGGAAGTGGGAGAGGAAGAAGATGAGGAAGAGCCTCAGGAGGAGGAGGAGGAGGAAGAGGAGGAGCGCTTCTCGAAAGAAAATCCAGAGGTGGAGTCGGGGTCAGCGTATGGGGACAGGCTGGTGGTGGAGTCTGCAGAGGAGCAGAGCAGCCTCTCGGAAGACTCCCCCGAAAGCTCCCCCAAGAAAAAGCCCTCGGGGAAATGTCCCAAGGTGAGGGGGGAGCCCAGCACCCAGGGGGCGCCCATGTTTCCCTGCCAACACTGCGAAAGGAAGTTCACCACCAAGCAGGGCCTGGAGCGCCACGTGCACATCCACATTTCTGCCATCAGCCACGCCTTCAAGTGCCGCTATTGTGGCAAGGCCTTCGGCACACAGATCAACCGCCGGCGCCATGAACGGCGCCATGAGGCCGGGCCCAAACGGAAGCTGCTCTCACCCTTGGCCTGTGCCCAGCTGCCCAGGACCAGCCCTGGGGCTGCCGAGGGGAGTGTCCAGAATGAAGCCAAGGCCGGACAGGAGGCCCCTGCCCCGGAGACCGAGAGAGTCGCCTCCAAAACACCACCCCCTCCACTGCCTTTGGAGGAGAGCAGGGAGCCCAGGGAATCGCACCCGTGCCAGTACTGCAGGAAAGTATTTGGCACCCACACCAACATGCGTCGGCACCAGCGGAGGGTCCATGAGCGGCACCTCATCCCCAAAGGTGTCAGGAGAAAACCAGAAGAACCCCAGGCTCCCGTGGGCCCAGCCCAACACGCCCCCAGCACGTACCTGGCCAGCACAGACCTGGAGGAGGAAGAGGAGGAGGAGGAGGGCGAGGCAGATGACATCATGGATGTTTCCAGCAACATCTCGGAGAATCTCAACTACTACATTGATGGCAAGATCCCGTCCAACAGCAGCACTAGCAACTGTGAGGTGATTGAGGTGGAACCCGCCTCCGCCGAAGTCTACGGCATCAACTGCCTGTTGAGTCCCGTGACGGTGGAGATCTCTCCCAATGTCAAGGCGGTGCCGGTGCACCTGGTGGAGGAGTCGAAGGAGCCTACTATTGGCGGGACGCCCGAGGCCAAAAAGAGGAGGACAGCGAGTCCCCCGATGCTGGCCAAGGTGAAGACGGAAATGGACCCGGAGCCCATCACGTCGCTGTGTTCCTTGACGATTCCCCTCACCATATCGACCGTGGAGAACCTGCCCTTCCCCAGAGAGAAGGGTGTTTATTTGTCCTCCAAGCTGAAGCAGCTTCTTCAGACGCAGGACAACAACAAGGTGGCCCCCTCCCCCCCTTTACCGGCAGGGGAGATCCCAAAGCTGGGGCTCCCCGCGGCCTCCCCTCTCCTCCCGGCCACCTCGAGCAGGTTCAAGCGGCGCACCAGTTCCCCGCAGCACAGTCCGGGCCTTCGAGACCCCGGCAAAGCCAGCGAGGGCAAGCCCGCTTGGACCGAAGCAACCCTGAGTGCGAAGCCTCCCAAGCTGGAGAGGCAGAGCAACTCCCCCTCGTGGACTCTGTCTGGGAGAGAAGAGAGGGAAGCGCTGAGTCCAGAAGAATTCAAGGCCACCAGGGAGTGGGCACCAAGCCCCCCCTTTGGAAATGTGTGCAACCAGCAGCCCTTGGACCTGTCCAGCAACGTGAAGCAACGGTCGACCGGGAAGACCTGGGCCCAGCCATCTTGGGAGTCCGTGCTGGACCTCAGTGTGCACAAGAAGCCGTGCAGCGATGGGGAAGGCAAGGAGGTGACTCCGCCAGCAGGGGGCGCAATCAAGAAGAAGCCCACCACCTCCATGTTGCAGAAGGTCCTGCTCAATGAATACAATGGGATGGGCTTGGGGCCCGAAAGCCCCTCCCCGGACACAAGCCCAAGGCCGAATGCTTGCAAGCTAGCCGAAGCCCCAGAACCGCAGCCTGGCCCGGCTCCCCCAGCCCCTGGGGCAGAGTTCGGCTGCTCTGGCCTCACCGCCGCCGAGGTGCCTTTGCTGCCAACCTCAAGCTGCCCGGCACCATCGGCCTCTCCCTCCCATCCTCCATGCCCTCCCATGCTCCAGGCCCCCACACCTCCCCCTCCTCTCCTTCCCACTGTTCCTTCACCCCTCCCGGAAGACCCCAGCAGCGGCAGCAGCAGCAGCACCCCAAGCTCCTGCCCGTCTCCCCTGTCCAATGCCACAGCTCACTCCCCACTGCCCTTCCTTTCCCCAACTGTCTCGGCCTCCCCACTTCATTCTGTAGAGCCTCTTGGCTGCGCTTCACCCGGGCCACCCACTCTCTCTTCGTCTTCCTCCTCCCCCTCCTCCTCTTTCTCTTCCTCTTCCTCTTCCGCCTCACCGTCCTCGTCTCCTTCCCCGCCTCCCCTGTCAGTGGCCTCTTCCATCCTCTCTCCGGGGGACCAGCTGGAGAATTCAGCCCTCCTGGTGACTTTCAAGCAAGAAGAGGGCGAGGCCAGCGGTCAGAGGCTGAGGGACAGCCCCCAGCCTTCCAGCGCGGCAGAGGCCACCCAGGAGAGCTTCAGCAAGAGCTTTGTCTGCAACGTCTGCCAGGCCCCCTTCCTCGCCATCAAGGACCTCACCCGGCACCTGTCTGCTCATGCCGGGGAGTGGCCCTTCAAGTGCGAGTTCTGCGTCCAGCTCTTCAGAGAGAAGGCGGCCTTGTCAGAGCACCGGTTCCTGCTCCACGGGGTGGGGAACATCTTTGCCTGCTCCGTCTGCAAGAAGGAATTTGCTTTCCTATGCAACCTGCAGCAGCACCAGCGAGACCTGCACCCCGACAAAGAATGCAGCCACCACCAGTTCGAGAGCGGGACTTTGCGCCTGCAGAATTTCACCGACCCCAGCAAAGCCAGTGCGGAGCAGATGCAGAGCCTGCCCAGCGCTGGCCTACAGCCCTCCAAGGAGGAGGAGGAGGAGGAGGAGATGGAGGAGCTGAACGACTCCTCCGAAGAGCTCTACACCACCATCAAAATCATGGCGGCCGGGGTCAAGCCAAAGGGTCCTGACGTCCGCATGGGCCTCAACCAACACTACCCCAGCTTCAAGCCTCCCCCGTTCCAGTACCACCACAGGAACCCCAACGGCATCGGGGCCACGGCCACGAACTTCACCACCCACAACATCCCCCAGACCTTCTCCACTGCCATCCGCTGCACCAAGTGCGGGAAGAGTGTGGACAACATGCCCGAGCTGCACAAACACATCTTGGCTTGCGCATCTGCCAGTGACAAAAAGCGGTACACGCCGAAGAAGAACCCCGTGCCCCTGAAGCAGGCCGTCCGCCCTAAAAATGGGGTGGTTTTGCCCAGCCCAGCTGGCAGCGCCTTCCGCCGCGTGGGCCAGCCCAAGAAACTCGACTTCGGCATGGAGGCCAGTCGGGTGGCCTCCAACAAGCTGAAACTCAGCGCCCTGAAGAAGAAGCAGCAGCTGGTCCAGAAGGCCATCCTGCAGAAGAAGAAGTCGCAGCAGCAGCAGCAGCAGCAGCAGCAGCGGGCAGAGCTCAAGACTGGCAGCACGGAGCCCAGTGCCCACATCTGCCCCCACTGCAGCAGGGAGTTCACCTATATCGGGAGTCTGAACAAGCACGCCTCCTACAGCTGCCCCCAGAAGCCCCCTTCCTCCTCCTCCTCCTCCTCGAAGAAGAAGAAGGCCAAGAAGAAAGCCGGGGGCTCATCTCTTGGAAGCGGCAAGAGTGGCACCAACCCCCGTCGGCGAACGGCCGATGCCGAGATCAAAATGCAGGGCTCTGCCACACAGCTGGGCAAGACTCGCGCCCGCAGCTCGGGGCCCACGGCCGTCCAGCTGCCCTCCCTCAAGCTGAAACAGGGTGTCAAGTTCCCCAAAAAGGGCCACCACCCTCCTCCGTCTGTGGCCAGAAGCGTGGGCCCAGCCAGAGTGGGCAAGGCAGTCCCAGTGGAGGGGAAGCGGAGCAAGGGGGCCGCCAAGAGTGCCCCCCCTCCCGGACTGCTGGGCAAAGCCTCGCGCAAGCTGCACATCCGCATCCAACGCAGCACAGCGGCCCTGGGCGGCCAGAGGAAACCCGCTGACCGGTTCAGTGGCAAGTTGCGGGAAAGGGTGGGGGGGCCCGTCACCCGGAGCCTGCAGCAGCAGCAGCAGCAGCAGGGAACCTCTGCGGAGGCCACGGAGGCCCGAAGGGAGGAGAGCACAGCCAGGCCGGAGCTGAAGGACACCAGGTGAGCTCCAGAGGGGCCATGTGGGGCTCCGCCTTGACTGGGGGGGGGGGAATACCAAGAAGGGCCCCCAGGTCCTGTCCCAGCCCACAGAGCTCTTTCTTGGGAGGCAGTGGGAGGTGGGTGCCGGCAGCCCAGCAGCCAGGGAGCGGCCCTCTGGCCAGCCAGGCCTGGCCTCCCTGGACTTGCGCTCTCTCACACAGCCCCATCAGAGACCCCCTGGTTGGCGGGGGCTCCGTCCAGTTTGCTTTGCAGTGGCTTGGTTCACACAACATTAGGCCGGAGCCCAAGTCTCGCGATGGCTGGCCAAGGTGTGCAAAAGAGGCCATGCCGAGCGCCTTGCCACCACCCTGGTCCCTTCTCGGTCATCACCCGTGGCTGCTCGCTTCTCCCCGGCCTTCCCCTGCCCTGCTGTGCCAGAGGCCTGTCCATTGCGTGCCCTTAGCTGACGCAGCCATCACCAATGGCTGCCTTGAAAGGCTTGTTTCTCCCACTCCGTCTTCAGTGGGTTCCTGCTCAGGTAAGTAGTCGACTTGACACGAGCCGCCCGTGTCTCTCCCGGTCCGGGGAGGGCATCACCCAAGTGCCAAGCATTGGGGGAAGGGGAGAACGTTTGTTTTCCTCCTCCATCGTCTCCCCTTCGTTCCACATCCTCACACTTTGTTTTCTCCCCTGCAGGAGCTTCCCGTGAGGAGACCTTACAGCTGAACCCTCCAGACGTGTAAATGAGATTTTCCTGGTCCGGGGCTCGGCCCCCCTGACGACCAGCAGCCGCAGGCGCAGCAGCAGCAGCAGGAGGAGGAAAGCAGACGCTCCATCCTCCCAACAGGCAGAGCCGAGGATGCAGTCGGCAGCTGCCAACAGGCTCGCCCAGAGCCGGCTCTGGTTGCCCTCCCCACCCCACAGCCACGCCTGGCGATTCTTAGCTGCAGGGAGAAGACCCTCCCGCGGAATGGGGTTGCCCCTCTCCTCCTCTGGCAGCCCTGGGCTTCTTACAAAGGACTCGATCCGGTTCCCCGGGAGCAAATGCCACCTTGGGCTTCTTGCTTGGGCACCTGGCTTTCACCTGGCGCAATAAGGAGGGAAGCAGATTAAAAACTCAATGCGGGGAGGGGTCTTGCCAAACGAGAGGGCCCGGGCAAGTATCAGGGATGACAACGGGCTCACGTGGCACTCAAAGTAAGTCATGGTCACCCCGTCTGCCAAGGCCTTGGGGTCAGGCCAGGGACCCCTCCCCGCTTCTCCCCACCGCCTCTTCCCTGCTAGCTTTGGGGCCAGCCGCTGCTTTTCAGCCCTTGTGGGGGGAGCAGGAGGGGCGCCAGTGTGCTAAAAGATTCCCTCTCCCAAGTTCCCCTGAGCTGGACGTCTGAGGTTTGGTGGTGGATGACCAGCAGGAGACGGGGGGGGGGGGGGGGGGGGGGGGGGGGCTGGCGGGGGGGGGGGCGGGCAAGGGCCCCCCCTTTCCCTTGTAAATCTCCCCCCCCCCCCTCAATTTTCCCGGAGAGGCGGCTCCCTCTTTCCCCCCAACCTCGCCTTCCATTTGGGTGAACAGCAATCGCTTCATTTGATTCCCCCCCCCTCCCAATTTTTTAAAAGTTACTTGTCCTTGACTTTAAAAAGTGATCTACCTCTTAAAATTTGAAGTTTTGGTATTTTGGGGGTGACTTCATGCCACTTGAACCCCGCCCCTCTTGCTATCATTCCCTTTTGTCTTTTTGGTTGCGTTTCTTCTGATTCACGGGGGACATCTACACCCAACAGTTGTATAAAGCATTCATAGCAAGTTTGGAAAGGGGGGAATAAAATATTTAAAATTATTTAAATTGTTTTTGACACTTCAGTTGTATTATATGTGATTTACATTTTACATTGATTTGTTTCTGTGGGAGAGGAGGGGCTCTTGGATTAAAGTTTGCTGTTCTGTAGTTCATTTCCCCCCTTTCTTCTTGTCGGAGAGCGATGCAAAGACTATTCTATTAAAAACATTAAAATTTCCAATTTGCCATACAAAACCCAGTTTGTCATTGCTTCCAAATGCCACGTTGGCACGTTGTGGATTTGCAGCCAGCCTGGGGGGGGGGGGGGAGGTTGGCCGTTGTCACCTGCCCACTTCAGAAAGGAGTGGGGGGGGTCTGTGCAGCCCCTCACATTCAGCAGGGGAACGGGCTCCCCATCCCCCTCTGCACCCTCGGTCCAGAGGGGCTGCTGTTGGGCTGCAGCCTGGGGGGCTCCTTCAGCAGCATCTGGGAGCCCCAGTACATCCCTGGTGGGGGGAGGGGGGAGGGGGAAGGGAAGGGCTAACGGGCCTTCCATGCCAGCCAGCCAGCCGAGGCTCTTCCTCTTGAGGGATCTGAGCACCCACCACCACCTCAGTGCAAGATGCTTCCCGGGCAGAAGGGGGGTGGGGGCGGAGCCTGCCTGCCTCCCTCCCTCCTGGGCTGGTTTGGCCTTGGAGGCAGCGAAGCTGAATTTGGAAGCCTCCCAGTGAACTTGGCCTTGCGCTGGTCCCAAGGGGAACGTGTGGGACAGGCGGACTTGATCTGCAGGAGGATCCGGAGCTTGCAGAAAAACATCTGGATGCCTGCAAGTCCAGGCTTGTATCGGGAGAACTGTGGCTTCCCAGTCACTTGTAGTTCTCGATCCGTTTCTCCTGGCTCTGCTGGGATCTCCCCTTCCCCCCAAAACGCACAGGCAACGCTCAGGAGAGGCCGGCTCTGGCAAGGAGAGGGAAGGACCTGGGGAGGGGAAGAATGAAGGGCACCCTGCAGGGGTGTCACGAAGACCCTTGTCTCAGGTGTTGGGATGGGGGATCTTGGGGGCACAGAGTCCAGGCGGGGGCTTCCGAGGATGACGTTCCCCAAGGGCAGAGACCGGACAGCCCTTCTCTGCTTGGATTTGGACCTCTGCCCCCCGCAAAAGCTGGGCCTGGTGGGCTGAACTCCTTTGGCCAACGATTCCGGGCTTGGCTTTGCAAAGGGATGTGCCCGCAACCTTTTGTCTCGTCCCAACCTTCCAGGTCAGCAGCTGAGGGTCCGCCTGGGCTCTCTACCAAGACTGCCTTTTCTTTGGAATCCGAGATGCCAAGCTCCTAGAACCCCCCCCCCCCCCCCCCCCCACCCCACCACCACGCTGTGCGCCCACGCGCGGCCCCCCCCCGCGGGGGGGGGGGGGGGGGGGGGGGGGGGGGGGGAGAGGCAGGAGGGCAGAGACAGGCTTCTGCATGGGGAGGAACCCGGCCACAGGGCAGGATGGGGGTCTCCTCCCCTCCTTTCAAGAGGGTATTTTGCATGACCGGCCTGGGAGGAGAGACTGCAGGAGGGTGACGTCAACAGTGATGCTCATTGGCTCCTCCCCGTCCCCACTTTCAGCCCAGGGAGGGAGGCCGGCCGACTGCCGGAGGAGGATGCCGGGCGAGGGGCTCAGCTGCAGGGCTTGGAAGGGGGACCGAGAGGACCAAAAATATGCATCATGTAAGCAGCGGGGGGGGGGGGGGGGGGGGGGAGGAGGTATCAGGCTCCATCCCAAAGTGCCATCCACCACCATCACCCTGAGCATCATTTGGTTCCAGCAAGGATTCCTAAAACCGTCCCTGGCAGCCAGACCGAGCAGGACGCTGTTGCTGTCTGGAGGTGGGGTGGGGGGGTTGGTTTGCTCTGGCTCTGGAAGATTTGCCAAAGTCGAGGAGGGGAGAAGTGTTGCACGAGAGTTGATCTGCTGCTGGGGGAAATCGCCGAATTTTCTCAGGAAGGAAAAGGAGGAGCTTGACTGGGTCATCCAAGAGCTTCTGAAATTGACCCCGGGGTCAAGGAAGACACGTCTCTGGGAGCTGAGAGGCCTCCCGCTGAAGTTGAAGAAGGGGCAGGAGGGAGTTTGGCCACGACAGGTTGGAGGTGAGATTGCACCCCGCCCCCGTTGATTTCCTGCCTGTTTGCTTCACCAGAGGAAGCGGGAGGACGACTGAAGACCCTCCGGAGAGTCTGCACAACTAAGCTGGGAGACCTGCTAAAGCCATGGAGGCCTCGTCTGTGGACACCACCAGTCTGGTCACCTTCTCGCAGGTGTTTGGCCATAAGTGTCAACTTCTGGAGGCAGGTAAGAGAAGTGGGGATGGGGTGGGGGGAGGATGACAGGCTTCTCCTGCTGCAAACCCCTGGAAAATGCTTGAGTACCCAAGAGGAGCATTATATATGTCCCAGGTTTGACAGCCAGTGATGCAAGGAAGGAAATGCTGGTTCAGCGGCCGTTTAGGTGATAAGATGCAGAGGTGGGTGCCAATCGAAACATCCTCCATGAACACAGGGACGAGATGAACAGATACTCTAGTGCGTCCGCCTTGTCCTGCAGGATTTCAAATGGAGGCATGTTCAAAATCATTGCCATTGATTTTGCTATTGGACTTAAGAACTGCAGCTTTACCCATGCAACTGCTCAGAAATGGAAGTTGGCTTTGTTTAAGGAATATGGGCTGCATTATTCAGGACTGTGGATCTGAGCCAAAAGGAGTGGTGGCCCTGGCTGTTGTGGTAGCTGTTGTAGCAGTTGTTCCCACTCCTTCTCTGTCCTTGCTACGAACCGAGGGCCTTGAACCTGCCAGGAGATTTCTGGCTTCTGTCCTTCTAGGCGGGAAGGACGTTGCGGATCCTCGATCCTATACTGCTGGACATGTAGGCTGATGGGAACTGAAGTCCAGCAGATCAGAGGATCTGGGCCTTCACATTGTTGGTTCAAGTCCCGCCCTGGTCACCTACTAGCTGCTCCTGGAGTGATAACATAGTTTCCTGGGTGACCCAGCAGATGCTGGGGTGCTACTGGTCTAAGCTGGTGTGTGTGTGTGTGTGTGTGTGTAAGAGAACTGCCTTTGGAAGTTGTGGAGCTTCATCACTGGAGGCTTTCAAGAAGAGATTGGACTGCCATGTCAGAAATGGTGTAGGGTCTCCTGCTTGGGCAGGGGGTTGGACTAGATGACCTACAAGGTCCCTTCCAAATCTGTTGATCTGTATTAGATCCAATGGGCCTTTCAGGGGGAACCCAGGAAGAGAGTCCTCCCTCCAGTCTTCTTGAAGGACCGTTAAGAGGTGGTCTCCCTCCTTCCAATCAGCAATTAAAAATACTTGACAATGAAATTGTTTTTAACCAGCATAGATTCCTAGAGGAAAGAGAGTTTCTTTTGCTAATACAAGATGTTAGGGAAGTCCTTTGCCTTCCTTCCTGTTCCTGTGACAGACGAAGGCGCCCAAGGAAGATGTCGGCAGAAGGCTTCACAAGGCCAAGGCAGGCTCTGGTTCACAGGCACTGAACAGGCCCAGGAGAGCTGGTGTCTGCTTAACTCACCAGACTATTTCACTCCCGCTTTTGCCTATAAAGATCGAGGCATCCTGCTTTGCAATCCTGTAGGGAGCTTTGGGTAGGATATATTTAGCATGTAGAAAAATAGGATTGGATGTGCTTGCAGTCAAAAGAACCAGCCAAGATCAGAGGGAAAGGCATTCGTGTACCCTTGAAGGAAAAGCAGAGGCTTGCCACTGGTCAAACAACTTCCCCAAGAGACTCTGGATGCCCCCTTCAAGAACTGACTGATGGGGCTGACCTCTGGAGTTGAACTGCCGCTTGAGTGACGCACCGCTCTTCCGCAACGATTATCTCCCGGATATGGATAAGGTCTGGAAGGTGGCTTTTTCCAGTGGGGCACTTGAGAGCCAGGGAGCACCAGGAGAGGGAGACAGAGGCTGTTTGGAAGAAGCCCCCCGTCACTTCTGACTTTAAAGAGGAAAAGTGCTTCTGCTTTGGAGGAACAACCTGTCCACCTGCCAGGTGGATTTTTTTTTTTTCTGAATTAGGTGGTGGCCAGAAACGCACTTCTTCTCTGCAGGATGCTCAGGCTACAACAAGACAACTGTTAAAGTTGGCCCTTTACTCCAGAGGGCCAAGTTTCAGGAAAGTTGTGCATCTTTTACAGGCGACATGGCAAGATTCTTCACAAAGTGCTGTTATTCTTCCTCTTTTCAGGAGGAAAGTTCTCCACTGGTAGGACTTTCAAGGATATGAAGGATTAAAGCCGATATCTGAAAATGTCACCTACCTTCTGTGCTCTTGGATAGGACTATTAAGCCTTTTCTCTCTCTCTCTCTCTCTCTCTCTCTCTCTTCTTCCTCCCCACCCCCCAGTTCTAGCACTCTTGGCTGTTGCAGAGGAGGAGACCCTCCTTCCAACCCTCATGGGCAGTTAATCTCTCGTTTCCTGGGGCATCTATGGCATGGGGGACCCTCTGTGGGGCGGCAGCTTCTGATCCCTGGAACCAAATGAATACCTTGAACGTACTTGCAACCTCCTGCCCGCTTCCCTTGGGGGTCAGCCTTGGAGAGGGTGCCCGGGGCACTGCCCGGGCTGAGGAGAATTCTGCATTCTCCTACAGGCCCACTGGGAGATGCCACTGGAGGGGGGAGACGGGGGCTTTGTCTCCTGCTGGGGCGTCGGACCAGCCCCTGCAGGATCTCAATCTGGCCTCTGGGCCCACAAGGCTCCTTCCCTTCCAGCCCACCACCAGCCAGGGATGGGGAACGGGGCCCAGCCTTGGCTTTCGAAGCCAGCGCCCATTCTGCGGGGGTGTTCAAGAAGAGAAAGGCCAGCCTTCCTTCTTTGGCTAAAGGCCTTTATGGCGGACTCTCTCGTGTTTCCCTTGGGGCCCCAGCAGGCCCACCCCCGGGGCTGGGAAGGCATCCCCTCCAGATGAGGCCAGAAAGCCTGAATCGGAAATCCTCGCTTAGGAGCAGCTTTGTGGCGCCACATCCCCGCCTCCCTCGAGGGCCCCGCCAGAGCCAGTCGGTGGACGCCCCGCCGGCCTTCCCGCCTTCTTTCCCTCAGGATCGCTTGGCCAACGCCGGGGGGCGGGGGGGGGGAGGGCGTGTCGGAGTGTGTGTCCCCTTTTCTGTGGTAAAAATGAAGATGAAAATGGCCTCCACCGGGGCGAGATTTCCAAAGCTCACCAGGCGCCCCACGGAGACCCCCGAAAGCCACGAGCTTCGGCCGGCTTCGGCGGGACAATCCGGCGATTCTGTGCGACTTCGGCGAGGCTGTGCGGCGGCTGTGCGGCTAGACCCCCTTCCCGTTCCCGGGACAGATCCGGCGTGGTCAGCGGGCGGGAAAAAGCAGAGGAGCCGCCGGTTGGCTCGCAGGTCAGCGTCGCGCGCCTGAGGGCAGCCGCGGAAGATACCGACTCCCGTCCTTAGGGCCAAAGTCAAGCACAATCGGCGGGGCTTGCCCGGCCAGGCGGGAGCGGGAAGGGCGGCGCCCGGCCCTTCGGGCTCAGGCAGCCGGTGAGCCCCGACACCGCCCTCCCCTCAGGAGAGGCCGGGGCGCGGCCTTCTTGGCGAGGGCGTCTGAGGGGAGCTCGTCCGGGAGGGCCTTGGGCCAGCCCCTTCCCTGGCCGCCGCCCCCGGTCCTTCGGAAGGGCTTAGGAAGGCACCTTCGACGGGACGGGGCGGGGCGGGCTGGCCTCCCGGTTACCCTTTTCAAGCGAGATTCACCGCGGAGAAAAAGCGGGCGAGGCGTCGCCGCCGCCGCCCAGGCGCAGCCACTTTGTTGCTCCCTCCTCCCTTCTGCCCCGTTCCCGCCGCCGCCGGGGCTTGGGTGGGGGCGGGGGGCTAAGGAGGGCTCTGCTGCCTTTCCTCCCCGAGTCTTCGGCTGCCGGGTGGAAAGTGCCCGCCGCCGCAGCCTGGAGGTGACCCCCCCTCCTCTTTCCCGCCCTGCTTCTCCTCAGCCGTGCAGTCGCTGCGCACGTTGAACGACCAGATCTCCGACTTCATTGTCCACAAGGCCAAAGCGCTGGAAGAAGAGGAGGACCAGCCCCAGGCCTTCCTGCCCGGCGGGAGCAGCACCCTGAGGAGGTCCATGTCCCTCATGACCCAGCTCCTGATGGACGCCCAGGTAAGCCCCCTCCCTGCCCAGGACGAGCCCGCGGCTCTCCTAAGACTCGGCTCCACTCACCTGCTAAGTCCAGCTCTCTCCGGATAAGCCACAATCGGCTCACTTCTCGCAACATGCTAAACCATGGTTTTGAAACTAGATTGGCCGAGTTCACACACAGCTAAGCTGATGGCCTACTCTGGAGCGTAGTTTGGGGAATCCTTACAGAGGGGACTCCAGATGTTCTCCTGCCTCTGCCCTCCGTGGGTGTCTTCTGTAAGTGGTCCAGGACAGGATCGGCTGGGCCTTGCTTGACCGGGTCTCCTGGGCCACCTTTAGCTTCTATTTTAAAAGCATATCTGGCTGTGCTCTGTTCCCTGGACCGGGTTGCTTAGGCTAGCAACTGGCGAGCTTCCACTCTCTCCTTCGTTGGTCAACAGTCCTTACGTTTCTTCCTCTGAGAGGTGCCCACAAAAGCCTTGGTGGCTGTTAGGGGCGTGAAGAGGGAGCACTGGGCAGATGTGGGTGCATTTGTACATTTTTTTATAGGACAATGCATCAGGAGATGAGATGTCTAAAAAAGATGCCGTACCTGGGGAAGCTGAAGGATGACCGCTGGTGGACTGGCATCAGTCAGAATTGCATTCCACATTTGGAGGCTGTGGGAGGAGCTGCAGGGGGGAGGGGCAGGATTTCTTGGTCTCTTATTTAAAAAACCTCCAGGGATAGAAATCTGACCCGATGGGAGCAGCTGGCCCTCTCCTGATGCCCACGCACCTCCAATTCAGGAGGGGCCACAGGTGATTGCACCCTCCCCCAAGACCCCACCCATCCCAGGACACCCTGGGTCCTCCCCAGCTTGCCTCCCCACTGATGTTTAGTTCCCTCCCCCCACATCCGAGCACCCACAGCCAAGTTTTGCTGTGGGAATGGGGTGCAAAGAGGGAGGCAGAAATGTTTGAGTCATGGCAGAGCTGAGCTTTGTAGAGTGGCTCAGGGTGCCAGTGTACACAGAGAGAGAGAGAGCCCTTCTCCAGGTGATTGTCTTGCTGCAAGTTAATGTTGGGAAAGGCATCAAGGCTGAGGCCCTGCTCCTGGCAAGAGGGGGTCTCCCCTTGGGAGGCCAGCCATGAGTCCTGCTTGCAAAAGACACACATGGGCGGAGCAGTGTGAATTCTGCCACAGACCCAGGCATTGAGACCCACCTCTGTTGTCTCTGCTTCCTTGGAGGGCCAGACCCCCTCCCCCACACCTACCCTTCTGAAAAAACTACTCAGGTTCTCCAATCTATGGTTTGCAGCCAGGAATTCTTATAAATGGCAAGGCCAGCCAGTGTCCTGCTTGCCTTATTTCTCTTTGAGCTGCAATTCTGCTTATCACCTTCAGCCTGAGAGGAGTTGGGTTCCTTTGGGGTGGGTGTTGATCACTAGCTCTGCAGAACCCCCCCCCCACACACACACACGATTCAGGTGTTTCCACAGAGCTCCAGGACCTTTTCAGCCCCCCAACCAGCTGCTCATCTGCAAAACACAGCTAGATGTTCTTCTCTTGGGTTTAGCGGATGCTCAGGTGGGACCAGGTGAATCTGCCCTGGCCTAGATGCTTGCTGGTGTCTGTTGCCTGCCCTAAGCTAGGGCACGTTGCGAGGAGGGGGGCAGAGGAGGCTCGTGGGATCCAAGCCGCCTTCTCTCTACTGCTTTTGACACAGCAAGTCCAGATGAAAGGCACTTCTGTGCACAGGAAGCCACGCGAGGTTGAACCCACGGAAACCCCTCTAAACGTTGCGATTACTTTTGACCCAGGTTGCAGTTTTGCTCAGCTCTGTTTAGCCTGTGTGTTTCTAGAAAAAAGGAGGAGGGGGGGGGATCTATTTTCTTGGCCTACACACATGGGGTCTTGTGAGTTCTAACCATTGGCTTCAGAAGGGAAGGGAAGGGAAGGGCCATGTTCTCACCTGTGACAAGTGCAGCTTCGTTTTGTGTTCATCTTCCTGGCCAGGTTGTACCTGGCAGCCTGAGGACAGGAGGGGAGCTGGGGCAGAGTTCTCCATTCTTCCTCAGCTGAAAGAAACAGAAAAACACACGCGCACACACACACACACACACAGACACGTGTCCCTCTGTGCTAGCTGAGTTGTTTCCAAATTTGTCTTCTGGGATTTGGGGACCTTTTCGAGGTGGGGCCCATCTGCATAGGGGTCATCCTTTTGGCTTGGCTTGACTTGCCCTATGCCTGAATATTTTTAATATGGAATGCAGAAGACATAATCTGGAAATTTGTTATAATAGACAATTTTTTTCTGAAGATGCTTGAAAACGTTAAACGTTCTGAGTTTGAAGCCATGAGGTTAATAAACATCAGCGCCTTGCCACAACTTGTGAATTACAAGCCCTAATTTTCACAGCTGGCCATCAAGATCTAATTAAGGCCACTAGAATAAATCACAGTGTTTGGAAAGCGATTACCTTGATTAATTTGTCAGAGACATTTGCCACCTTATTTTTTTTTTAAAAGAGGGAATATAAACTGTAATTTTTCAGATAGAAAAGAGTCAATACGGATAGTGATGTGTTTAGTTTCAGTGAAACTTTATGACTGTTTTGTTTCTTTTTAATAAAGGAAGCAAAGAAAATTGCAGCACCAAAGGGGGTGATTTACCTGTGAATTTTGGGGGGAGCTGCTTGCAGTGAAGGCCGGTCAGGCTGCCTTTCCCCACAGCTTCTGTGAGGTGCATGGAACTGAATGGCATTTCTGTGCAATGGCTCTTTCTGCGACTGTCCTGGAGGGGAATCTGGGACTTGAGAGCATGGCTGGTTCCTGGGTAGATTTATGTAAGATTTTTTGGTTAATATTGTGTCAAAACATATTTTTGTGTTTTTAATCATTCAGTTTAATGGAAAAGAAATTGTAACAAAAGCTGAAATGTCAATGAAATCCCCAGAGATTAAAAGACCCAGCTTCCGCTAGTCTAGCATTCTGAAAATTATATGTGCACGATGTGTGTACAGTGTGTGTATTTGTGTGTGTATATGTGCGTTAAAATTTTTTTTGCATAGCAGTGCAAGTATTTATAAAAGCCATGTACATGAATGCGTTATGCATTAGGAAGATATATTTGCATAACTGGGATTGGTTTGACAAAAAATTGCATCCCCCAATAGACACAGTTTGAACTCCAGTTCTCTCCTAGGGAAATCTCCTCCCCACTACCCCACAATTTCACTCACAGGACAGCCTCAGCACTAGGGTACCCCAAGGAGAGAGTACCCCCAGAGTTCCTACAGGTGGAGGGAGGTTTAACCCAGATCTTCATCCAACACCTGCACACCTTCCTGCCAAGCAGAGTGGCACCATGGTGGCTGTTTTTCCCGCCCTTTGGAAAATACTCGTAGCGCCTGGGCTGGGGAACATTTCCAGAGAGAGAAGAGGCAGGCATCCACAGCATGTAAGCAGGAGAGGCCTCAGTGCCCTCCAGTTCTGCTTCCTCGCCCAGTCAAGAGGCAGGGAGCACCTGAAAAAGCACCTTTGGGACAGCCAGGTATCTGTTAAGCAGGAGCTCTGATTTTCTGGGCCAGAGGTGGCACCTTTCTTTTTGACCCAAAGGTTAAGAGTAAGCTGATGGGCAGCCACACTACTACCAGGTGAGGGATCCAGCTGGTCTGCAGGCCTCCGCTGGGTCCAGCCTCATGGACGAAGCCTTTGGGCGGGTCTCGCTCCTTCTCCATTCCTTGCGAATATCTGCCTGAGCTTCTGGGGAACTCAAAGTGGGACCATCACTGGGGCTGCTGGGGCTGACGGAAGGAGGCTTTGCTCTTACTGAATCCACAAGAGATTGTGGCTTTACGTGGCTCTCAGAGCGAGAGCTCACCTGCCTGAGGAGCCACAGCCCCTCCTTACCTTTTAGAAGCAGCCGGTGGTTTCTGTGAGCTCCAGAGGGGGCAGGAGGCCTTTCCCACAGTCCCGCCGTGGTTGGGCTTCCCAGAAAGGGGCCTTTTCTTCTCTGCCCAGGGGAGGGGAGGGGAGGGGATGTCGGGCTTGTTATTCCTGGGCCAGCCGCATTTCCCATCTCACCTTACCTCCCCTGCCCACCCAAGTGTGTGTGTGTGTGTGTGTGTCATATATTTTCCCTTTCTCTGCTTTCCATGGTCGTAGGCAAAGGAAAGGAGGCATTTTCTGGGCAAGGACGGATCTTAAAATTTTACTTGTACACCATAATGTGAATGATGATGATGATGATGATGATGAGTGGTTCAAAAGCCCAGAGATGGAAAACGGGGGGGGGGGGATCTATCCTGCATTGTCAAAACCACAAACAATGATTTGAAATGCAAATTCATCCTCTTCAGGCTGTATTTCTCAGATGACAGAGCAGTAAAAAAAAATGGAGATAAATGTTGGGCCTCTGAAAACGGGCATGGAGGCTGAAGAGAGGCGAAGGAGACTGGTTGTTTATTCTGTGCGGGAATTATGGCCCCTTGGAGAAAGCAGATATCCAGCTGTTTCTTGGTACTGCAGCGAATGCTTTGAAACCTTCCTTATAAGGGTCAAGGGCGGAGGCCACCCAAAGCAGAGGCCTGTAGCGAGGACCTCCAAGCAGCGGATCTCGCGTTGTCTTCCCCCAAGGGGAGGTCTCCGATTCCTCTGTCAGATGCCAAGAACACCTCTGAGAGATCCCCTGGGCATTGGCCTGCTCTCCATGGTCCTGGACCCAGCAGGGGAATCTCGGAGGTTGGTGGTCCCTCATCTGCTCTGCCCCTCAGAGCCGCCTCTCCTTCACACACACACCCACACACCCGTCCAAGGCCTGAGCAGGTCTCTGCCGTTGGGCTTTGGAAGGAGCTTCCGCAAGAGGCGTCTTCTGCGCCAGGAGGGCCTGCCTTCTGTTTTCCTTCTTTGGCACTTTCGCATTTCTTTGGTGCCGCTTCTGAGCCTCATTGGCCCCGGTGGGCAGCCAACAAGGGCAGCAGCTGATGAAGAGCCGAGCGTTTTGCCCATCCTGGGATTAATGTCAACATTTCAATAGGACGGTGGCTGCTGTTATTTAACTCGCCACATTGCTCTAGATGGCCAGTTGACAGCATGGAAGGTGTTGCTGCAGTTTGGCTGACTTCAGAGCAAGCAGCCTTGGCAAGAACAGGCCCCCCCGGGGGGGGGGGGGGGGCAGAAGGCGCACGTGTGAAAGGACTCAGTTGTGCAATGTTTTTACTAAGGTGCGTGCTCTCTCTCTCTCTTTCTCTCTCACACATACACAAATATGGAACCAGAGACACAACCACCCCTGTGTTGCCTTCAAGGTGATGGTTTAGTAAGAGGCTCCTACACATTGTAGGGCTGCCAACTAACCCTGTGGGAGCCATGAGCAGCTTGGGGCTCTCAGGTGGAGCCATAACAATTGGTTATAATAATGATGATGACTCACCCTGTGCAATAGGGTACCGTCACTGTAACTCTGCCACCCAGCCTGTTAAACAAAGGTGAAGCGCAGTGTGACCCAGCCGAAGGCCCACCTTGGAGTTGCAATGATGGGGCAGCTGAAATGGCTCCTTTAGAGCAACGCTTTGAGGGCCGTTTTCCCTCTGGGAGTTTTCTCTGGCTGGGCTCGCAGGCACGGTGGAAGATCATTTCTCTCTCTCTCTCTCTCTCTCTCTCTCTCTCTCTCTCTCTCTCTCTCTCTCTAGGGCGTGTGTGTGTGTGTGTGTGTGTGTTTGAATGTGCAATTTTTTGGGCTGGCCAGAGACCAAACAAATAACTATTGAAATAATTAAATCTTCCTGCTTATCTCTGCCTTGAGTTTGTCTTTTGAGTTTTTCTCCCTCCTCCTACCTTCGCTAGCCTCCAAACAGAGAGCTTTTATCTGGTGGGTTTATGGGTCTCTCCTGCCCCTTTTCTAACATTGATTACTCTTGAAGCTCTTCAATTATTTTCACAGGGCTCTTCTCGCTCCCCAACATCCCTCCCGGCCTGATTATTTATTGGATGTCATTCGAGATTGCTGGGAGACAAATATTTCTTTGTCTTCTGCAGTTTGTGAGGCAGCCTCTCCACATTGGCCAGCCAACTTCTCTGCACTGTTTCTGGAAAAACGAAGCCACATTCTTGGGAGTTGGTGTAAAAACTATTCTCTGATTTGAAAGTGGGAGTCTTAGCTTTCAGAATCCACCCTTCACCTCACTTCTGCCAAGGGTTTCTTGCTGCTGAATAAGCCATCAATTGGGGTTGTGTGCCAGCAGCCTGGCACTGCCAAAGAGTATAGGAAAAGCCATGAAATATTACCGGGACTAACAAATTGAAGTTTCTTTAAGTTTCTTTTGGAAAAAGAAATTGTGTGTTATCCCAATTGTAATTGGAGTCCTTGGAGCGATACCTAAAGGGCTGCCTCACTATTTGGAAATCCTGAATTAATCAGACTTGAATACCCTGATTTTACAAAAAGCCACCCTACTTGGAACAGCTTCTATCCTCCAATGCGACCTGAACAGTTCCTAGGTCCTTGGTTAGGACTCGAGCTGTTGAGTTACCAACCTGCCCCAAAGGTTGTGAATCTCATCAAAAATTTCATCATCATCATCATCATCCTGCAATGATATCTGCTACATATCCACATCTACCTATCCCAGGTCCTTGGATACCAGGCAGACAAAAATGCCAAATCCACTCTGAACATCTGGGTGACTGCAGCAAACCATGAGGATGAGGATGCTTCAGGATGAATGCTGAAGAAGTTTCCCCCAATTTTCCTACAAAAACCTAGAATAACCAGAGGTGGAAGGGACCTTGGAGGTCTTCCAATACTCTATCAACCCCTCTGTGGTCAAGCAGGAGAGCCTATATACCATCCTGGACCAATGATTGTCCAATCTCAAAACCTCCAGTGATGGGGCACCCACAACGTCTGAAGGCCAAATGTTCCATTGGTTAATTGCTGTCATGGCTAGGAAATTCCTCCTTAGTTCTAGGTTGCTTCTCTCCTTGGTTAGTTTCCAACCATTGTTTCTCGTCTTGCCTTTTGCTGCTTTGGAAAATACCTTGACCCTCTCATCTTTGTAGAAGACCCTCAAATATTGGAAGGCTGCTATCATGTGTGTCCCCCCCCCCCCGGTTCTTCATTTCATTAGATTAGAAATACCCAGTTCCTGCAACTCCTCCTCCTCTTGGTTCCCGCTGTTTTGAATTGTTCCTGCAACCCATGTGCTGCTACTGTTTGGGCAAGAGATTGGAGTGCCTCTCGTACACAACCAGGACACACTTCTGCCGCCTGGACATCCTGCCCTTCGAGAATTTCAAGCTCCAGAAGACACAACAAAAAGACTCCCAAGTGTGGCCCTTGACTCCGCCGCAGAGCCTTCTCGCCTAAAGAGGCCACTTTCTTCTTGACTGCAAAGGATCAGGGCTGGCCAGTTATAGTGAGCTAGCAAGCTCCAGCTGTTTCGTCTGCCATAAAGCGAGAAGTGCACATTTTGCTTACCCAACAATGGAGAAGGACAAAAACTTGAGGGGAGGTACTGATAGGGTCTCTTCACTGCCTCCTTTCTGCTGGGGAGTCCCGGTGCAATCCAAGCACCCCTTGCCACCTTCCCCATCACAGGAATTAGAAGTGGGCAAGGGTATTTGGAAGGTCTTGGGATAAATATTGAACTGGCACCGAACCTGTTCCTTCTCACAGAAGGCCCTCCTCTTTGCAGAGTCCTTCATTCTCCCTCCTCCCTCCTCTTCCTTTTTCCCCTAGTGTGCCCTGTCTTTGGTCCTCTCGCTGGCTGTCCAGACAATAGCAATGAAAATTATTTAAGCGAAGCGAAGCAAAAAACACCTCGGGGAAGTCATTGGATAAATGTGTGTGTAGCTCTTAAAATCTCCTTCCTGGCCCGGTCTTTTCTGTCCTTCGCCACAGACCTTCTGGGCTGGTTGAGGTTGCAAATGGGAAAGAGCTCAGTGCGCCCCCGAAAGGAGGCTGCAGGTGCAGGCCGGGGCTCTGTTTCAGCTCTGCCGCTCAGTGCAGCCGGGATTTGGGTCCTGCTTTCCTGGTTCCCAGCCTGGGACATCTCTGTGTGTGAGAGAGTGTCAAGGCCTGGTCCTTCCCGAATCAAGGGGTGCTCTGCCTTGAACCTGAGTGGATGAGCCTCCCTCCATTTGGTGCTCGGGGGCTCATGAACGGCCTTATTCTATTGCCTGAATCCAAACGGGGGTCTTCCGCGAAGCCCTCTCACCCCTCGGGTTCAGGCAAGCCAGGATTGCAGAGTCAAAACAGGGCATCTCGGGCAGAAGAGAAGGGCGGGGATGCATGGGGGCTTTATTAAGCCAGTATATTAGTGATAATGTCTTGGTACAAACAGCATCAGAGATGTATAAATACTTGCAAACCACACGGTCTGAATTATCATGGGGTTTAAGGGCTTGTTTTAATCCTGATTAATTTAATCCCAATAAATAAGTCCCTATTTAATCCCATAAATAAATAAATTGATTAAAAGGGTTTTATTATAACCACGCAGGCTGCAAAACCTGCGATGTTGTGGTTTATTTGCATCGTGGTTTACATTCAGTTCTCTGTGATTTCTGAGTTTTTGCTTCTTTTCTGTTGCTGGGGACCAGAACGAAAGTGGTTTTGCTCTCTGTTTTTGAGACTTTTAATTATTAAAGGTGCCGGTACAAGCAGGGAGGGCAGAAGGGAGCCACCTGAGCTCCTTCCTACTCCTAGCAGGTTTTCTGCCTGTCAGTAGAATTGAAGGGACTTCAGGCGTTGGGGAGATGATCTGTTTGTCTACATGATGGAAACCTCCTGCATTAGGCACGGTTCTGTTTCAGGCCTTTGGCTCCTTCCCGACTTCCAGTTTTCCCCAATTCATGTTTAAGGAGCACGCATGCTAAAGGCCACTGAGTCCACTGCGGCTGTTTTTGCAACATTTGTGGTTCTTCCGTTCTTGTGGAGCATTTTCCTCCTCTGACAATCTTAGTCCACCTTTGTGCTGTGAGAAAAACGAAAACTTGCCGTATCAGTTCACAGTTCTGCTTCCCCGCCCCCTGCATTGCATGGATCCATCTCCCGATTGGTGAAACTCTGTGCAGAGAACAACACAATGAAGGTTTGCACAGCCCGCCCCCCCGTCCCCCCCCAACCCTGCCTGGTTTGCAGGATGAAGCGGGGGATGGGACAGAGTTTCAGGCCACCGTTACGTGATCTGGGACGGCTTCTGAATTGCTCGGCCATCGACGCCAGGAGGTTATGTCCAAAGGGCTCCAACCTCGGGTGGTTCAGATTCGAGCAGAGTAGATGAAACCAGCCCCTGTAATGTGCGTGGCATGAATGGCGATTGATGCCATGAGTTACACTGGGGACCCCTTCTTGCTTCAGAGGCCTCCCACAATGCAGCATAGGGCCCCGCGGCAGCCCCTGGGGTGTTGAGGAGGGGGGCACTGCTGCCCTCCTCCCTGGAAAGCTGCTGCTGGCCAACGCCCCCCACGGCATTCTGCAGGGTAGAGCAGCGGGCGGGTCTCCTCCCAGCCCCTCCCCCCCAGATCTCAGGCAGCCGGATCAGCTAAATGTCTGTGCTCCCCCCCTTCGACTCACTGACCCGGCCCCTGCTTGTTCCGCTGCGACTCCTCTGGAGGGTGATTGAGGCCCGGGGGATCCTGGGGGGGAGGGTGGCGCAGAGCCTCCCAAAATCTCCCCTTGCAGACCTGCCTCTCAGCTCTCACCGGCAGCCACTGAGGCCTTAGCTTCCCACCTTGAGGGCCAGCAGGCAGGATACAACTCGGCAGTCTCACTCTCAGAGTGAAACGTGTGTCCTAGATGAACATGTGGTATTATTATGGGCTGGCTGGCAATTGACAGCAATGAAAATTGTTACAGCCAAATTGCCCATTTTCTTCCCCAAAACAAGCCACATAATTTTACCCTGAGACACCGCAAAAATACCCTCCTGCTGCTCGCCCCCCCCCCCCAAAGGGACCAGCGGGGCCGTCATCTGCGGAAGGCAAGACGGGGGCACAGCGCTTCCTGTGGCAGCCCTGCTTGGAGGGCTGCAATGTTTTCCTGGGAGAGCCATGGGCTGCCGCCCAAATTTCTTCAGGGAGAGGGGGAGGGAGGGAGAGCCCTCCAGATGATCTCTGGGCCCAACGTGAAAGGAGGGGAATGGGGTTCGCGGAGGAAGAGCCAGGCGGGGCCCAAGCGAGGGCCCTGGGCAGCTGTCAGGCAGTTCGAAAGCAGGCTTGAGGGCCTCTTTTTCCAGCTTCACTCTCTTGATAAATAATGGGAGAGAGGTCCTCCCTGGGGACAACCCAAACCCCTCCCCTCCCCAGGGTCCGAGCCCAGGAAATGGCCCCGGTGCCTCCTGCTGTCAAGCCGAATGCCCACACGCCCCTGTGGGTGCAGCCTAGCTCCTGCACCCTGGGCTGCCCCAGTGGTAACCGGCATCGGGCCCTTCCGGGGCCAGGCTGTGGGCCCCTCTGCAGGCTGCTGGGGGGCTGCTAGGGTGGTAGCCGACAGCTGTTTGGCAAAGGGGAGCCAGCTTGGGCAGAAGCAGATGGAAACAAACATTTATTTCTATGGAAACGCCAGAGAGCAGAGGACGGGGGTGGGGGGGCGCTTTGCTCGCTCTGCTGCAGAATCTGGGGAGGCTGTTAGGCCTTTTGGTGTATGTCTGTGTGTGTGTGTGTGTGTGTGTGTGTGTGCAGAGCAGCTTCCAAGCTGGCCTGAGCGGGGGTGGGGTGCGAGGAGTTACAGCCCATGCAGAAGGTCAGCTGCAGGTGCCACTGGACCCCACACACGGCTTGTCGGCTGTGGCTCCGTGGCAGGAGACCAGACAAGCTAAGCCATAACCAGGGTTTACAAACACGCCGAGCTCCGTCCCCCCCTCCCTCCAGCAAACGTGGCGGTTTCCTCCCTCAGAGCTCCTTGCGAGCAGAAGCCGCCTCAGCCATTGGTGCCATGTGCGGCTGCCATTGGATCCCCAGCCAAGATCTAGAAGGCATAAAAGAATCCCCTGACCTGAGCTCTGTTCGCTTTGGCAGGGCAGCTGGAGGGGAGGGGCAGGGGAGGCTCCTTGGGTCCCAGAAGGGGGAGAATCCATTAACTCTGCTCAGAGGAGGAGAGGCGCTGGCCGGGCCCTTGGCTCAGAGCGGAGCTGCAGTGCCGACACAAAGGCAAAGGAGCCAGGGAGCCCCCCATCCCTGCTGGATAAGCAGCTCCCCCCCCCCATCCGAGTCAAGGAAGGAGAATTTGCTTTGGGAGGCTTTCAGGAAAAAGACCTGGATGGGGGGGGGGGGGAGGGCGCTCTGGCCTTGATGTAGTGAGGAGACGGCCAAGGGGTGGGGAGGAGTGGTCCCCTCTGGAAGTGCAGCCGGCTACACTGAGGCAGAGTGGGATGCGAAGCCCCCCTCCCGCCCAGGGCCCAACTCCCAGGACTCCTAAAAGAAACAGCTGTGTGCCTCTTGAAGGAGCCCCCTCCCCTCGCCCAGAAAGGCCCCCTCGGACGCCATCCCTGTCCTCCTCAGGGGGTGGCAGGACTGGGCTCGCGCCTGCAGGGGGGAGAGAAAGTCCCCCATCGCCAGCACTCCTGGAGACATGGGAAGAGGGCCGTTGTCAGGGTAACTGCAGGTATCTCTTCAGCCCCCGCTCAGCAGGAAGAGGGGGAAGCTCTGAGTTGCCACGGAGGGAGGAGGCGAGCACCATGGGCAGGAGAGGACGGGCTACCGAACACCCTGGTGCACCCGGGGCTCCATCGGCCCCCAGAGGACAACCTGAATGAGGCCTGCAGGTTATCCAGGTAGAGCCTGGGGGGCTGGTCACTGGCTCCCGCCAGTCTTGGCCAAGAGATGGGATGCTGGCAGGAAAGCAGCAGAAGGCAAGGGCACCCCAAACCAAGCCTGGCATAGCCAAATGCTTCAGTCTGGCTCCACCTCGGCGGAGAGCAGCCCCAGCTGAGAGAGGCGGCTGGACGGTGCTGAGTGTGGGCCTCCTCCTCTGGCTGGGGTGGGTGGAGCACTCCCCCTCTACCCAAGAGCCCGTTCCCCACAACTTTCAAGCATAAGCAAGCCAAGCAGCACCGCAGAGCGAATTGGGTGCCAGACTGGCCCCGATCCGGATGGGAGGCTTTCCGGAGCACGGTGGGCCTGGCACAGACCCCGTCTTTGGGAGGGGGGCAGGGCTGGCCTCTCTGGGGCTTCAGCAGAAGCTGGTTAAGAGGCGCACGGGGTGGCTGCTCTGCCCGTATTTGCAAGGTGTGGGAAGAAGGGCAGCCCATTGCCAACTGCCTGCCAGGACGATCCACCTGATTTATCCTTGGCATTTGAAGCATTTGATTGATTGATAAACTACATCTAAATGCATCTTCTGCATGTTGCCCACGGAGAGGAAAACGTGCAGGTTGGGGGAAAAGCCAATCTGGCCTCGTGCCAGTCACACCCACCTAGTCTCACCTGTCCCTGGCATCCTTCGATGGGGAGAGCCTGGACGGAACCTGCACTTGATGTAGTTTCATTTAATCTCAATGTAAGCTTAATTAAAATGGAATTAGCCAGTTAGCGTGATTACTCCCCTGTGCATTCGATAATTTTCACTCTTGTATCCCATTAAGCACTGCTGTTTGAGGCACCCTTGTGGGGCTTGCATGCACACGGTGGGGGGGGGTAGGGACCCCCAGCCAGTGAGCAAAGGGTGGTAGGACTCATGGCGCCCAACATGCTGGAAGTCGAGAAAAAATGGATCCAGGGAGTGTCCTTGTAGTGCAGGCTTCCCAACCCCTGGCCCGTGGCACTGGCACCATGCCACAGCGTGCCAGAAACTGGGCCACGCAAACAAGTGACACCCCACCCACTGAATGCAGGCAGCACATGGAACTAGGCCCCCTCTGGTCCGCAGAAAAGCCTCTCTATGGAACCGGTCCCTGGTGCACAAAAGGTTGGGGGCCGCTGTTGTAGGGCCACTGTGCGATGTGGGCCGTCTCCATCAGCTGCCACAGGGCACCGCACATTAGAGGGATGGACTTTCCTGATTTAACTTTTTGTGCTGGTGCAAGGCTGCATGTGTGCAAGGGCTCGTAACTTGCACAAAGCAAGCCCAGCCAGTAGTTTTTTGTGACCGGTTCAGCGTGTTGTGTGAATACTTTCTTGACTGAAGTTCAGTGCTGCCTAGTACTGTGAACCCAGACTCAGAGAAGTGCTTTGTCGGGCATAAGCGCTGCAAGCATTGTTAGTCCTACGTTGAACTGAGCTGGTTGTGGTTTATGCAAACTCTGGGTGGGCCTGGCTGGAGCCTCAGAAAAGGCAGGTGAGGACGCAGCGGGAGGGGGGCATTTCCAACCTCCCGAAGGATTCTTTGCGGCAGCTGCGCCTCGAGGCGGAACTCCTTCCAGGTGGGTCTCTCCCTCTCTCTGCTGGCCTCTGAGCCCGGGGCAGGGAACCTGCTGCCAAATGTGGACTTGCCCTATGCCAGCTGGCTACCAGTGTTAGATGCCAAGCATTTATGGTATGAATTGTTATGATTAATTCCGTTGGGATTAAGATGGTTGGAATTCAACGGCAGACCTTCATCACACAGCCTGGGCGTGGGTCAGTTGAGTGACAGAGGTGCCTCGTGCTGAGCCAGAGCGGGCACTTCAGGTGTGACCAGGCCGAAGGGGGAGGGGTTACAGGGTGGTAGCATTCCTTAACTTACCTTTTGCCCAATTTGTGCAACATTCAGAAACGTTAATTCAGTCAACTGCAACTGATTGCAATCTTTGAATGTTGTATGTTGCTGTTACTTGGTCTGAAACCAGCCTCAATAGATGAGCAATTGTGGTTTGTGGCTTGTTTCCATTGGTATGGCAGTGAAGTCCTTGTCCAAGTGTTGTTGCTGCATTTCTCGCTTGCCTAATCTGCCCTCCGTGCAACCTGGGGGCTTGGGGCAACCTATCCCGATCCCATTTTGAATGGATTCTGCTCCAAGGGGAGGGGGGAAGAATTCAGGGGGGAGGAGGGGTCTGGGTGATGGTCGCAGATTCCGGGTCAGGTGATCCCCTTCCCAGGCAGCTTCCAGCAAAGTCAGTGGGAGAAATGTGTGTGTGTGTGTGTGTGTGTCACTTCATGAGAGTGCAACTCACTTCACAACGGTGGAGGGAAAGGTCCCAAAATCGGGCATGGCTCACTTAAGCACCACCTTGCTTAGCAGTGGAAATTCTACTCCCACCTGCCGTCATATGTAGAGGACCCCTGTCCTGCCTCTGCAGCCAGAGACACAGCCTCCTGTGGGTGGGTGGGGGTTGTCTTCTAGGTCTTAATTTCAAGACCCAGCAACCCTTGTGCTGTGTGAACGCAACAGCCCTGGTTTCTAACTTCTGTTCAGGGGGTTTGGGAGACGGAGGAGGACTCGGTTTAGCGTGTTGTGTGAAGTGCCGGCCTCCCTCGCAAGCGAGGCTTTGGGGCTCAACGTGAGCGGCCGTCTCAGCCAACCGAAGCTCGTCGGCGCATCGGGTACCGGTGCGATGTGCTCAGGGAGTCCCCACCCGAACAGGCACCCCGGAAATTCGCGGGGCTGCCACCGGCGAGGAGACCTCCCAGCCGCGGGCCGGCAGTTTCTCCGCAGGGGCTTCGCTACGGTCAGAGGTGGTGGGGGAGCGCGGGGTCTCTGCTGCGCCATCGCCGAGCACGGCCGCGGCTGCTTCCCTTCGCCGTTTCGGAGAGGCGGAGGAGCTCCGAGGCGGCCAACCGCGCGGCTCCTCCGCCGCCCGCTCCGCGCCGGGCCGGTGCGGTCGGGGCGGGGGGAGTGGCGGCCGCTGCCCTGGCCAGGCCGGAGGAGGGGCCGCGGCGGGCGGGGAGGAGCCGGGGGCGGAGCGGGCGGGCGGCTGGCGGCTCCTCCCCTCCCG
>NW_020769456.1:82688-102602 GCF_900518735.1 Pseudonaja textilis
GGGAATTGTGCAGAGAAGGGTTGGAGGGATGACGTCATGGGGCGCGAGGCTCTCGGTGGAAGCACCGACAGCATCTGGCTGCTTGCTCTCCACCCCCGCTCCAAATGCCCGCGGGGTGTAAAGGAGCAACGTCCAGAGGAGCCGCTGGGGAAGCGGTTGGGAGGTGAAGGGCCCACCCCTCTCCGCCCGGGAATCGGGAGGCCCTGCCCGCTGAATTGTGCGGCGATCTTGCTTGCAACCGAATCCAAGGATCTGCCCCTCCGCTGTTTACCTTTCTAGTAACAAGTCTGAATCTGCTTAGGAAATCGCCTCTTTCTGGGATTTGCGGGGCGGGGGGGGGGAGGGGGGGGGGGGGGGACTTGGCAGATGGAGCCATGAAGGCGTCTGGCTGGGGCTTCTCGGGGAAGCGTTTGGTTAGCAGGCAGCAGCAGCAGCAGCAGCAGCAGCAGCAGCCTTCTAAGAAACGTGTGTGGGAGAGCGAGTGGCACCCACTGCAAGCAAGCCAAGGAAATGGTTGTGGAGCTAAGGGGAGGGGGAAGAAGAGGATGAGCCCCCTGGCACAAGATGGGGATTCCCCTCCCCCCAACCAGGAGCAGCCTCGGAGAAGAAGAACGGGCTCTCTGCTGGGGGAGACTCCCTCACCGCCAAAGGGGGTTTGGGAGGGCCCGGCCCCCTGGAGGCTGGCAATCCCCCCACCACCACCACCATCCTGAAGTCTGCTTCGTGTGTCAGGGCCCAGAAAACTGCAGTAGGGTGGTGGGGCAGGCCAGCCCTGGCCTTCAGGGGCTCCAGTCCCTCCACTGAGCCTGTGGGGCAGAGTTGGGGGGGGGGGGAGGAGAGGTTCAGCAGGCCGTGGAAGGCCGTGGTCTTTGCAGACCCAGCCCTCTGCAGGGGTCTCGGACCTGCCTTTGCCAGAAGCGCTCTTCCTGTTCCAAGGGTGGCTAGAGGGGGCTTTTCCACCACAGCAACCCAGGTAGCCCCCTCCCCCTTGTTTGCAGAAAAGGCGGTAGCCTTTTAGTACCTATGTGCTCTTTGCTTCATTTTGTCTTTCCTTAGTTGCCTGCCCAAGGGGTGGAGGGCTTCACACATTCCCCCACTGCTTTTTTCAAGGGAAAAGAGAGCCGGGAAAGGGGTTCAAGTCCGGGGTCCTCGGGAGTCACACGCAAAGGCCCACAGGTTGTCAAGCCTTAGTTGCCAATTGGCGGCTCTTCAGGTCCTGCTCTGGAGTTTGGGGCCCAGGACCGATCAGGAGGAGGCCCGGAAGCCCACTCTTCCAGCCCTGCGAGGTAGGATGGGCTCCGTTATCCTGCTCTTCCAACGGCTTCTTTCTTGCATGTTTCCATTCAGTGTAAGGAAAACAGAAGTGGCTCTGCCAACCTCTATCCAGAGAGAAGGGCAGGGGTTTGGTGTTTGGCTTTCGGGAATGATCAGCTGGCCAAGAATATCCTGCCAGTCCTGGCACACCAGCACCTGCCCGGAATTCCTCCCTTCCCTTCCTCGGGATATCCGAATGGAAGCTGCCCTGTGACTGCTCAGGGGCTCTTCCTCCATTCCGGCCTCCGTTCCACAGAGGAAGCCGCCTGCCTGGGAAGAGAGGTTCCTGCTTTGCAGGGAAGGAGGGAGAAAGGGTTGGTGGCTGGCAGGGGGCAGGGGTATCCTGGCCCCCTCCCCCTTCCTGGGGCCCAGGGATACTCCTTCCGTAGCGGGGGCTGCCCTGAGCCCCTCCTTGCTCTTCGCTGGTTGCAGCTGGCACGTCAAGCACCCCAAGGCAGCCTGCCTTCAGGTCCTGTGCCAAGCGGGTGTTAGGTTTGTGAGGAGTGGGCCCAGCACCTGCGGCGGGACTTTGACTTGGGCCCCAGGGCCTCTGCCAGCCCCTGTAGGGAAGCACCCTCTGGGTGCAAAGAAAGATTTTTCCCCCATAGAATTTGGGTCTAGGGAATTTCTGTGTGTCCTAAAATCTGGGCCAAGCTGGGCATTGAACCGCAGCAGGCACCAATGGTTGGGGTCTCTGGGAGCTTCAGAGGCTCTTTCCAGGCCAATTGTGGGGGTCTCCAGTGGCCCAGCTGAGCCCTTGAGCGCTCCTGGCCTGGGAGTGCACCTGCGTCAGCCCCAAGTGGCTGCCCTCAGTCTACCCCGGCCCCCGCCCCGATGCAGCACCACTCGAGTGCTCTCTGACTTCCTTTCTTCCTGGGCAGCGAAGGCTGTGATGATCTGGAGGGGGCTCCGGAGTGGCAGGAGCCAGGCCTCAGGAAAGATGTGGCTGCTTTAAAGAGCAGAGCGCCTGCCCTTGTCACAGGCCCCAGGCGTATAACCCTGGTCTGCTAGGATGCGTTTCAGACTTTCGGGTGAAGAGTTCAAGTTGTACAGCTTGGCCATTTCAAAGGTTGTGCACCCTGCAGAGCCCTTAACTTTCCTTTCCGGGTTGCAGCGACTGCATTCACGTGGCCAAAGCTTGCACTAGGCCTGGACCGTTCACACAGGGTTCTTCTCCTCTGTAAGGTGGGGAACTAGGTTGCTCTTCCACAACCAGAGGCCCATCCTCACATTTAGTGGGGGAGGGGAGGAGGAGGGGAATTTTTATCTATTGGTGTTTTTCTTTCATCTGGCTTTGTTCCTGGCCAGGTTAGGGGGCTTTTAGCTACCCAGAGAAATCCCTCAGCCCCTCTTTCCCGCTGCAGAAAAACCAAAGGGCGAATTAAAAGAATTAGGAAATTAATTCTAGTTGACCCGATGTTATTTTCACACTATTGGTGTTCGTTATTGTATCGCTGTCAGTGGAGCTAGGAGGTCTGTATTGCCGTTCCTATTTAATTGCCACTCTTCCTACGGTACCCAGATTGTGGCTGCCTTACGGTAGCTGGACCGGGAGAAATAATGTTGCCACGATTGGCTTTTGGGGGGGGGGGGGGGGGGGACATCTCGGCATTGACATCTTGTGTTTCTGAGAGAGTTTGGCACTCTGATGCAGCGACTTCGCTAACAAGATACTTTGAAGGGGTAAACACAGCCTGTTAATTAAATTTGCAGGCTATGATTAAATTGGAAGCCGTTGCAAATATGGGAAGGGGAAGTTCAGCACGGGAAGTCAGCCTTGTGTGGCGTCTGTCAGGGCCGGGAGCCTCGCAGTTGTTGATCCTGCAAATTCCTTCTTTGCCCCAATGGGAATCGGGTCAGAGAGCAGCTCGCTGGGGGACGATGGGATCTGTGGCCTATCTGCTTTTGAGACATTTTTGGGGGCAGGGACGGTACATTAATACAGGACTGAGCAGTTCTCCTACGAAAGGCCTTGATTCCAGCTTGTTTTTGCTGCCATTGGTTTAATTTAGAGGCCAGCCTGCATTTGTTTTTTAATGCTGATGTGGTTGTCTCAAAAATCCACCCTGCAGAGTCCTGTTTTCCAGGAAAGAGCACATCTGTGTGAAAAAAACGTAGGAAAGCCAAGAGCATTTTCTGTTCTAATCTAAAACTCTTCCTATCTGAATGGCTTCTCTTTTTGGAAGCGCAATAGAAACCTGGCACGCCAGCCTGTAATTGGGGGGGGGCTCTCTCTCAGCAGAGGAAGTGTTTGTGTCTCCGGAGGAGGCACCTCACTGAAAGGGAAGGGGCCACGGAAAAGATACCACCCAGAGATTTACTTCTTGTGAGGAGGCTGAACTAAAATCACCAACATGATTTTGAAAAAGAAATGGAGGGGGAGGGTAGAAAAAAGACATGTTTTGTATTGAGCTTTAATCAGTTACTAAATTTGACATGTTTCCTTTGGGGTGCCCTGAATCTCCTCTCCTCTTTTTCTCATAAGCATCCCCCACCTGGGAGGGGGCTTCTCATCCTGAAGAATAATTATGGGGGTGGGGTTCCTTTTCAGGTGGGGTGGGGGGCAAACCCATTTTCTTCAGGCTGTGAACAGCAGAATGGGAAGCGACTCCCCAAGGTGGGTTGGGGTAGGCTTTGCGGGGGGGGGGGGGCACAGGCGGTGGGATTCCTGCCTGCCTCCCTTGGCTTGTTCGGTCCAAGGGTTGAGGGACTTGAGGTCCAAAACAGTCCGGAGGTTTGGCTGTGAGATCAGGGAAGCCCCTCCTTCCAGCCACCTCTTGCCCAGGAACCAAGTCTCCTGCTGGGGTGGCCACCGATGTCAGGAGCATGGAGGGTTGGCCAGGGCACCCTGAGGGGCCGCTCTCACTGGTTTTCCCAGCCAGGCTCAAGCTCCTGGGACCCTCCGAGGGGTCCCGCGGGTCATGGAAACTTGCAAGGAGGATGTGGATAGGACTGGTTCACTGGTGTCAGAAAGGGAGTTAACGCCTATATATCAAATTTCTCATTCTTTCCTCCTAGTCAAGGCCAAATGAAATCTTTATGAGGCGTGGGATTTCACAGCCCTTTTTCCATCGTGATTTCCTTGATTTTTGTGAAGCACTGATAGGAAGGGCAACCATCTTAAACTTTTAAAAGGAAATTGTACTTCTTATTATTCAGCATATTAGAAATCTATGTAGGGAAAGCCTCCCTCCCTCCTTCCTTCCTTCCTTCCTTCCTTCCTTCCTTCCTTCCTTCCTTCCTTCCTTCCTTCCTTCTTGGCAGAGCCCCCCCTTGGAAGGTGTCCCATGTGTTGAAGGTCCAGTTCTGGGGGGTTTCCTTGGTGTGGGCCTGCGCACACACTCCTGCATGCTAAATCCTGTTGCAGGGTAAAAGAAGCCCAAGGAAAGGAATCCTGAGGCCATCTGCTGTTAGTTTTAGCTTACTCCCAAAGTCTGAGTTCTCTGAACAGATTGCAAAGTTGTTTCAAGCTGCTTATTTATCACATTTGTGAGCCTGTCCGACTGCGTAACAACAACTCTGGATGATGGGTAGAAACAAACGGAGAGCAGCCAAAAGGAAAAGAGAAGTCAGCATCTGGCCAGGTTTCCCTCCCACCCTCTGAGAGGGCGGCTGCTTGAACCGGGGCCCCCCGAACCTGCTCCCCTTGAGGTGCCTGTGCTCAATGGAGGGGACCCAAACAGGACCCCCCCCTCCCCCCACCCGGGAAAGGGGTCTGGGCCACCCATTTTGCTCTCCTGCTGGAGATGCCCAGGGCCCTCCAGCCTCCTCCTCCTCCTCCATTTCCCCAGCCGGCCAGCCTTGTGCCAGCCCTCAGTGCCATCCCTGCCTCTCCCCCCTGGCACCGGATAATGTGCTGACTCGCAGACTCGCCAGGTAATTATGGAAGGGCCTGGTGGTTCAGCTGAGTGGCGGTGAATACCCGCTGCAATGTGCCCACATTTGCCACCCTGGAAGAAAATGTGCCCTTGTCTCCTGGATTGAAGGGGGACCTCCAGGCCCAGCCTCTTCCTGAGGGTCATCTGAGGCATTTGGGGGTGGGTGGGTGGGTGGGGGGTCTTTTGAGCTCTCTGCCAAATGCCTCTCCTGGCCCCCTCCTCTAGGTTCAGGCAGGCTGTTTTGAGGGTGAGGGGCTGCTCTCTATCCAGGCTTGGAAAATTACGGGGGGGCGTCTTCCCCCACCCTGGCCCTCCCTCGGCCACTCGGGATTTGGTGACAGGTGACCCATGAGCTGCGGTCAGCATATCCGCCTCCCTTGTGCCCAGGAGGGAGCACAGGACTCCCCACCCCCCGCCCCCATTGCCTGCCTGCTGCCCACTTGACCGGCAGCCCCAGGAGGGCAAAGCTGCGAGGAGACCCCGGCCCTGGAGGAGGAGCCAGGATCACCTTTCCTTCCCAGCGCCTGGCCTTGGAGGCTTTTGGGGTGGCGGGGAGAATCGGGCCGGGGCTCATCGAGCAGAACCTGGGGGGCAGCTGAGGAGGAGGGTCCCCGGGCAGCTGGGTCTGCCTGCGAGTGCTGGATGCCGCCTGGGAGGGAGATGCCCTCGGCCCCCGGCTGTGGCCGGCCGACCCCGGTCCGGAAGGAAGGTGCCCCTCCTGGCCAGTGCTGAGGGGCGCCCCCTGCAGGGTCGGTTCAGGGCAAGGAGGGGCTGGCAAGGTCCTTCCGGGCAGTTTCCAGCGGCTCTTCCTCCTCTTGAGAAGCAGCTTCAGAGCCTGGCACTCTCAGGCAGCTGCCCAGTCCAGGCTCAGCCCAGCAGGGCAGGAGGTGGGGGAGAGCCCAGCCCAGGGGGGCAGGAGGCGGGCCAGAAGGGAGAGAGGGTCGCCGTGTAAGTGGGCTCAGTCGCTTCACTGCCATTCGTTGCTGCTGCTCCCGGTGGGCTTTTTTCTTTTGATTTCCCCCCGGCTTTTCCGTTTGGTTTAAGGAGCATCACCGGCTCCTGATGGCCCTTGGTACCCGCTGAGCCGGCCCGGCCTGGTGGCTGTCAGAACAAGGCTGGTTTGGAGAGAGTCCCTGCCAGGAACCCGGCTGACAGGAGGAGGGGAAGGACGGCCGGGCGCCTGGGAAACCTGCGACCGGCCAGCCTGTTTCCTGGACCCGCCTTAGAGCTTATGGCTGCTTTGGGCGCGTCCCGCCAGGATGGAGGGCAGTGTCTTCAGGGGCAGCCCAGGGTTAGGGGTTGGCTCCCTCTGAAATGGGCCCTGGGGAAAGCCTCCCCCACCTGCTCCCGGCTCCCACTGGCCGGCTCTTCTGAATACACTGCGGCCCCTGCAGGAGGAAAGTTGCCCGTGGTCACCCAGACACACACACACACACACACACACACACACACACCAAACATGGCTGTTAGTTTTCCAGAAACCATGTCTTCCTTCCTCACCTCCCTCCTCTGGATGATGTAACCTCTCGGGCTGAACCAAGGCTTTGTTCCCTCCCCCGCCCCCCCCCCCGTCCCCTGCATCTCTCCTGCCTTCTCTTTTTACTTATTTAGTGGGGGGTGGGGGGTGGGCAGAAAGAGCAGCGCTGCTGTCGGATAAATTAATTTCTTGCCCGTTTCCCTGGCAGTCCTTGTCACGAGAATGGCCCCCAGGAGGATCCTGTCTTTAGCGCTGATAAACCACCCCGGCAGGGCTGCCATCCACACCTGAGAACGGCCAAGGATTGGAGGGGGGGGAACCCTGCGAAGTAATTAAAAGCTTTGACGTGCCCCATTTCTCTGTCTGCCTGGGGGTCCTGGAGGAAGCAAAATAAGGGGGGCTTTGGGGGATGGTGCCTGGTTCTTAGGCCAGCGGGACCAGTAAATCGACCCTCCTCACCCTTGTATTTATCTATGTACAGTATATGCCCCCCGCCCCCAACGACACTGTTTTGAACTGGCTGTGTGCGTGTGTGTGTGTGTGTGTTGTAGGCCACAATAACAGCTCCATGGGTTGCAGGGGTTCCCTTGTCCTCAATGAATCTGGCACTGAACAAAAGCCATACCCCCTCTTCCTCCTCCTCCTCCTCCTCTCCCTCCTCTCTTCACAACAGTCCTGTGAGGTGGGCTGGGCTGAGGGTGCGTGACTGCCTTTCATGGCGAAGGTGGGACTGGAACTGCCCTCTCTCCGCTTTCTAGCTTGGTCGCTTCCGATCTCTCTTTGTTCACGGCTGCAGCTCCTTGGCCCCCAACAGCCTTAGGCTGCTGGTCTGAAGGAGGATGCTGCCGGGGATGTCAGCAGTCTCCCCCTGGACCACCACGCAGGGGCCGGCGGAGGAGGAAGCAGCTCTCGCTCTTGGCAGTTGAGTCCTCTGAAGGTCTTCAAATCCGGGGCTCGATTGAGGAGGCTGGTAACGGCTTTTGCCTCCTTCGGTGTTCCCCATCTCAGTAGCAAAAGTTCACCCTCCCGGTCAGCCCACAAACACTCCTGCAGAGAGACCATTCCGGCCAGAATGTAAATTCAGCCGGGGGTCTTATAAAAAGGCCCCATCAGCCACTGAGTTGCAAATCTGCCGGAATGCTTTCTGAGCACGGCTGAACGCAGCGGCACAGAGGCCCCTTTCAGTTCGGAACAAAAGCAACTCGGGGAAATCACTTTTTCTCCCCCGAGTCCCAAACTGGGTGAGGGACAATCAACCCTCCTTGCGCAGCTCAAGAAAGCCTTGGAAGCCGAGGCAACGTTGCATTTTGCAGTGGAAATAGGTGGAAATAGGGGCTGGTTTCAGTAGCAGAATAACGGAGTTGGAAGGGACCTTGGAGATCTTCTAGTCCAACCCACCCACCCCCGGTCAAGCAGAAGACCCTCTGCCATTCCAGAGCCTCCGGTGATGGAGCACCCACAACGTTCTGGAGGGAGACGCTTCTGCTGGCTGATTGTCCCGTCAAGAAATGTCTCCCAAGTTGGATGTCTCCGTGACTGTTTCCCCAGAGCCCAGTCTGGGAGAAGGCGACAGGCCCTTCTTTCCCTCGCCCCGTCGCCAGCTCCTCTCCAGGCGCTCCGTCTGGGGTCGAGTGTCTTTGGGGGTCCCTTTCTCTTCCCTCCTGCCTTTGTTAAGCTCCATCGCCAACCCGTGGCTCCTCCTGGGCCTCCAAAGAGCCTCTGAGCATCCCCCGAGAAGCCGGAAGGCCCAGGGAGCAGGCTTTCTCCCGGGCGGGGGGGGGGGGGCTTTCTTTCTGCCTTTCGGAAGTCTTGGAACTTCTTTCATGGGTCGAGGACTTCTCCAGCCGGGCTCAACTCCAGCTGCAGCACAGAAGCAGCTTGCCCGCCCTCCCCCCATCCATTTCCAAGCCCCACATCCTTGGATTTCCTGGTGGTGCCACATAAGAGCCGAAGGAGGCAAGAGCCGAACTCGGCTCAAGGAGGCACCCCCACCCACCCACCCACCCACCCACTCTGCTAATCAGGTCTGACCTGGCTTCCCTTTTCAAGGTCAGTTGTGTGCTGCCACCTGCTGGGTACAGTTACAAAATCTCCTCCTCCTATTTCTCCTCCTTCTCTCTCTTTTCCTCCTCCTCCTCCTCCTCCTCCCCCCTCCACCTCTGTTAAGCAGCCTTCCTCCCGAAGTTCAGGCAGTTCCATCCCTGGAAGTTCCCAAGGATGGAAGGGAACTGCCTCCCTGGGCAGAGGGCTGGACCATAAGATCTCCAGGGTCTCTTCTCCCAGCCCTGGGATTTCACCAAGACTCCTCTGACTCCTTTTGGCAAATTTATCTTTGAAAACTAGGGGAAGCTGAGGTATTAGGCTGATCTATGAAATATGGAAAAATGTTAAACTCCCATGAATGGACAGTTCCTCAGAGTATGGTTCTCTTGTGGATAGCTAATAATTTCTAAAATCCCGGAGAGAAATTTCGGCCGATGGAAGCGAGGTGCAGAAATATTCCTGCGGGATGCCCCCCCCCCCATTCTTTGGCCGGACTTCTTAAGCCGTCTTGATTTCCTCCACCAGCTGTTTCTGAGGGAGACATCTGGGGCTCTCGCACTCGGTGACTCTTTGTTTCTCCCTTTTCACTGTTAGGTCATTTTGTCACTTTGTGATTTTAAAAAGTGAAAAAGGGACTTTGCATCTTCTTTGCGCACAGTTCCTGCTGATGTGCACCTGCTCGGTGGCAGTTCTGGCTCTGCTTCCTGCAGAGGATGCTGCGCTCTCCGTCTTCAGCCCTGTGGCCCCTACTCAGTCCAGACTCAGAGAAGCGCCAGGGCCTCAGTGGAATGGTTGGGGAAATTGGTTTTCTGTGCAACGCGTGCCCAGTAAATCCTTCCGAAATGCACAGCCATCAATCAGCCGAAAACCTTCCCGGGGCTGGGATTGACAAGTTGCGTGGTGGATGTTCCTTTACTGTGTTGCTTTCCGTCCCTTCGGAGGGAAGACAGAAACTCTTTATGAAAGGCTAAAATCCATCTCTGTGTGTGCGAGCTTGAAAGGAACTTGACCCGAAAAATCCCCACTTTTCAAAAAGGAGGCCAGTGTTTGAATTAAGGATGACAAAATGGGGGATTGTTCCTGCAGCTGCATCTGATATCAGAGAATGTCAAATGAATGGATAAAATGTCTTTGCTTTCATTCAGAGAGCCGAGACGATTCTGCAACGAGGTGAACAAAGAGGTGCAAAATTCAGATCTGGGTATCTTTCCTTCCAGAGCTTGCCATCAGTTGCTCTCTCTCTGGTGAGCAAGCCCAGGGCACTGCAAAATACCCACAGCCTTTTGATTTCCAAGACCTGACTCTTGGCTGGGGGTTTTGGGGAGAACCTTGCACGAAATTTCTCCTGCGCTTTTCCCCATCGGTTCTCCTTTCGTTTGGTTAAAGTGAGTTTGTTTTTGAAGGCAAAGAGAATTTCAGTGGCTTTCTTGGAGGCAGAATGTGCAGTTTACTGAAATGAGCAGGGAGTTGTCTGAATGCCACATTGTCTTTAATATGCCTTGAGCAGGTGTGCAGGCCACCAGGTGAGGCTGAACACACCTGCGGCATCCTTTACCACGAGTCTCTGGCTGGGGCTGCTGGGAGCTGTAGTGCAGCCACCTCTGGAATGCTGGGTCTCTGCTGACCTTTGGCCCCGGTGGGAGCCCAAGACGGGTGGGCAGCTCTCCATGGTGCTGAAGCAGCCCTTCCCTGACCTCTTTTGGACCCGTCCTGGAAAAGTGGAAATAATAATCAGAATGAGGATCTGCGCTCAAGACGCTGCCTGTTCCAGAGTAGGCGTATTATGAGTCTTCTTCAGAGATCCAGTAAATGGACGCCGGCTTGATGTCTATGGAGATTCTCAGTCTTCCAAGTCATGGCAGAGACAGAACTGAAGGTGGTTCTTAGATGCAAAGTGAAACGCCCTCAAGAGGAAAAAAAAAAAAAAGCACAGAAAGGCCTTTTGAAAAAGCACCTTTGGATTAATTAACAGCTTCTCCTCCACAGGATGTAAATGCGGTGAGCCCTGGAGTCCTTCCTTCTGTTTCTTCCTGTGAACTTGGCTGAGCCAAGAAGGCAGGACTGGCCCTGTGGCCCCCTGAAAGGCCTGTGGCTTCCCCTGGCTGATACTGGCTCCTTTCCTTCCCCCTCATCCTTTAATTAGCCATCACTCTACCTCAGGTTAACCTCGCGGGCTAGGAGACACCTCTGAAAAGTGGTATTTATGGTATATTTGTTGTTCTACCCTGTGATAGGTGTCTTCTCTTTAATTATATGAAACATACAGACAATTTCTGCTTCTCTGATGGTAAGCAAGGTGCTTCTTTTTACATTTATATATCGCCACATCTTGGGGTATTGGTGGTTCAGAACAAAAAAATAGGTTACAACAATTAAATATGCATGACTAATTCAAATGGAGCTTCTCCAAATTAAGGGGGATTCTGGGAGTGTTGAACAATGGAGGGACCATCATCCCTGGAGGACCTGGAGCCATTGGAGAAAGCCTTCTGGCCTTCTGCTCCAGGAGGAGGTGCAAGCACACACACACACACCCCAATTGTTGCTGGGCAAAAGATTGTGTGGCCTCCTCCTCCTCCCCCCCCCATGGGAGTTGTGGCTGGGCCAGAGACATGCTGGAGCTGATGGGGAGCCCTCCTGGGGGCCTTGGAAACATGAATGGCCAAGGTGCCAGGCTGGGTTGGGCTGGCAGAGGGGCAGCTGGCTGTGGTGAGGACAGCTGTGGGCTTGACTGAGAAGTCCCAACCACACACAAAGCCCTGGGTCCTCCCTTCTGTGGTGCTCTGGGTACTTCTGTGATGCCCCCTGAGTAACTCCACTGGGAAACTTGACCAGTGTAGCTGCAGGAAGTTGTGTTGCTGCTGTTGTGGTGGTCCTATTATTAGTGCTGTTATCCAGGTGATTGTGTCGAAATGTCCTTGGGTTAAATTTAAGCCTGTGGCTCCTTCTTCAGCCGGGAAATCAGAATTTAATGCAGCACAGAGAATTGGTCTCGGAAGCCCAGCCCTGACCCCCCCCCAAAAAAACTCTATTTTTATCTTCTCTGGCCTCTGGCATGGATTTATTTGTTTTCTTGCTGCTCCCCCACCTTTGCCAGGTGACCCCCAAGTCAGAAATGAAATATTCCCAGGGTAAATAAAACAGGAGGGATGAAATAGATGCTATGGGAGTCAGTGCGGGAATAATATTCGGCCCCGGGAGAAAACGTTTTCTCCGCAGGCCCACGGAGCGTCCTGATTCTGCCAGTTTCTTGGGGCGTTTCTGAAGGAGGGAAGTGCTTTGGATCCGTCCCTGAGACTTGTGGGGGGCGGTGTCGATTCTTAAGCCCCTAAGCTGAGCTGGGGGAGTCCCAGGGTTTCTTCTTCTGGATTGCAGAGTCCCCTCCCCTCGCCACCAGCTCCTGTTGGCACCGATGCCCCTAAACCCCTTCCCTTAAGGACAGCAGCAGAGCCCTTCCGTCCAAGATAGAAAAGGGCGCCTCTTTCCGGGACTGAGAAAACCGCTAAAAGCGAGAAAGTTAAAATTAAAGTTGTGTTTGATCTGATTTGATGGTTCAGATCAACTGGGAAAATAGACCTGATTCAGTGTTTCAACTGGAGTGGTCTGATAGTCTGGATCAATGTGGAAAAGTGCCTCTGAACTCCTCCTCTGAAATCAGATATTGTCCCTGAGCCTTAGACTCGTCCAGTGAGGAGGGTAGGAACGAGGCAAGGACCACACAGCAGCCTGAAAACTGCCTGCCAGCAAAGTGCCTGAATAATGCTGAACTAACGGTTCCCTGATACCTCAGGAGGCGAAGATATTATCCAGGTTTTAGTGGTTTAGCAACAAACATGTTTCCTCATTGCCACCCACCCGACTGCAGAAGGTGTGACACATGCAGAGAGAAACATCACCCGGAAAGCAGTGGAAGAACTCCAGACAGGCCAAATAGGGTGGGAAGGGACCTCGGAGGTCTTCTAGTCCAACCCCCGCTCAAGCAGGAGACGGGAGGAGGTGAGTGGGGATCACTCTGTAGGCCAGCAGGTAGATTGGAGGTTAGGAACAGATAAAGAGAATATAATTTGGATTTGTGTCAGAGGAAACACAGTCTGTCCCCCTCCCCATTTATGGTTTTTGCCACCACTCAAAAGCTGGTTAAAATAAGAAGTTTTTATTCAGGCGTGTTGGCTTGCTGAGCGAACGGGGGATGGCGGGGGCTGCTCCTCCTCAGGAGGGGTTTTTTTTTTTTTGCAGCAAGGCTCGTTGGATGGGGGACTTTCCCACGCCCCCTCCCTGCCCTGATCCTCCCCTCACTGCAAGGGGGCGGGCGGGGCTCAAGCCTGAAATGCTTCTGGGCGGTCCCCCACGTGGCTCCATGCCAAGATGAAGGAAATGGGGGTGGGGGGGGCTCAGCGGGAGGTTTGAGGGCAGGGTCCAGAACCAAGGGGGGAGAGGAGGGGGCTCCTGGCCCTTCACATTGTCCTGCCGAGCTCAGCTGCTCTGTGATGTTTTGGAAGACAAAACAACATAGGGCATCCTCGGCTGATGACCACAAGCAGGTCTAAAATTTCTCTTGCTAAGCCTAGGTGGTGGTTAAGTGAGTCACACCTGATTTTGCAACCTTTTTTTGCCACGGTCGTAAAGTGGATTGTTGCAGTTGTTAAATGAATCACGCAGTTGTTGAGCAGATTCTGCTGAAGCTTCATTGTCTGGGATGCTGCCCTGGTGGTACATGCTCACCGCTAACAAAATGCGTGGCCGTGGGGGCTGCAGTGGTCGTAAGTATGAGGCAGATGATGTTTTTGTCCCTCTGAAGTGGGGCGCCGTCCGAGTGTTGCTTTCATTTTCATCTGGGGTCACGGTTGGCAAAGCGGGGCATTGCCACATGTCTATGGGGCCCTTATGCTGACGGAGCAAGGCCCTAATCCTCATGGGGGTGGCGAAAGGCCTGAAATTGGAACAGGTTGTGTTTTAGTCCGACTGGGACGATCCTCCCCCTCAAACTCTGCAGAGCCCAGGGATTTGGGGCCAGGCCAAAGGGGGCTTCCTCCTCCCCTTGCTGCAGCCTGAGAAGGACACAACTCATCCATCCGCTGAACCCCAGCAAGTCTCTTGCCTTCTCCTCCTCCTTCCTTTGGCCCTTCTGGATTGCAGGCAGCCAAGGGCCAGGCGGGTGGGCACGCTCCCCCCCCCCCAAAAAAAAAACCAAAGCAAAAGGGAAGGAGCTGCCGATGGCCGCTGCATCCCTCCCTCCCTCCCTCCCTGGGGGAGAGGAGAGTAGGCGGGCGGGCAGGCAGAATCTGCTCCGTCCACTTCCCTCGGAGGCTGGCTGGGCAGGTAAACGGCCCGTGGCCCAGCGAGGTAGCCCCTCCCTGCCCCTGCCCGGCAGAGCTTCCGGCTGGCACGGGTAGAGCAGCAGCACCTGTTGATCCCAGGCGGGCTGGGGCTCCAGGTAGCGCAACCGGTGCTTCCTCCCTCCCTTCCTTCCGGCTGCTTCGGGGAGGAGTCAGGCGGAAGAGAGGGGAGAGCAGCGGCGGCAGCAGCCGCGGAGGTGGCAGGGAAGGACCGACTGGCCTTCAGAGCCGCCCCCCCCAGCCCCCCAGCATGAAATCGGAGAGTGAGGAGAGCAGGCCGGGTAGGTGGGGGCCAGGGGGCTGGACCGGTCTCTGGGCGGCCTCTCCGTCTCCTATTCCTCCCACGCTTGGTGGGCTCTTGCTTGGGCTCGGCTGCCAGTCGGAGGGGGCTGGGCTGGGGAGAGGGTGCCCGGGTGGGGAAGCCTTGGGAGGGGCAGGTGCCCGTGATAGGCAGCAGGTCCTGGGGGGGGGGGGGGGGAGCTGGCCCTGGGCCCTCCCGCCTTGGAGGCTGCTGCCTCTCAGGCCTGGGGGGAGCAGGGAGGCCCCCGTGGAGCGCTTCAGGGCAGCTGGTGGGCAGGAGAAGGCGCCCTGGAGGGAGTTTCCAAATCGGTAGCCAAGGGGGAGTTGTGGTTTGCGGCAGGGCTGCTGCGGTGAGTGCCAAACCTGATGGGTTTGTGGGAGGGTGCCTGCCTTGGACGGCCAGGAGAGGCAGAGAGACTCGCAGATCAACCCTCCAAAGCTGCCTAATTAGCTTTCGCCTTGTCAGCTGGTTGCGTTGCTGAGAGCTGGAGGGGCGGCGGGGCCTGGGGCCCCTCTGAAGTGGGTCCTGCTGGCCTCTCTCTGGCTCAGGGTTGAGGAAGGCCAGGCGTGCCCTCCAAAACCGGGGCAGCTTTCCCAAGGCCCGGGCTGCCTCTTCTGCTGGTTGGCCGGCAGTGATGGACACCGGAGTCCCTTCCTGCTCCCTCCCCCGCATGGCTGCAGGTCCTTTCCGAAGGTGGTGGGAGTCTGGCACAGGCGGCATAGCCTTTGCCACATGAACATCTGCACGGAGGGCCCAGGGAGGTTTTGGCTTCAGACTGCTGAGTCGGCTGCCCTGTGCCAGGATCTGGCTTGGTCTTGGCACCCGGCGAGCCCAAAGACGGCTGTTGCTGCGTTGTTTGTGCCGCGGTTTCTCTCTCTGATGTGCCACAGAATTGGGCATCTCTTTTGGGAGGTCTATTCATGCTGCCTGGGAGTGGCCCGGGGAACCCTCTGCCACTGAAGGTTGCCCTGGCTGGTGCCTTTCCAGAGGAGCTGGAGAAATTGCTAGAAGCTTAGAGGCAGAAGGAAAGCTGTGGGTCTCCCTGCCCACCCAGGGGGCTGCAGTAATGCCTGGAGGGAGAGTAAGGAAGCTACTCCAGGAGTAAAGGCAAGCAAGAAACCCATGGAGGTTTTTGTAAACAAAAGTGAAAGGAGGCAGCAGTGCAATCTCTTTCGGGTGCATCGGGTCTCCTTGGATCCAGGCTGCCCGGTTCAGTTCAGTGTAGCCTAGCTGAAATCCAGCCCCCCTGCATGGCACACGGCTGCCCAGGGCCCCTCCCAGTGGATCCATGAGGACTAGGGGCTTAGGAGGAGGCCAGAAGAGCTGCTGCAGCATCTGAGGACAGGGAAACAAAGAGGACTTGTTTGGTTTGTGTCAGAAAAGTGGTCTGGTTCTCATTTGAAACCAGCCTCCTGCTTGCAAACCATTATTTCATTCCTTTGTGAGAAGCGCGCGTGCACACACACACACACACACACAAAAAAAAACACACACAAACACACACAAAAACACACACAAACACACACACACACACACGAGTGGGCCTGTTCTACACTGAGGGAGAATTTCTCTTCTGCAAAGCCTGTGGGTGTTAAAAACAAAAGGCTGCCATAATATTTTCACCCCCACCCCGCCCACTCCCCTACTTGCACCCCCCTCCCCCTCCAGAAAAGTTATCCTTTAATTGGGAAAGGCTGGACTTTGTCCCAAGGACGACTGGGGGACCCTGCAGGAAGTCTTGGGCCTGGAGGAAAAAAGGCTTTCTGGGATCTGCTGGGCTGAATAGCAAAGTCGGGAGGCCCCTCCGGCGAGGAGGCCTCCTCCAGCCCCAGGCTGGGCCCTCTTTGGAGGAGGCGCTGTGTGTTTGGTGTAGCTGTCTCGGCAGCCCCGCTCCCCCTCCCAAGCAGCCTGCTCTTCCTGCCCCCCCCCCTTTCCAAAGGGCTCAGGAAGAGGGTTTCCTTGCTCCTGCCGCGCCCCCCCCCATATTCTGGGATGGAGAACCCTTGGCGAGGAAGGGTCCCTATGCCAGGGTCCACGCCCCAGGCCCTTCCTGGGGAGGCCCAGGAGAAAAACCGCTTTCCATCTGCATTGCAAAGTAAAGATGAAACAAGAAAGGAAATCCGTGTCCCCCCCCGCCTCCCCCCCAAAAGAGACCAAGGGGTCGGAGACGGCCCGAGGGGGCTTGCAGGTCAGTCACTGGGCCCGATCCCCGCCCTCCCTGGGTGGGCTCCCTTTCTGAATTGGGATGACACCTGTTGCCAGGGCTGCTCAGGTGGAGCCAGCCTCCCTCTTGACCTGAGGCCTTATCTTGCTTGCTCCCCTCTCCAGGACGGATGACTGGGGGGGGGGGGGCGGAACCATCCGGAAGCTGCAGGCCCACTTGCGAACTGTCTTGCGGTGGCCGGCGGGCCGTTGCGAGAAGCGCTTGGTCCTCCTGATCTATATACTCCCAAGCACCTTCTGAAGTTGAGGGGACAAAGGGGGGGGCACCTCAGAGAGAGTTTCGAACTCGGGTCCTCGGCTGGTTGTATCAACAGTAGAGGGGAGTCTCTGCTTGTCCCAAGCCCAGTCCGGGGAGCCCTCGATTGGCCCCTCCCCAAAGGCCCACTGACCCCCAGAGTTAGGGGCCACCTCCCACCGGCCACCTTCCCCACCCACCCAGAGCCGGCTGAGTTGGGTCAGGAGCCAGGCGGGGGGGGGAGGGGGGGCTTTGGGGGCAAGGTGCCTGCCTGCTTCCCTTGTTTTTGTTGGGGGAGGTTCTGTTACTCGCCCCGCACTTTGCACCTGGCCGGCCTTTGTGGCTCTTTGTGCGCCACACCCAGATAACCGTCCTGGGCACACACGCCTCCCTTTTCCATGCAGGGCAGCAGTCCGCTGGCTTGGCCCAGGACCTGGAGGGTGTGCTTAAGCCGGCGGAGGACGTGTTCAGAAACCCCCAGGGCTCCCCTGGGACCCGGCCCGGGAGCCCTTCAGCAGCTGGGCGGGGAGGTTGGCCGGTCCTTCCTCATGGTCCACCTCCGCCATTTCTGCTTGCCTGGCCAAAGACGGTGTGGTGTGCCCACTGTGTTGCGTACTTAACCCAGGGTCAAAGGTGTCCTTAAAAACCTGAACTGCTGTCTTAGGGTGAGTGAAGAAAGCGGTGGTGGCACTCGAATGAAAAGGGGGAGCCCTTGTGCTTCTTCTGGGGGGCCCTTCTGACCGATGGAGAGGGACCCCGGCCCCCCAATGCTTGTCATTAGCCGTTTGTTTTAGATGAAAGCATCGTAGAAGCCCACCCCATGTAAAGCCCCCCCCCCCATCTTAACAGGAGAAGGTCTTAATAAACGGAATTGAGGAGGTCCGTTCTTGGCTGCGGCTGGGCTCTAAATCCAGAGAAGCCGTTGCAGGCCCCCACTGTTTCCCCTTCCAGCCCCCGCCCCACATATTTTCCTGTCTGGGTGGGAAGTTCTTGGGGTGATTGTTTCCCTGGGGAGTGGGCCTGAGCCCCCTTTGTCCCCCAAGAATTGGACGGAAATTCCAAATGCCCCCAAAGACTTTTCTGCTTTAGCTGGGGGGTGGGCATTCCACAGCCATTTGGGGGACCCCCTCCTCGTGACCCAGCTCATAAGAGTTCGACTCCCCATTTTCATCCGTGAGGTTTTGGAGGCTCAGAGCTAAAAGTAGCCCATTAGCTGATGGGGGGGCGGGGGGGGGCTGTCCTTGCTGAAGCTGTCCCATTCCCCCTCCCTCCCGGGTGCAAGCCCCTCCCCCAGCCCCCCCCCGTTTCCTCCAGGCTCCCCCCTGGGGTGTTGGCATCCGATGGTGCTTTGCAGAGCGGAAAGACAGGCGAGTTGGCGGGGCGCCCTCTGATCCTTTGCCAGGGGCGAGGGGGGGCGGGGGGGCGGCTTGGGCAGGCTCAGGGACATGCATGCCAATGGGACTTTGCTCTGGGCCTCTTTTCTCCTGGGGAAAAAAAGAAAAGGAACCGAGATTGCCAGCCCCCCAAAGGTGAAAGAGCCCCCTCCCCCAGTGCACCCACCCCCCTCCTAAAACCTAAACGGAGTGAAGAAAGCGGTGGTGGTGATCCGGACAGGTTCTCCTCCCTTGGGGTGAGAGATGCTTCTTTGGGGGGGGGGTCCCCTTGGATCCTTCCTAAGCGATGATGCCCCCCTCCTTTGTGGCCTTCGGCTTGCAGCCCTGATTGAGAAGGGTGATGTCACTGCTGCTGTAGGGGGGCCCCCTTCCCTCCTCCTCCATCCGGGCGCAGAGGATCTCCCCCCAAGTGGAAGAAGGGGGCCTGGCACGGATGCGACCAAGTGTGCTGGCAAAGAAGGCCGGGCACCGTCTCAGTCGGGTGGCTGCAGCTACTTCCCTGAACGGTCTCCAGGCAGCCCCACAAGCCTCCACCGCCTTGTTTACAGGAAGTGCCTCCTCGGCTTCTTGGTTGGCTTGCCTGGCTGGCCAACTGCACCCCCCCCCCCCCCGCCACCCTCCTCCCCCAGGCAGGCGAGTCTCCCTGGAGGTGGAGGGCCCCTGGCAGCAGTGAGATGTGGGTTGCTCTCTCCGTGCAGGAAGCAAGCTTGGCCCTCCGGAGTTTGGGCAGGACTTTGTTTTCAAAGAAATGGGGGTTTGGTGAAACTCCATCGAAAAGGGGCTCCTTCAAAGGCCATCCGAGTTAGGGGGCAGAAGCCGAAAGAAGGGCCTCCAGGACCAAAGGCCTCACCTTCTTCCCCGGGGCTTCGGGAGACCCAGCCTGGGGGTTGCTTCGGCCGGGCGAGGCCCGTCGGGCAGCCAAAGCCCAAGGAAGCAAGAGGCAGCAACTCGCCAGCCAACCTCTGTCTGCAGAACCTCGGCTTAGGGGTGGAATTCGGACAGAGGCGGTCCTGACACCACAAAGGGATTCCTGGAATGTCCCTTTCAGGTTGGGTGGACCGAGGGCCCCCTGGCCCTTTCCCGGGTGGCTCATCCTCACTCCGGCCTCCTGCTCCGAGCGTGGCCCTGCCTTGGCGGCGGCTCCTCCCATGGCCTCCACCCAGGCCTGGCCCACCGCCCCTTCTCCTCTCCTTGGGCACGCAGGGCCCTGCAGGATCTCCAGACCAGCGGGACACCTGAACCGGCCGAGGGTGCAGCTGGCCGGCCCTCTCTGCCCACCCTCGGAGGAGGCCCTGAGTGGTCCTGGCGGCTGAAGGGGGGCCGTCCGTGGGTCCATCCCCTCCATGCCGCCTGGCCCCCATGGAAGAGGCCTTCCAGCCGAGGCTCGGCTTCCGCTAGGAGAGGCAGAGGCGGGGCTCGAGGGATCCCACCAGGCTGATGGGGAGCTACCCAGCCTTGAACCCGGGATCTTTGGTGCACAAGGCGCCAAAGTGTTTGCAGGGATGCTGGTGCAGAGAAGGGACGTTGCCATGGGGCACCCCCTCGGAGGGCCCTCCACCGGATCCTGCCCTCCCTTTCCTGGGGGGCGGGGGAAGGGATGAAGAAGCCACCCCCTGCTTGGGAGTTCTCCCACGTCCCAGGCAGCGTGGGAAAATATGGGAGGCCTCCCCCCCCCATCTGGCGCTCGCCCAGGGATTGGCTTCCAGGGGAGAG
>NW_020769456.1:102702-115433 GCF_900518735.1 Pseudonaja textilis
GGGGGGGGCGTGTCTCAGCAGAGCATCACTGAAAAAGGCAGAGCCAGGACCAAGGGGGGGGGGTCTCTGGGGAGCTGATCGCTTCCCTAGCACCTTGCTGAGCCCCCCCCCACTCCACCCCGTGCGCCTAGAGCTGGCCTGCTCTCCTTGGCAAGCCCCCCTCCCCTCCCCTCCCCCGCCCAGATCTCAGATGTTCTGGGGGGGGGGAGCAAAAGGGACCCAGGCGTTCTTCATCAGGGAAGCATCTCAAAAATGTGAGGGGGAGTTTATTGTTGTTTCTTGGCGCTGCTGTTGGTGGGGATGGAAAGCAGCCAGGAGAGACTCGCGCGCGCGCACACACACACACACACACACACACACAAACTGCCCTTCCTGCCCTGCTCGGCCGAAGGAAATTCCGCTGGCGGATTTGAGCCCCTCGATTGGGAGCGGGGAGAATCCAAAGGGAAGGCAGGGAGATGAGATTCCTGGTTCCAAGGGCTTCTCTCGCTGCTTCCTGGGAAAGGTCCCCGGGGGAGGGTGCTGGGAGCTCCAGGCTCCGAGGGGGGGGTGTTGAGAAGAGGGTCCCAGGAATGCCTCCCCCTCCCCTTAGCTGGGCCGAGGCAGCCTCTCCAGCTGGCTGATCTTCTGTGTCTTGGGGGGGAGGGGGCTATTCCCTGGGTTACTGAGCCCCCCACGCCAGACCGGGATTCTCGTCTTCCCAAAGCAAATCTTATTTTCTTCCCCTGAAGAGGAAGGGCCAGGAGCTGGCCCGGGTGGGAGCTTGGCACGAGGAGCAGCACCCAATGCTGCAGCGTTCGGCTGGTTTGCAGCCCGGGTGGCCTTGCCAGGAGCACGACGTGTCCTGACACCCCCCACCCCCGGCTGCGGGCGGGGGGGGGACAATAAGGGTGGGACCCCCCCCCCCCCGTTTTGAGGGCCCCGGGTGGCGGAGGCAGCTGCCTGCCCAGCTGGAGAGCAGCCCCCTGGAGTTCAGTAGGGCTTGACCCCAAGGAAGTGGCTCCGTGTCAGACCTTCTCGCCTGTTGTTCGGTAGCAAGATGGTGGCATGTAATTAAAGCAGCCCCAGAGCCCCTAATTACAGAGTTCATGCCAGAAACGCTGGATTTTCTGCAAAGCCCCACCTTCCTGCCGAAGGAAATCCCGAGCCAGAGGGGAGCCCTTTCCTGGGGGGGAGGGGGGGAGAGATCTAACTTTAGGGTCCTCCCCCTTTAATTCCACACCCTTCAAAGTCCACAGACCCTTCTAGCTATGGGGCATCTCGCCCCCCCCCCCCCCCCCCCCCCCAGGACGGGATGGAAGAGCTGCTGCTGCCGCTGCCACCCAGGAGCCTTTTCCCCAGCCGGGCGTTGCTGTCGGTTGGCCCCGGCATCTCTTTGGGTGGGCAGGAAGCAGCCCCCCCTCCCTCAGAGACGCCATTAATGGGCAAGAAGTCCTGGCTTTGCAGGCGGTGTGCCTCTGTGTAGTTAATACAGGACAGGAAGGGAGAGAGAGAGAGAGACTCATAAACAATATGGACTAGTGTCATGTATAGAGTTATTCAAAACTAAGTCACCCTCAGTGAGCCCGTGGGGTTCCATGGCTGGGCTGGGGGTCTAATCAGTGGTTCAGTTAGGCTGGTGCCCACCTCTCTCGGCTCAGACAGCCAAACGCACTCCAAAGGGAGGCACACACCCCCTCCTCAATTTCTCCTGCAAAATCCAGCCAAACAGCCACCAAACTGGCTGGGGAATTCTGGGAGTTGAAGTCCACTCATTGCAAGGTGGCCAGTTTGAAAGCCCCGTCTGCGCCTGATGGGCGTTGAGGGTTGCCTGGGAGGCCGGCAGGCAGGCCGGGGGCCAAATTGAGAGCCCCCATATGCCAGGGGCCTTCCCAGTAAAGGAGGAGGTGCTTTTCCGGAGGCTCAGAGGGAGCAGGACTTGGTCCCGCGGGGTCTGCCTTGGGAGTCTCTGGAGGAGGAGGCTCCCACCACTGGCCCACATTGTCTCTCTCTGTCATCCCCCCCCCCCCAGTCCTCCTGCGGGAAGAGGTCAGCCAGCTGCAGGAGGAGATCCACTTGCTCCGTCAAATGAAGGACATGCTGACCAAGGACCTGGAGGAGGCGCACGGGGGCAAGGCCTCCGAGATCCTGCCCGCCACGGAGCTCAAGGTGCAGCTGGCCCAGAAGGAGCAGGAGCTGGCCAGGGCCAAGGAGGCCCTCCAGGGTAAGAGCCCCTCGCCCAGCCCCCGCCTGCCCCACTTCAAGGGCCCCCTCGGGCCCGGCGGGCGCTGGCCGCAGCGATGCCGCCTCCGCAGAGCCTCCAGGGAAGCCAGTCGGCCGGGCTCAGGGAAGAGGCCCTCCGGGGCAGTTCTGGGCCCCCAGCCCCCCCCCCCGGCCCTCCCAGTCTTGGCCACAGGTGCTGCCCTCGTAACTTCAAACGGTCGCTAAACAAGTGGCCATAAGCCAAGGACTACCTGCCTAAGGCAGAAAGAGGAGGAAGCCCTTGAGAAGCCAAAGTCAGATTTTGGGGGCCAGGCCACACACCGGAGGGGGGCTCATTTCTCCCAGCACTCGAATGAAAAGGGGGAGCCCTTGTGCTTCTTCTGGGGGGCCCTTCTGACCGATGGAGAGGGACCCCGGCCCCCCAATGCTTGTCATTAGCCGTTTGTTTTAGATGAAAGCATCGTAGAAGCCCACCCCATGTAAAGCCCCCCCCCCTCGTGCACCCACCCCCCTCCAAGATGAAATGCTGCCCACCCCCTGTGTGCCCCCCAGAGGCCAGCCAAGCTGGTTACCTCCCTGCCCCCACTGCCAACTTCCTTGCCGAGTTTGTGGTGCTTGGCTTCCTCAAAATGAAACGGGAGCATTTTCACAGAGCCCCCCCCCCCCCGTTTCCATGGCAAAGAGGCCTGTGTCCTCTCTCCCTTCCAGGCGGTGGGTTGAAAGGATGCCCCTCGGGGGCTTTGCCAACAGGCCTGGCCCTGGGGCCCTTCTCCCCAATGCCCCCCCCCCCGTAGGGCACTGGGCCTGAAAAACCCCCCCAAAAACCCAATGGGGACCGGGGGGGGGGGGGGGGGGGGGGGGGGACAGGTGCAGCCGAGCCGTTTTATGTATCTCTTGCGACTAAATCCGTCTTTTGTCTCCGGCAGCCATGAAGGCCGACCGGAAGCGCCTGAAGGGCGAGAAGAGCGACCTGGTCAGCCAGATGCAGCAGCTCTACAGCACCCTGGAAAGCCGCGAGGAGCAGCTGAGGGACTTTATCCGCAACTACGAGCAGCACCGGAAGGTGGGGGGGGCGAGGAAAGGGGGGGCTCACCCCTTGGGGCGGAGTAGGGGGCACTGGGGCAGGCGGGAGGACCCGCCCGTCTCCTGGTGAAATCCCGCCCCTGCGCCTCAGGGGGGCGTCCCCCAGCCCTGGCGGAGGAGCTAAAAATGGGGCATCCTTGCGGGGGGCGGGGGGGCTGCCTGATGGGAAGCTGGCGGGGGAGGCTCCTTGCACCGAGGAGGCTGTTGGGGAGGGCTGTGCCTCAGAGGGGGGCACCCCAAGGCCCACGGGGGGGAGGGCTCAGTGTTTGGGGTGAACCCCTCCAAGGGGTGCATTCAAAGCCCCCCCCCCCCGCCAGGAGAGTGAGGACGCGGTGAAGGCCCTGGCCAAGGAGAAGGACCTGCTGGAGCGGGAGAAGTGGGAGCTGAGGCGGCAGGCCAAGGAGGCCACGGACCACGCCAGCGCCCTCCACTCGCAGCTGGACCTGAAGGACAACCGCATGAAGGAGCTGGAGGCGGAGCTGGCCATGGTGAGGCCGGGGCGCTCGGGGGCTTCCCTGCCATCCCCACCCCTGGCTCCCTGGATGTGGCCCCGCCGAAGCCCCTCCCTCCCCCCCCAGCAGGGATTTTTGGAAGGTCATCCAGTCCGGCCCTCTCGGAAGCAGTGTAGATGCTGCCCTGAGCCCAAGGCTCTGCTTTCAGTTCATCAGGGCTTCAAGGTCTCTGTGGCTCTGAGGGTGCCGGTCGTGGCTGATAGCTCTGGGGCGGAAGGAGGCACAGGATGATGGCCTTTGCGGTCCGTTGCATTTGCTTTGGCCCTGAACAGACGGAGAGAAAACCTTCTGGCAAAGAGAGAATGTTTCGCCTCCCGCCATCCTTCATCTGGGATTAAACCAACCGGGGCTAAATTGACACGGATTTGCCAGAGCTTCTCCCCTCCAGATGTTGCAGCTGTGGGTTGGAATCTGCCCGTCCACATCTGGAGGGCCCCTTGGAAGGAATGGGGCAGCCCGGGGCGGGGGGACAGGTGTGTTCGGGGGGTGTCTCCAACACTGCCCCCCCCGCTGTCCCGTGGGCTGACCGCTCCCCTGCTGCCCTCTCCTCCTGTGCAGGCCAAGCAGTCGTTGGCCACCCTGACCAAGGACGTCCCCAAGCGGCACTCGCTGGCTATGCCGGGCGAGACGTTGCTCAACGGGAACCAGGAGTGGGTGATGCAGGCGGACCTGCCCCTCACGGCCGCCATCCGGCAGAGCCAACAGACCCTCTACCACGCCCACCCACAGCACACGGTGGACCGGCAAGGTAAGAGGCGCCCCCACCCCCAAAGCGGGCCCAGGCCTCTCTCGTGAGGAGGGGGGGTGCGAGGGCTGTCTTGACAAAGACCGCCTGGGCCGGAGAGAGAGCCGAGAGGGTCCCCCCTTCATCTCCCTGCCCGAAGGAAGGGGGGGTGTTCCCAGGCATCCCCCACAGGTAGAGAGAGACCTTGCTTAGCCACAGGTAGGACCAGCGGCTCCGTCGCTAAGTGAGGCATCGCGTCATTGTGACTTGTGAGTGGGACAGCCTGGGACCCTGCATAGTCCTCAGCGGTTGCTAAAGAGGGCAGTTGCTAAGTGAGGCCAGCTGTAGGGCATACCCTGCGGGCGGGGGGACCGTTTGGGAGCAGGAAATGGGGGTCCCCGGTCTGCTGAAGCCGCAGGTGCGGCCCAGCCCTCGGGGAGGAGGAAGGGGGTCCTCTTCCTCAGGCAGGTCATGGGAAGCAAAGGGGCGTTTTCAGAAAAACAGTGAGGCCGATAAGTGGACAGAGAGGCCCCGAAGCTCCGTCATCCATGATGGGCCACGGAAAGCGCATTGATCTTAGAACTAATGAAGAAAGGGAATAAATCTCCGCCCACTTTGCTAATACACACACACACACACACACACACACACACACACACCGGGATTCAGAAGGTGTGAATTCCGGCCTCCCGGTCTTGGTCAGTTTCGCCAGCAAGGCCGAGTGCATCCTCTCACCCTTCCCCCCCCTCGCGCCCCCCTGCCCGCTCCTCCCTTGCATTTCAGGGGTCCGGGTCAGCCCATGCCACTCGCGGCAGCCGTCCATCATCTCCGATGCTTCGGCAGCCGAAGGGGACCGGTCGTCCACGCCGAGTGACATCAACTCGCCTCGGCACCGAACTCATTCCCTCTGCAATGTAAGACGCGTCTGCAGGTCATTGGCTGTTCCTAACTCTTGGTTTTCCAGCCTGGGAAGGGGGGGGCTCAACCGCTGCCTTTGGTGGGAGGGGGCTGCTTTAAAGGGACACAGAGCTAAAAGGAGGAGGAGGACCCCAAATCTTGCGCCCCTTCTCCCGAAGCAGAAGAAGGCGGGTGCCTGCCAACCTCTGAGCGGGGGTGGGGGGTGGGGGCGGCTTTCGTCCCCTCAGGGCCAAGGCTCCGGTTGTGCGAATTCTCTCCCCTGCAGCCGGGTTCGCGCTGGGAGCAGAGGCTGTTCCCTGCCTTACGTCTGTTTTGGGGCACAGGCTAAGCCGTCCCGGGCAGTTGTGGGTGGCAGCATCTGCACCCTGTCACGGAGCAGGTTATGCCTCGGCAGTGCTCCTTCCTCCGGCCGTCCCTCCTTGCTGGTTTGCTTCATCGCTTCCGTTGAGCGAGGGAGGTGGGCTGAGCTCAAAGGGATGGGAGGCCGCCAACTGCGCAGGCAGGCAGTCCTCGGCTGAAGGCCGCAACGGAGCCAAGTCCGATCATCCCATGACCAAGCAGGTTTTACAGCCTCTTTTGTGGTGGCTGGTCATAAGGCGAGGACTCCTCTAGTCCCACAAAGAGCATCGGGGCGCTTTCCCCTCCTTGCCTGCCTCTTCCATGAAATCCAGTAGCAGGTCCATAGGGGCCACAGGGGCCCAAGAGGGCGCAAGCGGGAGCAGGCAACGTCACCCCCGTGGGTGGGTGTGATTGGTGCCATATTTTGTACTGAAAATGCAGGCTGACGTGTCTCTCCTTCCTGGCAGGGAGATAGTCCTGGACCGGTACAGAAAAATCTGCACAACCCAATTGTCCAGGTAGGTTCTGGGCTCCTCCCCGAAAGTTTGGGTTGGGGGTGGGGGGGGCATGAGCGAGGCTGCAGGGCTGCTCTGGGTGGCAGGTGTGGGAACCCAGCGTCCGCTGTTCTCCTCCCCCCCCCCCCGGCCAGTCTCTAGAGGACCTGGAAGACCAGAAGCGGAAGAAGAAGAAGGAGAAGATGGGCTTCGGCTCCATCTCGCGGGTCTTCGCCCGAGGGAAGCAGCGCAAGTCCCTGGACCCCGGCGTCTTCGACGGGGCGGCCCCCGACTACTACATAGAGGAAGATGCAGACTGGTGACCGGCCGCCCCCCCTCCCGCTCCCGGTGCGCGTGTGAGTGTGTGTCGGGGGGGTGAGCCTCCAGTTGCGCCAAGGCCCCGGACCTGGCTGCTCCCGCGCGGCCCTCCTGTGGCTCCTGTACATAGCCCCCCCCACTCCTGTGTACGAACCCCTTAACTGTCGTCTGTTGAGCGATGCTGCCCGTGTTGTGTAGGCCTCCCTGGTCCTCCTCGGAGTGTTTGGTTGATTTCCTTCCTCCTCCTCCTCCTCCTCCTCCTCCTCCTCCTCTTCTCCCCCCCGTTTTTTTTTTTCTTTTCTCTCCCCTCCCCCCCCCCCTTTTCTTTCTACAAAACTTGAAAAACTTGAAGGACTGCTGCGCATTTGTAAATAGCCGCCACCACCATGGTGCATTTTGTGCTTTGTAAATGTCTCCTGCTCCCCCCCCAACCCCCGTCCCCCAGAAGCCCCTCTTCACTTCGGGGGGGGGGGGCGGGGGGGAGGCAGCTGGTGTTTCCTGGGCTTTCTGGGAGGGGCAGCTGTGGACACATTGCCCTCAATTGGGGGGACAGGACAGGGCGCCTTTGGTAGCCTTCCAAATTCTACTACACAGGCTCTGTTTGAGAAAAGAACCCCCTGCTCCGAGGTCTCTGGTGTCTTCAGCGTCTGGAGAACAGCAGCCCCCCCCACCCCACCCCCGCTGGCTCTGGGGCCACCGACAGGGTCCCTCCGTCCGGCTCTCTCACCTCCGGTGCCCCCTTGGCAGTGCCCGAGGGGGAAGAGCTGCCAGCCGTGGTTTGCACCCTCCGTCTAAGGAGAGCTGTGTCCTTCCCACCTCTCCCTTTCCCCTGCTGAGGTGGCCGTGGGGCCTCCGTGGGGCTGCCTGGCCGTGCCGGGGCTGCCAGCCTCCTCGGGGTTCGGCTTTTCATTCTCTCCCCAAGGTCCCTCTGAACTCGTGCCCACTTTCCAGGCCCTTCTCCTGCCCGTCATTCCGATGCCCTTTCCCTTCTTTCAGGCTCTTGGGAACAAACCCGCCGGAGTTCCTTGGGCCTTCCTTCGTGGCCAGAGCCGGACGGGCTCTTGGCCGGCCCCTTTTGAGCTCTCTGTGCCAGGCAAACTGCCCCCTTGTGCCAAGCCAGGTGCAGCTGTTACACACACCTGGGGAGGAAGCAACCTAGAACTACGGAGAGATTTCCTGACAGTTAGAACAGTTAATCAGTGGAACGGCTTCTCTGCAGAAGTGGCAGGTTTTAAAGAAGAGATGGGACAATCATTTGTCTGAAGTGGCTTAGGGCCTCCTGCTTGACCAGGAGGTTTGGACTAGATGACCTCCCAGGTCCCTTCCAACTCTGTTAGTTATTCTGTTAGTAGAGGAAGTGAAGCTTCTGGGGTCAACCCAGAGCCTTAACAGGGGTGTTTGTGTGTGTGTGTGTGTGTGTGTGTGTGACACAAAATAGGATGTTCCCATTTGGGCCAGGGTGCTTTGGAGGGCCTCCTAAATGTCTCAGTGCCAAATTCTTGGTGTGTGTGTGTGTGTGTGTGTGTGTGTATGATCGTGTGTGATTGTGTGTGATCGAGAGGGTCCACCTTCCTTCGATGGTCTAAATGCATTTTCTCATCCTTCGCCTTATGGGAAACCCGGGGCTTTTTCTCAGGAGGGCGGGGGGGGGGGGGGGGAGGGTCTGGGGGGGGCGGGGGGGGGGGGGGCGTCCTCTGCACGTCCTTCAGAACAGGCATGGCAGCTTCCCAGCCAGAAAATCCCAGGGAAGCCTCCGGGGCTTTGGGGGGCAGGGAAGGGGCAAAAATCCCACGTGTGGATGGGAGACTGAAGGCCAGCAGACACACAAGTTCACAAACTCCCCCCACCACACACACACACACACACACACACACACACACACACACACACACACACACACTAGCATCTCCCATTCCTTCCCTTGAGGGCCTGCAATGTTTAGCAGGGCGTAAGGAGGAAGAAGCTGAAGAAATTAAAGGCTTCGTGGAAAAGGAGACAGATTAAGCTGGTTTAAAGCCCCCCCCCCCCCCCGGGGGCCGAAAAAACAGGCTTGACTTCCCCAGCTCAGTGCGGGAAGAATGTGAAACGGGAGGAGCCTTTTCAGGCAGGTGTTTGGAAAAAGAAGAAGTGGTCAAAGGTGTGCAAGGACACAACTCTCCCAGGGCTGTGCAAACACACACACGCGCCCTCGCGCGCGCCCAGGGTGCCCCCCAAAGTTTGCCCCTGGGACGTGGCTCAACCTCTTCAGGCCAAACTGGGGTGGCTGCTGTTGCTCCCTCCCTCCCCCCCTCTCTCCCCCTCTCTCTTTCTCTTTCTCTTTCTCTCTCGTTCGTTTTTAATGCATACTCATTTTAATTCCTTTATCCTTTTTTTCTCATTTTCCTCTTTTCCCCATTGTTTAATTTTAATTTATTTGCACAATGCAGAAGATGTATTCTAACTAAATTATTACGTAAATATTGGAATTTATATTTTTCCACATTGGGTGGGGATTTTATGAATGGGTGGGGGGTTTTCTTTCTTTCTGTTTGCTTTTGGCTTTGTTGTGCACATGATGGCTCCACAGAGCGAATCGTAGCGTGAGGGTTCTGTGCCGAGAGAACAAATCTGATTCAATCGTTCTCCCCCCCCCCCCCCCCCCCCCCGCCCTCCCTGACCCTGGGGAAACCCCCTCCCACCTCCCCATCCCCCACACAGAGGGAGATGTCAACGCTGCCACAGGGACCCCGGCCTGGCAGGGAGGCGGGCGCTGGCCTGGGCAGTGGCCTTGGCCCTCCTCTGTCTCTCCCCTCTAACCTGGCCAGAGAGCACCCCGCCCACCCCCCGCCCCCCCTTCGTCCCCTTAGCTTGCCCATTGTCCCGGCTAAGGAGAGCCCACCTGCCACAGGACTGGATGCCTGTCAGAGGATCCGGTCCTGCCCACGTTTCAAAGTCCCAGCACAGAAGGTAGGTTGCAGCTCTGCAGACACACACACACACACACACTTGGCTGTGCCTTGTGTGCTGGGCTTTGGAGCCGGGCTGTGCCCACAGCAGAGACGGGGGAGGGGGGGGGCAGATTTGGTGGTGTCCCGTTTGCTGTTTTTTTTAAATGATGGGCATCTTCTTGACGAGCCTTAAGGGAGATTTGGGGGCTTGCCTCTGCATGGCCCCCCTCCCAAAAGGGACCGAGAGGCTCTTGGTCAGCATTAGCACTTAGGAGAGGAAGGGGCTTCCCTTTTCCCTGGCAGGCGGGTGCTGCCAAAACCCCGCTGTAGCTGTGAGGAGGAAGGTCAAAGGTCCAGCCTGGCCAGGGGAGATTTGGGGGGGGGGTGCTCATTCTGGAGAGAAGCATCTACTGAATTGGCCGCGGATGGGGATCTGGGTGAGGGGACAGCCGCCTTCCGGTGCCCAGGAGGGCCACCTTGGTGCTCTTCCAAGGCCAGAGGCCTCCCTCCCGCAGCTCCTGCTAGCCCTGGCAACCTCCTTGGCCCCCACCTCCCATAACTCGAGAGGCCCAGGAAAATCGGCTCTTCCCACACGGCTTGTGGCTGGCCTGCACTGAGCCTGCCTCAGCAGGTGGAAACTTCTCCCCCGGGTTCTCTCCTCCGGGTGGGGAAGAAGTGCAGCTCCCCCTCCTCACCTCAAGCCTTTGAGCCTTGGGCGGGGTGGGGGTGGGGACACACCCAGGGCCAGACCTGGAAGCAAAGGCACTTGGTCCCCGGCTGGCAGTCAGGATCCCAGGGCACTGAATTTCCCCTCAGGGATGCCTGGTGGCCCAGAGGTGCCCACAAGTTGGCTTTGGGCAGAAACAGGCCTGGGTGGGCTGGAGGGGCTCGGGCCCCTCCCTTCAGGAGGCTGGGCAGGTTCTGGGCCAGCAGAGATGCTGCTTTGGGGGCAAGTCCCTTCCCCGGCACAAGCATTCAGCCTCGCACGCTCACAGCCCAGCCCGGTGCGCAGAGCTCTTTTCAGGTAAACGCCTAGATGGTTCCGTGAGGAGACCGAATGTTGCCCCCAAAGGGGATGCCAGGAATGACGTTCTCCTTGGGGATAAGGACTTGCGAGGCAGGCAAGGGGGGGTCATTGGAGAGAGCTCACTCAGGGGCCCCAAGGCAAGACCCCCGGACCGTCATGGAGGAAAACCCCTCTCTGTGGGTGCCCGGAGCCCAAAGCTGCTGAGTCTCCAGGCGACAAATCCTGACTTTTGTGAGGCTCCACTTACAACGCAACGTTTCCGGACTGGGAAAGGGCCCTGAACACGTCGACCCACATCTGGATTTTGCTAAATACTTGTTGGATCCGGTCTCCTTGTTTGAGCTGAAAAGGAGTTCAAACCGGAGGAAATGGGTGCAAAGACCCCGGACCCCATGACGTGACACCACCTTCTTCATCCCAAGAATTGTGGGGTGAGCATAATTCCTGCCTTGGTGGCACCTTTGCTCCAACTCCTTCGAGCCGAGCAGGTGGGCTACAACTCTCACCTGCCTGGATTTTTCTGTCTGGAGCTGTTTAGAGGAAAAGGGCTGGCGTTGTTTTTTTTATTCCTTGAAGTTTGATCAGGAAGCGCACGCACGCACGCACACAGAGACGCCCTTCCATGGAAAGGAATTTCCACTCCTTCCATCGTGACTTGGCTTCCCAGGCTCAGTGGTAGTTCAGCAATTCTGGCTGGCTGTTAAATAAGCAAACCAGCAGGGGCCAATTTTAACCCTCTGCCCCCCCCAGCCCCCCCCCTGCTCCTTTTCTGCACAGCTGCTGCGTCGTTTCAGAAGATGGAGCCCGGCTGTGCTTTCCTGCCCCTTCACGGCTTCCTTTGAGGATCTGGTAGCCCTCCGGACAGGCTGCTTGGGAAAGGAGGGGGTCCCGTGTGGGCCGTGTAAATCTGATGATTGGTACCCCGAGTTGCTCTGGAGGAAGTGAGAGTAAGGCTGGCCCAGGTAGGTTGCACCCCTGATAGGGCGAGGTTAAGGTTAAGCGTTCCCCAGAGAGACCTGAACCATTTAAGGGGGTGGGGTGGGCAGGATTTCACCCTCCCTGCACTGCCCGGGGCTCACACCAAAAGGCTGGGCCACTTCCTCCCCTCCCTCCCCTCCCCTCCCTTTTAATTGGAAATAAAATTGGAGGCACCAAAGCTCCAGAAATGCATTTCTAAGTCATTCTCCTTTCAGTTTTCCATCTTTCCTTCCTTTCTTCCTTCCTTCCTTTCTTTCTTTCTTTCTTTCTTGGTAAACTAGAAAATAATTATTTTAAAATAAAGGAAACAAAACTAAGAAGGTGATTTATTTAAAACAGCTACCATTTTAAAACAAAAAATCTTACAAATTTTGGGTAACATTAGATTTAACCTTGTCTCCTTCCTCTCCTCCCCCCTTACTTGTGTGTCAGGGGAGAAACAATTCCTTCAAGGCATGGATGCAAATATAAAAATATAAAAAAAAGAATACACAACTAAATAAAGCTTATTTTAAAGTATGCTTTGCTATACGTTTTGATGACATTGCTGTTTGCTCAAAGGTTGGAGCCAAGAAAAACCCACCAGCTAAAGGCCGGAAGGAGGTTGCTTTTGGTGTTTTGTGGTGGATCCTGGGGGGGGGGGGGGGGGTGGGCCCTGGGGGCGCCCTTTTGTCCCCCCGGGGGGGGGGGGGGGGAGGGGGCCCCCCCCCCCCCCCCGCAGAGTGCTAGTGCTGATGGGGTGGGGGCCTCTCGCTCAAGAGGGGCTTCCGCGCAGAAGCTTCACCTCTGCTCCTGACTTTGTGTTTCCTTGAAGAAGTTTCGCTTCTCCAAGAAGCTTCTTTGGTTCAGTTCAGGTCTTCAGAAACGAAGAAGCTTCTTGGAGGAGAATCAAAACTTCTTCAGGGAAAAACAAAGTCCTGTTGCCTTTTGAAGTAGCACCTTTGGGATCTCCATAGAGGTAGACAATTGGAGACTCTTGTGACATCCAGTGGCTTGAAGAAGTATTGCGCCGAGGAGCAGGCTGGCAAAAACTGCCAGAAAAATTGAGGGTTTGGTGTCCCTCCCTCCCTCCCTCCCTCTCTCCCTCCCTCCCTCCCTCTCTCCCAGCCCGGCCCTCCTCGCAGGGTTGTTGTCAGGGGGGAAATAGGCATTATCTATTAGGATAATAATAATAATAATAATAATAATAATAATAATAATAATAATAAT
>NW_020769456.1:125188-172655 GCF_900518735.1 Pseudonaja textilis
CTTCCGTCATTCCAAAGAGGGGTGGGGGCCCGCGCCCAGAAGTGGCTCAGATAATTTTATGTCCCCAAATGTTAGAAAGACAACAGGCCAAATTTTAACTTCTGCAGTTCTGCAGCCACTGCCTTGCCAGGAATAGTCTTCTTCGCCTGAAATTGATCCCGTTCCCTTGTCTTTCTCCAGATCCCCATTTCCCGCTTGGATCTTCTGAGCAATCTCAGGGGAGGAGGAAGGGAATCCGCTGGGTCTCCCCTGAGAACCATTGAGGATGGCCCAGTCCAGGTCCAGCAGCGGCTCCCACTATGCCCTGACGGCCATTGGGCTGGGGATGCTGGTCCTTGGAGTCATCATGGCCGTCTGGAACTTGGTCCCGGGCTTCGGCCTCAGCGCCAAGCCTCACCCGACCAGCGGTCACCACAACGAGACCGAGGTCAGCAAAGGGCTCCTGCACAGGAACAAGACCTTTTCGGTGGCCTACGTCCTGGTCGGCGCCGGCGTCCTGCTGCTCCTCTTCTCCATCTGCTTGACCATCCGGGACAGAAGGAAGCCAAGGCACCACCAAGACGACGTTGTCCGGACACGACCTCCGCCCTCGTCTGAGCAGCCTCCCCCAGAGGACAGGTGAGCAGGGAGGGCCACTTTCCCACCCAGAGTTTGCAAAGAGGCCCCGTAACTGCCCGTGTGCCTGGGGAGTTCCTTTTGAGCCCTGGCTCCTGGCAGGGGCACTTCATGGTCTCAGCCACAAAGTGGGCGCAATGAAGTTAAGCCCCAATTGGCATCTCCTTCTGGCCGGGCAACCTGTCCCCAAAAGCCGAACAGAGGCAGCCTTTCCTTTCTGGGAAGGGCCAAAGCTCAGCGTCCAGCGAGTAAGGGCCCCCCTCAACCTTCGCCCAGATCTCCTGTGGGAGACCCTGGTCAGCTCTGGGACCAGATAAATGCAGACTGGGGCTCAGTTCAGCCCTGGCTGTGACTGGCATGGAAGGTTCCTTGCAAACTCCTTCGGAGGCTCCTCGTAGGGCCATATCCGCACCATCTGAGTAGCCTTCTCCAGAAGCCGTTGGAGGCGAGACTTTGCCTCCTGGGTGAGACCCTGGGAGTTGCATCCAAAGAGCAGGAGTCGCACCAAGCCCTGGCCGGCAGCCTAAATCTGAACGACCCACCCAGCAAGCCTCATAACGCCTGAGTGTGTGGACAGTGAATTCATACGCATCACACATCTTGTAAACAGGGTTGCTAGAACCAGCCCTGGTTCGGAGGCTTTGCAGAGCCTTCGGGGAATTGCCCTTCGTTATCCCCTCTTTGCTGGGAGGGGACCGGGCGGGCGGGGGGGGGGGGGGGACAGCCCCCATTGGGCCACTGTGTAGCAAGGGAGGTTGGATGGCAACAGTCTCCCCACTGATTGCTGGTGGGTTGCCACGATTAACCTTGGCCTTTGGGGTCATCTGTTCCAGCCTTCGGGGCTTTTAAGAGGGGGAGGGGGGAGAGACGTTTGAGGGGGAGGGGCCGGGGGGGGTGGCCCGCCTGAGCACTCATCTCTCCCGATCTGCCCCCCCCCCCCGCAGCCAAGAAGACGACAACGACAGCCTGTCCCGCTACTACGTGCCCAGCTACGAGGAGGCAGTCAATGGCCTCTACCCGCAGGAGCCCAGGCTGGAGGCCGAGCGTGGCACCCGCATCAGCGTCTCCCTTCCTTCTTACGAGTCTCTCACGGGGCTGGATGAAAGCCTCCCCACCAGGCCCAGCCAGGCCGCAGGGACAGCCATGGGGGCAGAGCGCCCACCCGCCCGGCAGAGCTCCCGCCTCAGCAAGCGCCTGAAGCCCTTGAAAGTGCGCAGGATCAAGTCTGAGAAGCTGCACCTGAAGAACCTCCAGCTGGGCGGCACCCCTCCTGCCCGGGTCACCATCGAGCCGCTCACTCCCCCTCCGCAGTACGACGAGACGCCCCCCAAGCTGCCAGACCCCCGGGAGGGGGAGCCCTGAAGCCGCTCCGAGGGACCCCTTTGCAGGAAGCACCGGAAGCGCTTTTGGGCCAGGGTGGGGATGCCTCATGTCCAGCTGCCAGCTTTGGAGCCGAGCCAGAGGCCCCCCTCACAACACCCCGCTCCCCAGGGTTCAGCTGGACCTGCTAGCCCAACAGGACGGGTGGCGGGGTGTGTGTGTTTCAGCTCGGGAGGAGAAGAGGCATGAGCCAGGCTCTCGCAGATTGCTTCCGTGGTGTTCGTCCTCGTGATCCTGGCCCATCCGGGATTTGAGAAATACCCCGCCACCTTTTCCCCTCCAAGGAAACACCCCCCCCACCAGACTCCGCCCTTTTCTCCTGCTCTTTCCTTCCAACCTGCTGGATGGATAGTTTGGGAAGGTTGCCAAATCCCCTCTGCAAACTCGGCTCAAGGCCAGGGCCTGAGGGGCAGGTTTGATACCATCTTAGCAATATGAACCTTGAGGTTATAGTGTATCTGTGCTTTTGTGTGTGTGTTTTTTCTAAATGATGTCATTTTTATATCTGGTAATGAGCACCTCTCCAAACTAGCTCTCCAGTCTGGCATGATTGCCAGGCTAATTTTTAATTTTTTTGTGGCAGTTTCCAGCAATGGGGCTTCAAACCCGGCCTCCTTTTCCACCAAATGTGGATTTTCGGCAAAGCAAAGGAAATTCGGGAAACTTGAAATCAAACATTGCAAGGGCCAAAGAGAATAGCCCAGATCCACCGGCACCTGCTGCAGGCTCCAGAAACATCTTCATTTGGGGAGGGGGGCTCTGGACCATCTCCCCTGTTGTTCCTCTTGGGTTTTGTAGCTGTTGAACTGGAAATGTGAAACTTCTTTTTCCAAGAGGGTGTACCTTTTTTTAAACTGGGAGGAGGGGAGGAGGGGGGGAAGGAAGCCCTTTCTAAAAAAAAGAATAAATGAGTGAGATGTTGATTTAACGGCTGTTTTTATCCTCTGTTCTTGGGTGTGTGTGTGTGTGTGTGTGTGAGGGTCTGGTGTGCCCCTGGGATTGCTGGCTTTGTTTCAAGGGGGGGTCCCCTGGCGGGGATCCAGCAGCCCCCACTGGGGTAAGAATGGGGTCCAAGACCCTCGGGGAGGGGGACTCCTCGCTTGTCAAAAGGTGCCATAGGGCAATAACTTGGCACGCTGTGTGAACAGGTCCGAGGGCTGAGGGGTTCTGGGAGTCGAAGTCCGCCTGGGAGCGATGAGCTTCACTGAGGGCGGGGCCGCTCGCTCAAAGCTCGTCCATAGGTGCGCTAGTTGCGCGTGCGCCAGACTGCCGGCTGCGCTCGGTTTCCATGGGAACACCCCCTCGGCCCACTACGATGCCGGTTGCCGCGGAGACGCGCTCTTTCCGGCGGAAGGGTGTGGCCTAAGGTACGGTTGCCATGGGTACGGTTTCACTTGGCGGGAGTGGGGTCGTCGCCTCAGCGGGCCTGCGCCGGCTTCGCTCGACGACCACGCGGTGAGTTTCGGTTGCAGAGAGCCCCGCGGTGAGTTTCGTGTGCAGAGGGCCTCCTCTCGGGGAGCGGGGGGGGCTCTGCCTTTGAAGCGGGCTCTGGATCCCTGAGGGAGGGACGGAGAGCGGAGGGGGGCCCCGCTGGGTCCGGCCCCCTCCTCGCCCGGGACGGTGGGCTCAGGAAAGCGCCCGGCCGCAGAGGACAGAGCTCCGGCTTCGGGTTCTTCAGGAAGCCCCCCGCCCTTCCATATTTCCCCACCTCGCGTCCTGGGCCCCCATCGCAGAGCTTTGGGGGGGGGCTGTGGGGGGCTCAGGCAGGGCTGAATCACCCGAGTAACCGATTTAAAGGCCAGGAATAAAACGTTGGTTCTTCCAGGGAAACCCCCCACACCCCCCCCGTCCCCCCCCCCCCCCTCCTTTGCGGGGGCCTTCCCCAGCCAAGCCCCCCCCGCCCCCCCCAGGCCAGGGCTGGCAGAGGGGGCGGGGAGGCGAGGGGGCCTGATGGGCATTTCCCAATTTAAGCAAAGCTGCCAGGTGCAAAAACGAAAGAAAAGTGGCCAGTTTCTTCTGGGTCCCATTCCCTTTGAGAGAACCTGCCTTGGCCGTTGCCCCAGGGCGGCTTGTGTAGTTGTGTGTCCCCCCCCCCCCCAAAAAAAAGAAAAAAAAGGTCTCTCAAACACTCCGCCTGGGCTTTCTCCCCAGAGAGCATGAAGGCCTTCCTAAGGAGCTCGGACGGTGTCTTGGCGCTCAGGCCAAAGATTACGACAATAGGGAAGCATGAGGACTCGGACATCGTTCTTAAGGTAAAGGCCCCAAAGGTTCCTTGTGGGACAATCTGGTCTCGCCCCTGGTGGGGGGCTGGAGCCCCCCCCCATATTTCCCACGCGGTTGAATCTCTTCAAACTTGTAATCTCAGAATTAAAGAAGAAGCTTCATGTTGAGCAAGGGATTGACTCTGAACGTAAAAGGGGGAAGACCGGTAGGACTTGCTGGTTCAAAAAAGATCGTGTGGGGGGGGGGGAAACAAGGATTGGGGAGCTGCACTTTCACATGCACGCACACTGGCTTGGCTGCTGGGTGCAGACCTTACCGGCTGAGGGCCAAGGCCCAACGGGTTGGCAATCCCATTTTTTCTTCCATTCAATCCCATCCAATCCTTGGAGGCCACCAGAATAAGCCTCTGCTTTTTCCTTGGCAAGGACTTTCAGAAGTGCTTTGTCCTTGCCTGCTTCCTAGGGATGAGAAAAAGTGACCAGCCGAAGATCACCCAGCTGGCTTTGTGCATGAGGTGGGACTAGAACTCCCAGGCTCCCAGTTTCTAACTGGACACCACAGCGGTGATTCTTAACTGCTGCTAATTTTTACTTGTCACCCAGGGGTTTCAGGCCACTTCTCAGTCCAGATGTTTGCGGGCTCCAATAAGTTCTTGAACCTACCTAAAAAAGTGGAAGCCAAGGACAGAGGTCAAATCTGCTAAATGATCCAGAGCCCTCCTCCCCTCTTCCAAAGCTAATGCTGGCATACTGGAATTTTTGTCTCTCTGCTGCCTCACAACAGTCTTATTTAAAGCAGTCTGATTTTTGGTTTCGGACATTGGAATGCAGTATGATTGACTTGAATGTGTGAAAAGCATAAATCTTAGTGGTGAGAGAGAAAAAGACGAACCCCCCCCCCCGACTCCCTGGGGATGGTCTTGCCTTTCATTTGTGCTCCGGATGCAGTTAGATTAAAAAGCCTCTTCACCCCACTTCAGTCTCCAGGGTTGGAAGACCACCACGCTGCCCTCGAGTTCAGTGACGCCGAGCATAGCTTTGTTCTTCGGGACTTCAATACTGGCAGCGGCTCCTTTGTGAACGACTGCCAGATCCAGAATGTGGCCGTGAAGGTGGGCCCGGGAGACCTCCTGCGCTTCGGCTCCGGCGGGCCAACCTTTGAGCTGGTACTGGACCACCCACCTCAGGTAAGGGAGGGGGTGGCGACGGAGAGCCTGCTCCTCTCCCCACCGGAGAACCCGCTTGGGCCCTGCCGGCCACTAAAGGGAAACGGCTTGGCCCAAACGAGGGATGGCTGGCATGGCGATTTCCGGGCTTATGGGAGCTGAATTGCCTGTTCCCGGACTCCACTCGGGCGGAAGAAGGCCCAGTTTCTGTCTTTGGAATGTTCCGGCTTCCAAGGAATTTGGCTGGACAGCCCACTCTTCCACACCCAGCCGCTGACATTTGGCCTCTTCCGGTCCAGGGTTTGTGAAGGTTGGCGGGGTGGGGTGGGGGGTGGGGTAAGCACGCCTGGGGGTCCTTTCTTGGGCAAGGTCCCCCATTGGCAGCCTCGGCGTTCTTGTCCTCCTATGATAGCCACTGCCCCCACCCGCCCACCCACGCAGTGACCTTCCTGCCTGTCCAGTGGGATGAAGGCCATCTATTTATCATATTCCATATTCCTTAACTGACCAACTCCCTCGAAGGAATTAGAGCATGGTGCGTAATTAGCTCAAATCCTCACGGAGCATGAGGTGAGCCAGCTGACCTTTACCGCGTCTGGGCCCCCTGGGAAAGGCTGTGGGGGTAGACAAGATTCCTCCCATGTCCTCCAGCAGGCACCTTATCCTCCGGTGAATCGGCGCATTGCCTGGCCGGGCCAAATCCAGGTGGTTAGAGAGACAGCCTCCCCTCCATCGGCAACAGCGGCTCCCCAGTTTCCATTGCTTCCCTCTCAGCAGTCTTCACCCGCCAGCCCCAGCTGGCCCTCCGCAGCAAGCGGGACCTCCCCGCGCCCCCCCCTCCGAAAGAGGCTGCCTGGGAGCTCCTGGGGCAGGACCGTCTCCTCCTCTGCCTTCTCTCCTGAGCCTTCCAGCTGGCCTCCAGCCTCCCTCACAGGTACGGGGGACCGAGCAAGGCAGTCTACCTGCAGTAACCGAGCCTGGAGTTTGGATCTGAGCTTCACTCCATCGCTCGCAATGGGGGTGGGGTGGGGTGGGGAGAAGGGAGGCCCCGTGTCTCTGTCAATGGGCCGCCCACTTCTTTTCTGTTCTCTTCCAGGCAACGGAGCCCTCCCTGGCCCTCTCGCCAGCAGCCGCCCAGGGGAAGGGCTTCTCAAAGAGAAGGTGAGTGAGGAACTCTGCTTTTTATGCCCTTCCCCAAGTGTGAGGAGCCCCGAAGGCCCTCCTAGGCAAGGCCAGCCTGCTTCTCCCTCCAGGCAGTCCCCGTTTCTCCACACCGACGCTGAGTTGTAGGAAGCCATTTGAGACCATCAGCCTCAAGTATTGTCATTAAAAATAAAAATAAAAAATCTTAAAAAGGAAGGTTTTGGCCCAGGCAAGAACTTGTGGTCCAAGGGGTTCTTCCCCTCTGGCTCCTGCTTTCATAAGGGAGTTGCAGAATTATTTGCGGAAGGGTTTAGCCGGAAACCTCCCAGGGGAGAAGAAGAATAGGGTCCTTTTCCTCTCTGGTTTGGTTTATTCACTTATTTTTTTGTGCAGGAAGAGACCATTTTGAAACTGGGGGAGGAAATCAACCGCTTGTCTGCCTTTGAAAGCGAGTGCAGCCGCAAGGACACGCTGATCGCAGAGCTCCAGCACGAGATTTCGGCCTTGAACGAGAAGGTGGTGGTAACTCTGGCCAAACAGGACACCGAGTTCCATCAGAAGCTGGCCAGCCTCGACAGAGACTCCGAAGCCAAGGCCGAAGAGATTAGGAGGCTGAAGGAGCAGGTGGGGGAGGGGGGGAATGTGGCGATGGTGCTGTCCCGTGTATGTGCGTGCGTGCGTGTTCTCACTGTCGGTGGGCAAAGCGTGCCTTGGTGCGCGGGCAGTGCAAGCGCCTCCTTTCAGGGGCCAGGAGGCACTTACCTCTTTTGCTGCCCTTGCGTTTTTCTTCCCAGGTGACCGGCCTGCAGAGAAACACCAGCGAAGTCTTGTGCCACTCCCTCTCGGACCGCGACCTGCAAATCGCCCACTGGAAGCAGGAGAACGAAGCCCTGAAGAAGAGCCATGCGCTCACCACAGGTGCTGCCCGCTGCCTTGGGCTCCCTTTAGTCCCTGTGAAACCAGGAGGAAGGCCATAGAGAGCAAGCCTCAGGAAGGGCCCCGCCAGGAAAACCAGGGGATTGGGAAAGACTCCCAGAGAGGCTCTTGGATGTCACCATCCTTCACGGAGGGGACCCACTCCTTCCGCTGGGGGTGTGGTGCGGGGGCTGTTACAGGTCCCTCAGTGTGGCTGCCTCCTCCCCGTGAAGAAGGCTTATCGTCCCAGAACAGTGCTGGATTAAAGCAGGGGAGGGAGAGGCAGTGTGGTGCAGTGGTGAAGGCATCGGGCCAAACCTCGGGAGATGGGGAATTCCAGTCCCTCCCTAGCCACAAAGCCAATTGGGTCACCTTGGGCCAGCCCCTCCCTCTCTGCCCCAGGAAGGAGGCAATGGCCAACCATTTCTGCAAAATCTTCCCAATAAAACCTGTGAAGGCTGCCTGGGAGGGGATCTAACTGGAAGAGGAAAAGTCGGGGACGGGACGGGGGGACCCCCGCATCCTGGCTCCATGCAGGTCTCCTGGGCAGTAGTTTCAGTCAGAAGGCGAACCAGTGAGAGAAAAGGATCCCTAAGGGAGGCCGCCTTTCTCCTCCTCTCGGCGTTTGACAGCCCATTTCCCTCACCCTCCCACCCTCTCCAGTTAACCTCCTCTCTCCCCCCCATCCCCCCCGCCCCCAAGTCCCCATAGCTGGAGGCAGCTGAGCTGATGGCTTTGGATTTCCTTTGCTGCCCCCTGCAGGACTGGTGACCAGTTTGCAAAAGGACGTGGTCTCGAAGGAGCAGCGCATCCAGCAACTGAAAACGGAGACCGAGAAGCTGAGGCAGGAGAGCCGGGAGAAGGACAGCCAGCTGGCCTATGTTTCCGCCCAGGTCAGTGGGTCCTGCAGGCCCTGTGGCTTTCTCCCGCTGGGCTGAGAACGGGAATGTGGTGTCCCCTTCTGGACACAGAAGCTCCCCTTCTCTGCAGGCGCTCAAGGGGCCCTCGGGGCCAGACCTCTCTGGTCAGTCAGGTGCTGCAGGCAGGTCCAGTCGGCTTTTCTTGCCCTGCTGAGGCCTTCCCGGAATCTTGCCTCCTCGTTCTCCCTCTTCCCTCCTGCCTCCCATTTTTTCTTTCCCAAGAAATAAATCCTAAGTGCCCTCGGGCAGGCTTGGCTTCCTTTTCCAGCTGTTGAAGTTCTGGAAGGGATTATTTTGCTGTCCAGCTTCAGGAATAAAAAAGCAGGTCAGAGACAGAGGCATCATAGAACACGACAAGTGATTTGCGGGACACCGGTTTAGTAAGGATATGGAGAGAACTAAATTTTTGCTGGGGAAACAACTAATTTTAACTTCAACCTGGGATTAGCAAGTAAATAGGTTTTAATAGTTAGCTGTAGCATTTTGGAGATAAACTTCATTGGTAGAAAAACTGTGCATTCGTAACGCTTTGAATTGATTTATCCCTTCAGTTCTGTTTTAATCAGGTTCTGTTACATTCATTTAGCGATCTAATTATTTGCAGCATCTCGCTGTCTTCTTTATTATCCTTTTAAAAACTTTTGTTACGATGGGAGTTGTACAAAAACTATTGCTAAAAGCAACATTTGCCCGTATCTTCCGAGGTAACTCTTGAGGGCACAAACGGGGAACTTTTTCTGGCTCGTTGCAGATGGCTGTGACTGCAGGCGGAAACCCTCTCAGCCCTCAGGAGCCAGCCAGCAAAATGCTTGTACGCCTCAAATAGTTCTCCTGCTGTGTCATTTTTTAAAATGGGTGTGTCGGCAGTTATCAGTTGCCTTTGCTAATGTTTGTCGTGGGATGTGCCGAATTGCACGGAGTGTGTACCCAGAACTAGAAAACCGATTGGGAACCTGCTAGCTTTATTCACAGGGCAGTTTAAGGGCGCCTCCCTGGGAAAACACACACCGTAGCCCCTTCAGCACCTGGGCAGACAAAGGAGCGCCTTGGCTGCTGTCTTAGTGTCCTGTAGAACGAGTCTTTTATAGGTTAAAGGGGAGAAGTCCCTCTTAAAAGCTACGGGGTTTGACCCCACGGACGGCCAACGAAATCCCCGGGTCCCCCGGAAGCACCAAACCAATTCTGGAAGGGTTTGGGAATAAAAAGGAGGGGAGAGGGCGGGTTGGAGGAAGGAAGCCAGAAGGAGCCAGGCTGGTTTATTTATGGTGGACTCTGGAAAGGGGCTGTTGCGATAACACCACCATCGCCCTGCAGGGTCTTCAAGGTGGGTTGGGGGTCCCTGGCAAGTCTGGCCTAATGCGTCTGGCTTGGTCAGTTACCGGCCTCCTTCCCACCCGCCTGTCTTGGTCCGGAGGGGCCTGGGGAGGGAGTGGGGTGGCTGGAGGAACCCCAGCCTTCTCCCTGGATTTTCAGGGTGAGTGGGTGGGTGTCCTGTGCCAGGCCTTTCCCTCGCTGGCTGACCGCGTCTCCCTCCCTCCCTCCCTCCCTCCCTTGCTGTTCTTTCCAGTGCTGTAGAATTAAAGCAGAGACCCAGCGGGAACTCAGGGACAGAGACCTAAGTGCCCACCAGAGTGTGAGTCAGCCCTCCGATCCTTCCGCCTGCGCCCAGCCGCAGCTCTTCAGAAGCCCCCCCACCCCAGAGAAGAGAGCCCCATCCCTCCCCCAGCGGACGCCCTGGTCAGAGTCCTTTTCTCCTCCAGCCCAGGGCAGCTGGGCTCACTCGGACACCCGGCTGCTTCTCCCAGGGCTTCTTCCCCCGCTTAAAAAGGCCGGCCCCCTCCTTGCGCACTGGAGCCGTCGTCTTGTCCTCAGCCCTCTGGCCCTTATCACGGAAGCAGAAATCGGGTCTCAACCACAACTGGCCTCCCTCCGCTACTTTATTTTTATCCGCACAAAGGTGGAAACCGTTGATTTGGGCTGCTGGAGCCTCCTAGGCTCTTGCCCAGGAAGGCTCCCCCTGCCTTTCTTACGCACTAACCGGGTCCCTCGGTCGTCAGGGCCAGTGGGGTGCCCGGCCCCTGACCCCCCCCTCTCCTGGTGCCTTTGCAGCGGATCACGGAGCTGGAGCTGCAGGCCGGCCAGTCCAAGGAGGAGGTGAAGAAACGCTGCGCAGAGCAGGAGGCCTTGACCCGGAGGCTGGCCGAAGCCACCAGGGTGAGTGGGCAGGGCGGCTCTGCCCTTGGAGGCGCTGACCAGAACTGAGCGCCTGCCCTGCGTGGCCTCACTCTTCCCACCCCCCCGTGTCTCAGGCCGAAGGGGAGCTGAAGCAAGAGGCAGAGAGGCGGGCACAGCAGGTGCAGGAGCTGGGCCGCCGAGAGCGTCTCCTGCGCTCGGAGGTGGAGCAGGCAGCCGCTCAGGTACGCCAGGTGCCCTCCCGGCCCTCCCCCACCCACGGGGGTCTTCCCCAGGGAGCCCCTCGCCCACCTGCCTGCCTCGTATTCCCCCTCCTCCCTTGGGTCTTCCTTCTTTGGGCTCCGAGCTGACCTGAGGCGCAGGGGAGGGGGCGCTTCCTCCAGCCATTTAACTCTGCTGCTCCCAGGCGCAGCGTTTCCGGAACCAGGTGGTGAGGGCCCTCTTTCCTGACCTTCCCGAGAAAGCTCTAACCAATGAGCAGGTAACAGGCTCCCCTTTTCGTGGAGGGCGGGGCGGCGGGGGGCGGGTATCCTTGTTCAGTTAAACCTAACACTGCCTGTAAGCAGGATCGGAGGCGCCTCTTTCGGTCTCCCACTTTCCTTCCCCCCACCCACCCCCAATATCAGATCATTGAGGAAATCCTTCAGGCGCAGGAGCGCCAGCAGGGCTCTGAGCAGAAGGAGGCCGAGCTGCAGAAGGAAGCGCAGATCAAGGCCCTGGAGATGGAGAAGCTCTCATCCAACCTGGCCCTGCTGAAGAAGTTGCTTGATGGATTCCAGGTCTGCCCCCACCCTACCCGCAGGGAGGACCTGCCCTGATGAGCCTGGGGGGACTTTAGTCTGTCCAGCGCGGAGTCTCCTTTCTGCCCTTGGCAGGAAGCGGGAGTTTGGCCCTCTCCCGCCACCCCGGGGCAGAGCTGACCCTGGCTGGCTGCAGAGTGGAAACTCTCCCTTGGCCTGGGGGTGGGGAGGCGTCTCCTCCCCGGAATCCCCCCCCCCCCGACCCCAAGAGGGACGGGGCTGCTTCCCGCCCTGCCCATTCAGGCAGCCTCTCTCCCCCCGCCCCCCTTTCTCTGCCCCAGGGGCTCCTGGAGGCCTCTTTCTCTGCCAAGAGCCTGAAGGGGGCCATCAGCCAGCTGCAGAGCCTGGCCCCCCTGGCCCCCCCGGTGTCAGGAATCCAAGCCTCCCTGGCCCGCATCCTCTACAGTGTGCTGGGCTGGGTGGAAGCGCTGGAATCGCTGCTCCGGAACATGGGCATGGATGCCCCAGCTGGCGACACAGGTCCGTCTCCCCTCCCTTCGGCTGAGCTGCCCAGCTGAGAGGGCACCCAAGCAGCGGCAGGCGGGCCGGGTCGGAGCTGGGCCCCCGAGGGGAGAGCCAGACGGGGTGGGCAGCATGGCCCCTGCTGGCTCAGGCCTCCCCCTAGGCCCAGAGGGTCCAGTCTCAGGATGGCCACTGAATGCCCCCCCCCCCCCCCCCCCCCCCTCCGCCCCCCGGGGGGGGCCCGCCCCCCCCCCCCCCCCCCCCGTAGAATCAGCTGCGGAGGGCAGAGGAGTCCCAGCACTCGACCCTGCGGGAGGAGCTGAGGGCGCTGAGGGAGCAGCTGGAGGGAGCGTTCCAGGCCCGAGAGAGAGAGATCCGGGAGGAGGAGAAGCAGCAGAAGGAGGTGAGCCGAGGGGGGGCTGCCTTGAAGGGCCCGGTCCCTGTCAGGACGGAGCCGTGGGTCTGGGGGGGCCCTCCTGCCAGCCCCCAGCCCTCCTTTCAGGCACGCACCCTTTCCCCCAGATCCTGGAGAGGAGGGCCACCCTGGAAGGAGCTGAGCTGAAAGCAGCCCTGGAAGAGGAGAGGACAAGGGGCCGCCTGTTGCAAGCGGAAGTGAAGGAGCTCTCCGCGGTGGGTGCCAGCGCAGCCCTCTTCACGCCCTCCCACCGCTGGCGGAGGATGGCACGGAGACGGAGGAGGCTGCGGGGGGGGGGGAGCTTCTCCAGGTTCCGGGGGGCTGTGACCTGGGACCAAAAGTAACCCAGGCTGTGCGGGGAATCTGAGCAAATACGTGTTTTCTCAGGCAGCACTCAGGCAGGGAAGAATACAGGGAGTCCTCGGCTTACGACCACAATTGAGCCCCAAATTTATGTTGCTAAATGAGAAATTTGTGAGTTTTGTCCCATTTTATGACCTTTCTTGCCACATTTGTTAAGTGGATTACTGCAGTTGTTAAATTAAAGACACTGTCACACAGCGGTCATAAGTGTGGAAAACTCTACTCTTTTCACTGCTGTTGTAACTTTGAACAGTGTAAGTGCAACTTCTGACGAACTGCTGTAAGCCGAGGGCTGCCTGCCCTGCCTTCCTCTTGCAGACAGTGTGTGTGTGTGTGTGTGTGTGTGTGTGTGTGTGTGTGTGTGTGTGTCGGTCGGGGGGGCGTTGTTCCCATCAGTCCTCCAGGCGCAGTTCCTTCCTCGGCGGCCGTCAGTGCCTGCCTTCCTTGCGGCTGCCCTGCAGGGCCCTGAGGTGGCCAAAGGCAGCTGCCGACCACCAGCACGGGGCAAATGGCTGCACGACCTTTTCCTTGGCTGGACCTCCACGACCTGCCCTTCCCGTCTTGGGTATCCTGTGGCCATTCTTCAAACCTTGGCCGGCCGGCCAAAAGGGCAGCATGCCCCCCCCCCCCATTCACCTGTCTTTCCCCTGCCTGCCTTGTAGGCCATGGAAGGGAGAAGGGACCTGGAGAGGACATTAAACGCCAGGGTGGAGGAGAGTCTGGGGTCTCTGGAAGATGCGAAGAGGGGAAAGGTAATTGGGGGGGCGGGGGCGGCCTTCTCCGGGGCAGCTTCGGAGGGAGGGCAGGCCACGCCCAGCGGCGCCCCTCTGCCTCTTCCCTCTGCCAGGCGATGGCGGAAGAGAAGCTGTCGGTCTGGGAGAGGCGGCTGCAGGGCCTGGAGGCTGAGGCCGAGTCGCTGAGGCAGAAGCACCAGCGGGAGATCTCGGAGTACCAGGAGCAGGTCAAGCAGCACGCCAGGACCATCGTGGAGCTGGAGAAGAGGCTGCCCAGCGCTGCCCAGCAGGCGGAGGAGGAAGGCGCTGCCCAGCCAAGAGGTCAGGGCAGAGCCCGGTCTCACCAGGCGCCCCAGGGTCCTCCTTGGCGGGAGGAGGGGCGGTGCGTCTCCCTTGAGGACGCTGCCGAACAGCCCCAAGGGAAACGTGGGCAGCCAAAGCAGGCGGGTGGCCGAGCACCTTGACGCACGGGGGGCAGGGCCTGGATCGAAAGGCCCCAAATCTGCCTTCCCCAGACAGACAGCTAGAGAGACGGAGGGAGGGAAGGAGGGAGGTTGCTTCGCTCCAGACGAAGGTGGCCTTGGACTTGACGGGGAAGCGGCGGTGTTTCCCCTCAGGGTTCCTCCAGGGGAATCGCTGCGAAAAGGAACCCTGCCTGCCTCTAGGTGACCCAGTGCAGCAGCCTCTCCTTTTGCACCCAGAGGGAAGGAAGCCTTGCTCAGGTCGTTCCGTTCCAGGCCAGCCTTGCTGGGCCAGGTGCTTAATGGGTGGGGCTATGTAAATGAGCCGGCCCTGGGTTCTCTCCAGTGGGGGGAGCACATCCAGAGGCTGCTTTGGGGGCTGGTGGTTCACCCCTCCGCAGCCCCACCCTTGTAGCCCTCCGCTTTCCAGCTGCGATGGGTCAGAGTTTGAAACTGTCCGGGGAATTTGAAAATCATTCCAAAAAGACCCTCAGTGGACGCAGGAATGTTTGGGAAGGGAAATTCTTCTCCTTGGCTAGCGCTAGTCTCCTTCTGCGGAGTAAACCGTGGTTTAAATGAAGACCCTTCCCAGAGTTTTGGGCTTGCCCTCATGGGAAAACCAAACTGGTTTTTCTCACAAACGTGCCACAGTCCAGACTGCTTCCCGCATCTTCCACAACTTTCCCCCCCTCCAGGAACGAAGAAGGAGCCGTGCAAGGCTCCCTTGCCTGCCTCCCCCGGGCTGTGCATCATGGACGAGTTTCACGCTTTCCTGAAGTAAGTCGGGCCTTCGCTCCCTGGCGGGGGAGGGAACCCAGACCCCGGGGGTGTTTCTGCTCTCAGTTTGGGCAGCTGAAGTGGGGAAAGGTCCTTCCCAGCCCGTTCCGGCAGTGGCCGACCCACCACTGGCGGAAGGGAGGGGGCTTCCCGTAATGGAGGAAGCCTGGGCCTCTCCCACCACGCCACTAAAACTGACCCTCTTGTCTCTCCCCCCCCCCGCCCCCCGGGGCCTTTGTTCCCGGGCTCTCCAGGGAGGAGCTGGCAGCTGCCAAGCAGGAGATCCAGGCCAACCAGGCGGTCGTCGCGGAGCTCAAGAGGGAGCTTTGCCAGGCCAGAGCCACGATGTCCGACGTGATCGGTTTGTGACACGTGTGCCGCTTCGGACACAGATTCTTAATGTCTCCCACCCGGCCGCTGCCTTTTTGTGCTTGAATTTTTATTAAAGTTTATGATGTTGAGACCAAAACACCGAAAGAAGCAGAAAGTTAGAAAGCGGAGGGAGGGAGGGAGGGCGCAAAGGAGAGGAAAGGAAGGGACGTAGTGGCCAGGCCCTTTCCCTGTGCCTCTCTCGCAGCAGCAGCAGCCACCAGGCTTGCCTCCAAAGCCTAAAGTCAAAGGTTCTCCTCTTCCAGGTAGAAACGGGAGGGGATCCATCCCTCTCTCTAAGGGAAACACTGGCCCCAGTAGGGCCAGCTACTCTCCAGGGTTCAGAGCAGCCCGGGGGGGGGGGGGGGGGGCCGGGCGCAGGGGGGGGGGGGGGGGGGGGGGGCCCCCCCCCCGCTCCCCCAGGGCCGCGGGGGGGGGGGGGGGCCCAGGGCCCGGGGGGTTAAGGGAGCCCCCCCCCCCCGGCATTTCCCCTCTGCAGGGGAGCTGAGTGAAAAGCAGAAAGCGGAGCTGGAGGAGAAGCGGAGCCTCGTGCAGAGCCAGGCCCGAGAACTCGGCCTCCTGCGGGAGGAGCTGTCGGAGGCCTCCAGGACGCTGGCCCAGAGGGAGACCGACCTCCGAGCCACCACCGAGCAGTTAAGGTGAGGGGGCCTCCCCCCGCCCCCCTGTGCTTTGGGGCTGCAGGTGGGTTCTCTCCCATGCGGGTTGAGCTCGACAGCGGTTCGTTTAGTGGGCCGTTTGAAGTTACCACCACACTGAAAAAAGGGGCTTGGGAGCGTTTTTCACGCTTACGACCCCTGCAGCCTCCCCGCAGTCCCATGACCGAAACGGGAGTTGCAGGGGGAAGGGGCCCTGGGAGGGTCTCTCCTCCGCTTCCATCATGCCTGCCGCCGCTGCAGGAAGGCCAGAGAGAAGGTGAAGGAGCTGCTGGCGGAGGCGCAGGAGGCGAAGGCCGTGGAGCCGGCCAAGGTTGTGCAGCACAAGGGCGTGCAGACCACGGGGGCCCTGCAGGACCAGGCCCCCCCTGCTGCAAAGGCAAGAGGGGAGGGGACCACGGGAGTCCTTGTGGGGGGACGGGGGGAACCTTGCGTGGAGTTCTCCATAAGCAGCCAATGTTTTCATCACACCTTTGTGCGAGCCTCAAGTTTTGTCATTGCTAATTGTTGCTCTAATTGCTGACGAGGGGCTGGCGAGGCAGCTCGTGGGAGGGAACGGCAACAGGTGGCTGCTCCTTCTGGCTGCCACCCCACCCCCACCCCCACCCTCAATGCTCGGAGGACCCAGGCACCACTCCTCTCCCTTCACAGTGGGTGGTTTGGGGGGGGGGGGGCTTATCACAGAAGCGTTTTTTCAGCCCCAGGAAACAAAAAACTGGCCCAAGGGCCGGAGGGCTTCTTGTGGCCTGACGCAGCTGCAGGAGCCCCATGGCCCCAATCCCACAGCCAGCTTGCCCGAGGAAGCACCCCACACCCCCTCGGGCCTTCTGGCTCGGACAGGGCATGCTGAGTTTGGGGGCGGGGGGGTCGCCTCTGTGCTTCCAGGAGCCCCCGCTCTTGTGCCTGGCTGACCTGGGAGCCAGGTGCAAAGGCGCTCGCCACGAGGAGGTCATCCATCGGCAGAAGGAGGCCCTGGCTGAGCTGCGCAAGAAGCTCCGGAAACTGGACACGGGTCAGTCAGGGGCTTGGCTGGTGCTCCCCCGTTTTGAGATATGTCCAAGGGCTTCTTTGGGGTGGGGAGCGCCCAGGATGGCATGCCAGAAGACAGGCAGGCCGGAGCTGCCGTAGGCCTAAGCGGGGTCTCTGCAACTTTGAAGACTTCAACTCCCAGAATTCCTCAGCCAGCTTAGTCTTAAAATGGCCTCGTTTGGAGACAAGGTCTAAACGATCAACGGCTTTTCTCCTTGTCCCCATCAACTATTGCAGTACGGAGTCTGCTTTTGGGGGGGGGGGGGGGCATCTTCTCACTGAGTGCTTTCAGGGGTCCCCCAAGAACAGTGCAAGGGTGCGGGACCCTCCCTCCAGGGGAAGCCCCTTGCTCTTGGTGGCTTGCTTGGCCTCCGGCGTCCGGGGTCCTGCCTTGAGCTTCCCTGGATCCCTCTTTCCCAAAAGCGAAGAATTCGAGGGCTCGGGAGGTGCCGGCCCTGACCCCCGAAGTGCCGTCCTGTTCAGACACGGCCTCGGCCTGCTCTCCCCTCCACCCAGAGCCTTGCCTTGCCTTGAACGTGGGCCCCTCTTCCCTTCTGTAGACACAAATAACTCCCAGCCGCTTCTGGTTGTGCGGAAAGGGCCGGCAGAGAAGCCAGAGCAGGCGAGGGAAAAGGGCCCCGCGACGATGGTGTTGAAGGTGGCAATGGATGCCCACCAGGTAATCCGAGCCCTCGGGGGCGTCCTGGGGCTCGGCCCCTTTAACAGGTGGGCAGGGCGGAGGTGCCCGCGGGCCCTGCCTCAGGAGCTCTCGCTGTCTTTCCTTCCTCGGAGCCTCCAGCTGGGCCCTCCGGCATCGACCTCAACGTGGCCACTGAGAGGACCGCCAGGCTGGAGATGGCTGATGCGCTGGACCTCAGCGAGAACCTGGTAGGGAAGTGGGGGAGGCTGCCGGCGTGGGCCTTCCCATTGTCCTCAGGCCTCAAGTCAGAGGACTCACCTCGCCCCCCCCCCTCACTTCCCTTCCCTCGCCCCTGCCCACCCCCCCTCCCCAGTACCTCAGCCTTGTCCGGGGCCTCTCAAGCCTGATGGATGTGGAGCAGCTGATGGGCTTGCGGACTCTCAAGCACCTGTCCCAGGCCGAGCGGGAGAAGGTGAGCCTGCTGCGCCAGAAGAACCTGGAGCTGCTGCTGGACAGGATCAGCAAGCTGAAGAGCCGCCTGCAGAGGAAGGAGTCCCTGCTGAGGGAGTACGAGGGGGACGCCGGGCCCTTCAGGTACCTGGGAGGAGGAGGAGGAGGAGGAGGAGGAGCCCTCAGCTAGCAGGGCCCAGGAGCACGGAGCTTGGGGGAAGGCGGGGGCGGGTCCTCCCCCCAATACGGCCGATTCTCTGGCCAGGAGCTCAGAGTGCCTACCCCCCGGCCCCACACAGGAGCAACAAGCCCAGCCTGCAGGCCTGCCGGTCGGAGGTGGCCAAGCTGGCTGACCAGGTGTACAGGGACGCAGAGGAGAAGGCGCTGCTGAAGGAGGCACTGGAGAGGACGCAGCTGCAGCTGAGCAAGGAGAAGAGGCTGAACAAGGCCCTCAAGAAGCCCAAGGTAGGGGCTGCCCGGGACCGGCGGAGGAGACCGTCAACCAGGCCTCTGGCGTCCGACTGGGGCTGCGTGCCAGTGTCGTGCCAGTCTCCCCCGGGAAGGACTCGGCCGAGGAGGCGCAGTGGGCATCAAACCTGAAGGGTCTCAGCCATTGCGGGATGAATCTCGGGGTCTGAGTGGCCAGGTGGGGGGGCCGGGGGGCAGGGGTAGAGGGTGCCTGCAGGTGGCCCTCCCCCAGCTCCCCACCCAAAAGTGGAGGCTGAAGGAGGGCCCCCATCCAGTCCCAGGAGTCAGTGGGAGCCAAAGGCAGCTTCCGAAAGCCTCTGAGCGGAGCCTCCGGGGGTCTTGGGCCGGGGGTTTCGCTCCCCTGGGCCCCAGGACAGGCGCTGTGCAGACCTCGAGCCCCAGCTCAGGGCGGGGGGAAGGCAGGCCCTTTGGTTTGGATCGTCAGGGACTTCAGAAGCCACCTCCCCCCCCCCGCCCCCCAGGAAGGACACCTCCCTGCTCAGGCCTGGGGAGAGGGCAGAGGGAGGGCGCCTGCAGGGCCAGCGGGCAGCGAGACTCCCTCCAACCCTCGAGCAGGACGCGGGAACCAGCGGTTGCTGATGCCACCTTGTCGCTGGTCAGAATGCCTGCGCCTCCTCACGCCTCCCCTCCCTGCCTTTTGTAGACGCCAGCCGCAAGGAAGCCGCTCTCCGAGAGTCCGAAGGCAGCCGAGGGGCCGAGGGAGGCCTGCAGACCCCGAGTGCCTTGCAGCGGCTGGGCATAAGCGACCCCCTTTCCGGAGCGCTGTGGGGCAGGAACGGCCCTGCCGCTGTAAATAGGAGATGACCTGTTTTGTAACTGCGCAGGCGCCTCGTCCAGGCAGCCGGTGGCCCCTCTGTCTACGCCTCCGCTGCGAGAGAAGCACCGCCGGAGGTGCCCAGGATAAAGGCTCTGCCGCCCTGCCATCCGCCTCAGCTGGCGTCTTTGGGGCAAGCCGGGGAGGGGCTCTTTTCCACTGGGGGGGGCGGGGCGGGACCCTAATCCACAGCAAGCCAGTGGGACTTGGGAGCTGTTCTCTGGGGGCTTTGGGGGCAACGTGGGTTGGGGGCAGGCGATGGCATTTCACAGAGACCCGAGCGGGAGGTTTTCCCGGGGGGAGGGTTTTATGACTCCCAGGCCGAAGCAACGTCTCCCTTGCTAAGTTTGGCTTCTCAGGATGAACCGAGGTTTGCCAAACCCTCACCTGCTGGCTTGGGGGGTGGGGGTGGGGAGGGGGCGCTCTTGTTTCTAAAGTGGGGTGAAAGCTGCCACCCGGGAGGGGCAGGGTGGCCGAGGAGCTCTGCTCAGACGTGGATCCCCAAGCAAACCGGCCAGCGGAGCGGGAGCGTCCCAAGCAGACTTGAGGCCCGTGGCAGGAGGGGATGTGGGGGGGGGCATTGTGCCTGCTGCCAGGGAGAGGGGAGTGGGGGGGTGGGCAGCCCAGGGAAAGGGAGGCTCCGCCTGCTGCACAGCCAGTCCCAGCCTCCCCCGGAGGGCCTGTCCGCCCTTCCGAGACTCTCCTCCTGGCGCGAACGGCTGTTGGCCCCCTGCGCCCATCTGTGGGTCCCTCTGGAAAGGCCTGAGGCTGGGAAGGGGGGGCCAGTCTGCTGCCCGAAGCCCACCGCCTGCCCACCCAGGCCCTGCCGCCCTCTGCAACCCTCAAGGCAAAGGTGATCTGGGCAGAAAGGGCAGTTCTCCCGAGTCTCCATCCGGCCAGGCAGAGGAGGAACCACTGGAAATCCTGCCTGGCGCCTTTGCCCCAAGCGCTGCCTCCTGCCTGGAAAGCGGGCCGTGACTGGCAGCACCGCTCTGCCTCTCCCACGAAAGAATGCTGAAGTGAAGTGGGCCCTTTTTCAAAGGGTGACAAACTTCCCCCCTTTCCGGTTGCACTGTGTGGCTCTTGCGCTTCCACGTGGGCGTTTGGGATGCAGGCTGTCGTGCTGCCCACAACGACGCGGTTTCTGGAGAGGCTCCGCGCAGGCCTCTCGGGTGAGACTCGGCGGGAAAGAGACCAGTAACGTCTTCCGTTAAAGACCCCGGATGTTCCTTTGGGGGCAGGATGCAAGCCCCCGTCAAGTATCTTTAAGTAAAAGAAAAGGAAAAAGGAAACGGCTCCTGTTGTGAGATTTGTCATGGAATTGATCCTTTTTTCCCTTCCCCTTTCCTGCCTTCCTCCTCCCTCTTCTCTTTCTACACCATTCACCATTCACCTTAAAAAAATCTCAGCCAGGCGTTGTTTTCTTAGCTTTTCCCCTCAAGGAGATTTTCCCGCAGGTGCAGACAAAGATCTCGGGATCGGTGGCTAAAAAGGCTGTTCTTGGCCTGGGCATGTCGGCCGGTGTTTTCCGTCCCGAATGTGGCAGGCAGCTTCCAAAGGTAAGAGAAGTGGGGGTTTCCCCCCCACTTATTTTCCAGTTTCACTGACAACAACCAAATGCGCTTAGGAGACATTGAGGCTAAACAATAAAACTATTAACATTGAAATAGGAAATGACCCAGGAAGAAGAATCAATGTGGATTTATTGTAAACAAGCTTTGGATTTTCTTAAGAGTTTCCTGGGACACTTTTGGTAGCTGTGCGTAATAAACGACAGCTACCTTACTGTCTCCTAGAACATACGAAACGTAACCAGAGCATTTCCATAGATTTGCTGGGTGATGCCCTTTGTAAGGGATTTTATTGGAAATGGATGAGGAAGCTTTCCTACAAAGTGGCATTTTCCACGAGTGCCTGCGGTATTTCCCCCCCCCCTTCCCCCCCGCCCCTCTTTCCTTGGTTCCAGGGCCTGTTTTGCCTGGGGGCTTCCGAGAGGGCGACCATGTGGGGTCTCGGAGCGCGTGAAGAGAGGCCTCAGGGTGGGTTCAGGCCGCCCCAAGTGGGCCGGACTCCATCCCCCCCCCCCACGCATTGTTCCCAGGCTGCTCAGAGAAAGCCTGCTGTCAAGAGTGGGGTCACATGACCAAACTTTATTTATTCCATGGGTGACTTGAATTAATTCTTGTTCTGGAGTGACATGATCAGTGGAATTAGGAACTCGCCAAACAACCTGTGTTTGCAGGCACAAAGAAGGCTGCTACCCAAAGAATAAGAAAAGGGAATTTTAATCTGCCATGGGGTTTTTTTTCCCCCAAAGCGGGGAGGGGCACTCTTAAAAGACGCCCCCCCCCCCGCAAAATTACGCAATGCATTTCTCTGACTGCCCGTTAATAAGGATGTTTTCAAGTATAAGATTTTTTCTCCTTTAGCCTCTAAAAAAAACCATGTGAGATTGTATAGAAATCATGAAAAGTTTAAAAAGGTAAGTTAAAAAAACATTAAGTTTTTTTTAAAAAAACAAGCACCCAATGAACAGCAGGGATGAACAGAATCACAGAGTTGGAAGGGACCTTGGAGGTCTTCTAGTCCAACCCCTTCCCCAAGCAAGGAGACTCTATGCCACTCTGGACAAGTGGCTGTCCAGTCTCCCCTTAAGAGCCTCCAGGGATGGAGCGCCCACAACCTCTGAAGGCAAAGCCAGGAGATTCCTCCCCCCCCCCCCCCCCCCCGGCCCCCTCCCCCCCCCGGGGGGGGGCCCCCCTTCCCCCCCCCCCCCCCCCCCGCGAACTCCTTTGCTGGAGACGGGGGGCACCCTCTTCTTGCCTGGCACCCCACTGGGTGGTGGAGGGCACGGCCCCTGCCTCTGCTCGGCCCTTCTCCCTGCCCACCCCCCTCCCCCAATCCAGACCGGAGGATGGGGGGCAGCCAGGATCCCGATCTGGACTGTGCCTGTTCTATGAAAGCCCAGCCGCCCTGCCTGTCGCCTCCATCTGTCTCGGGATCTGTGTGGGTGCAGATCTAAGCTTGACGGGATTGCTGGGGAATCGGGCGCTGATGTCTGTGTGGGAAGCCCCCCCCCCCCATGGGATAATTGCATTGATTTCTCCCCAAGAAGCCCCTGGCCTTGCCTGGGCGGGGAGGAGGGGGGGACTTTTCCTATGAGAGCCTCCCAGCCGTCCCCTCCCCCAGGCCTTCCCTTGGCTGTAAGCAGAGCGGAAAGGCGGGGGGCCATAGAGAGAGGACCCCATCCCCAAATGCCCGGGAGCTACCCAGAGGCTAGGGTGGCATCCACCCTCCCCCCCCCGCTGCCCACCTCCTCTTCCTCCCTCTGGAGAGAGGCCCAGGCAGGGCGATGCTCCTCTGGGAGAGACGGAACAAGCACAAGGGTCCCCAGGGGAGGAGGAGGAGGAGGGGGGGGAGGAGGAAGGCCTGCCTTCTGCCCTCTTTTGCCTCTCCTTGATCAAGCACCTGCCAGTTACCTGCAGCCTCGCTCTGTGGGCCTGGAGGATGCTGGGACCCAGGGCCGCCTCGCTGGGGAGGGAAAATCCAAGGGGGACCGAAGGGAATCATCACGTGTCTCCCCCCCCCCCACCCTCGGGTTACAGACTAGGTGATCGGCCTTTTTATTTAAATTTGAAAACACTGAAGTGGCAACCCTTGAATGTCTTTGAGGCGAGAGAAAGATGCTCTGTGCACAGGGGACGGGGGAGTGGGGGGTCGCCCTGACTCTGGGGAAAGGGATGAGGGCCAGGTTTGCATCCCTGCCCAAGTTCTCCTTTCAACCCCCTACCCGTCCCCCCCCCACCCCGGACCCGCTTTCTTTGTGCTCTGGTTGAAGGGCCCGGCAGGTGCGGTGTGTCGGGCTGCCTGTGTTGGGACACACGGAGGCCGGCAGGAAAGCGGGCAGGTGTGTCTCCGGGGTCCCTCTGTGCCCCCCCCCGTCCTTCCTCTGCAGCTCCGTTGGGCAACGGTGGGGTCTCCTGGAGCCCTTCGGGGAAGGAGGGGCGGCCATTGGCACCTGGCCCTGCAGCGTCTCTGCGGCTGAAAGGGCGGCCCAGGCCCCGGGCCCTCCCGGCAAAGGTGGCCCGGTCTCTCTCGGGGAACCACCATCCCCCGAAGGCTGGCGCAGGGGGGCCTCGGAGGGAGGCTGCCGTTTTTCGGCCTCCTCTTCTTGGGGTGCCTTTCCCCCCCGCCTCCTTGGTGCGTCCTTCCCTCCAAGCCAGCAACGGCCGTCTTTGTGGTCCCTGCCCTCCGCCCGCGAGCCCCCCTCCCCAGCTGGGCATCGAGCGGGGCCACTGGCCCCATTGGCCTGGCTGCTTCCTCCTCCCCGGGGCCAGGATGATGGGAGCGGTAGTTCTCGGAGCAGGGCGGGCGGGGGAGCGCGGAGGCGGCCGGGGGAGCGCGGAGGCGGCCGGCGCGAACTACGACTCCCAGCAGCCCCCCCGGCCGGCTGGGGCGCGAGATGATGGGAGCGGCGATTCGGCGCCTGGGGGGCCGCTGCCCGCCGCGCCCCCTTCCCCTGTTCCCGTGGCCGTCGGGGCGGAGCCGGGCTCGGCTGGCCGGCGGAGGGGAGGCGCCCCGGCTGCCTGCGCTGCTGCCGCCGCCGCTGCTGCCGCCGCCGCCGCCAGGATGGCCACGGAGGAGCTGGCCGGCAAGCTGAGCCGCCGCCTGCGCGTGGAGGGGGGGCCCGAGGCGGCGGAGGAGGAGGAGGGCGAGGCGGAGGGGTCGCCGGGGCCCCGAGCCCCCCCGGCCGGGCAGCTCTCGCCGGCCGGCGCCCACCGCGTCTTCAGCCCCTACGGCGAGTTCCGCGAGTTCTCCCGCCGGCAGATCAAGGACATGGAGCGGCTCTTCCGGCAGTGAGTAGGGGGGGGCGGGGGGCTGCAGAGGAAGCCCCTCGCCCCCCCCCCGCTTCTCTTGCGCCCGGCGGCGGGGGGAGCGGGAAGCCGGGCTTCAGAACCGGAGCGACGCAGAGAGAGGTGGGGGGGCGGCGGGCAGGCGCCAGGCAGGCCTCCCTGCTGGCATCCCGGGGAAAGCGCCCGCTGGGCACGTGCAGAGTTCCCCGGCCAGGGGTGGCGGGGCGGCAAAGGAGAGAACCGCGGCTCCGGAAACCCGGCTTTCCCCCCCGCAGGTTTCGGCAGGGCATCGTTTGCAAAGGCGGGGGCGGGCTGGTACTTCAGCCTGCGATCTGCTCGGTAGGAGGGATTTGGGGTGCCCCCACCCCGCCGCCCTCTGCTTGGGCTGGCAAGCAGAGGAAGGAGGGCAGGTTGCGCCAGGGGGAAATATTTCATTCAAGGCTGCCCGGGACTTGGGTGGCTGCTGCTGCTGCTGCTGCTGCTGGTGGTGGTGGTGGTTTTATGGGCAGATTTGCCAAGACATTTAGGCTAAGGACTCTGACGCTTAGCGGAGCCTCGCTCTTGAGGGATAGTCTTCCTGAATACTGGAGCTTTGCGGGTGGTCCTTTCTTCCAGGCTGCCTGACCTGTAGTTGCTGGGCTGGGGCAGTGGGAGGGGGGGGGGGGGAAATTATCTGGCTGGCCAGGGAGGGTCTCCGTTTCTGGCAAAGCGCAGGGCTCGTCGTGCAGGGTCCCACAAACCGTTGCATCAGCTCCCTGAGTGGGGAAAAGGGGGGCCACCAGGTGTCCGAAGGGGCTGCTGCGGGCTCTGACTTGTCCGGCAGAGACAACGTGGGGAGAAACTCAGCCTGGGTCCAGCTGAAGAAGCCCTCACTTGAGACACCAGGCGGCTGCGGACATAGAATAAAGCAGACAAACACATTAAGAAATGCAGCTGCAGCTGAAATCACTGGCAGGCTGATGCCCCGATCGCCTGGTGGCCTCCCATCCCCGAGGTCAGGCTTGATTGGTGGCAATTATTATTCCCGGGTATCGGCTCAGCCGGCCATTCTCTCCCCCCCCCCCGCTTCTTCCCCCTGCAGCTGGGGGGGGGGGGATTGAGGAGGGCACAGAGGAAAGTGGGCAGCCTGGGCAGTTCCTCTCCTGCCTGGTTTCTTCTGTCTGCAGGCAGTCCTGGGTTTGTGGGAAGGTGGGTCCCTTGTGGCAGGGAGTTCCATCGGGTACTCTTGCAAATCAGGCTGCTGCCAGACGGCTCCTGCTTAGCACCCTGGACAGGGCTCCCTGGGGGGTGGGGAGTCATGCCCGGGACCTTCTTCACTCAGCCAAGCAGCTCTGCCACCTGGGAGCCCAGCTTCGGGGTGGGGGTGGAAGGAGCTGGTTGGCACCCCTGCGAGCAGGAAGTTTGCACAGAAGCTGCTTAACCGGCTCCTTGTGCATCGCAGCTCTGGGAGCCCCCCGCCTCTGGTGGAAGGACACCCAAGAGCAGAGCTGTGCCTGGTTAGCAGCCCACCCCCTTTCCTGGCTCCCTGGTTGCTGAAAAGCCCTCCCTCCCAGATCACCTGGGAACCCCGAAGCCCCCCTGGATCTGACCAGTGACATGCCTGCCCAGTTCTGAACTAAATGGCGGCAGATCACACCAGGACAGGCCCCAGTGCGCAGGTGAGGGGGGAGCAGAAGGGAAGCCCGGCCAACATTGCCAAGCTGTAATAATCTGTGGATTGTTTCCTTCCTTCCTTTTATTTCCTGTCTCTCGCCCCGCACTAAGCCTTGGGACAAAGGGCAACCCTTGTAGCCCAGGGCTCCTTGGGGCTCTCTGAGCCGGGAGGCTTCCTTGCAGACCTTTTGTAGCCCCCTCAGTGCCAGAGGCAACGTTACCGAGTTTGGGCCAGGTAACACCTGCAAGGAAACCACCGGGCCCAGAGAGCGTGGGGTTGGGGGTGGGGGGTGTCTCTCAGGTTGCCTCTCTCTAGCCGGTCCTTGTGGCTGCGCCTGTGGGCATCTGCTGCTGCTCTGCTCCTTTGGGGCAGGAAGCAAACTGCTGACCATGCCCCCTGCCCCCCCCCCGCCTAGAGCCCCCGGCCGGCCAGCACAGCAGTCCAGCCAGAGAATCGCTGAAGGAAGTCCTGCCAGGAGAAGGGCGGGGAGGGGGACGAGGGGCGTGCAGGAATGTCTCCTGCCAGCTGTGGGCTCCTGAACCAGCTGGGTGTCAGCCGGGCGGTTCTTGGGGAGGAAAAGCCACCCAGCCTCCTTTGGGCCCCAATGCCACCAAGCAGCAGGGCGAACGAGGCCCGCATCCTATATCCAGAAATAAAGGGGTGGGGGGGAGGAAACCCACCCCAAGGGATCTCCGTGGGGGGATCAGCTGGGCGAGGAATCTGTTGAGGGCCGGGGGGGGGAGTGGGCTAAGGGGCTCTCTGCTCCGGATCCCGTGCCCAGGTACGACGCGGGCAAAGACGGCTTCATCGACCTGATGGAGCTGAAACTGATGATGGAGAAACTGGGGGCTCCCCAGACACACCTGGGCCTGAAGGACATGATCAAGGAAGTGGACGAAGACGTGGACAGCAAGCTCAGCTTCCGGGAGGTGAGAGTGCCGTGTGTGTGCCCCCCCCCCCCCCCCCCCCCCCCTTGAACAAGGGCGGGGGCGGGACCGGGGCGAAGCCCCTGCCTGGTTCCCACCCCGCCCCCCCCCCCCCCCCCCCTGCAGTTTCTCCTCATCTTCCGCAAAGCGGCTGCTGGGGAGCTGGAGGAAGACAGCGGGCTGCACGCCCTGGCCTGCCTCTCGGAGATCGACGTCTCCACCCAGGGCGTCAAGGGGGCCAAGAGCTTCTTCGAGGCCAAAGTAAGCAGGGAGGAGAGAGGGCAGCCTCGGGGGGGGGGTGTTCTCTTGCGCAGTCAGGCCTGGAAAGTTTCTGGGCCCACCTCGCAGGGACATTGTGGTGGGGAAAGCGGAGGGAAGGGGGGGGAGGGTCGGCCCCTTGAGTTACGGATGAAAGCGATAAAGGGGGGGGGGCTGAACATAGATGAACCCAGACCCCCCCCCTTTCTCGGCCGCCTGTCCCCGCAGGTGCAGGCGATGAACGTGGGCAGCCGCTTCGAGGAGGAGATCAAGGCGGAGCAGGAGGAGAAGCGGCGCCAGGCGGAGGAGCTGAAGCAGCGGAAGGAGGCCTTCAAGGAGCTGCAGTCCACCTTCAGGCAGTAGCTGCCCCCCCTCCCCGGGCGGCCCCCTCCCCACCACGCCCATCTGCCCCCCTCCCTGCAAGGACCCCCGGCTGGTGTTTGCGGGTCAGGTGGCCGCTAGAGGCGCAGGAACAGGAGGGGCCCCGGTCAGCTGGCGACCCAGCGTGGTTGGTGGGCGAACTGCCATGGGAAGAAGGCGGACCTTGGAGCCCCCAGACCCATTTGAACCTGATTTGCACCCCCTCCCATGAGCCAGCTGTTCGGTGTTTCCTTTGCGGCGTTTTCGTCTCCCGTCTGTCGGTCTCGTGGTTCTCGGTGTCTCCCGGTCCCAGATTTGCGGCGTGTGAATCGTTCCGTCCTCCCCCCGGGGTTGCATGGATGTGGCTTGCTCTTAGAGGCGGGGTGAGGCCCCTTCCCATCCCCCCCACGCATCCCCCCACCCCCACCCCGCCGCTTGGGCAGCACTGCCGTCTTTGTGTGCGTCGCCTGGGCTGTATACCTTTGTGCTTGGGCCCAGAGGGGTCCTGGGGCTGCAGCTGCCGGGGGGCGGCCGAGTGGGGAGGAGGTGGGGGGCCCTTTAAAGCGCTTTCCCTGAGGGCCCCCGTCACTCTCCTTTCCCACCTGGGGTTTGGAGCTTAGACTCAGCCAAAGGTTTACAGGGGTCCCCCCAGCTGGGACGATCGGAGCTGGAGTCTGGCACTGAGTCTGCGGGACAGGGTCAATTTGTACTTCGTGTGCGTGTGTGTGTGTGCGTGTGTGTGTGTGTTTCTATGTGTGTGTGTCCAGACAATAAGCTCCAAGTCCTGGAATTGTGTTGTGTAGAAGTGTTCGGGTGGCAAGAACAGAAGAGGGGAGGAGCTGAAAGTAGATTTGGGGCAGGTGGGGCCCCAGATGTGGAGTGGTGAACCCTCCAGCCCCGGGAGCTCCACCGGTCGGGGAGGGCTGGGACTGTGTCAAAATCCCCCAAGTGGGAGGGGCACCTAGAGGTCATCTAATGCAACCCCCAGCCGAGGAAGACATTCCCAGCTCCTTTTCCACTGCCCCAGATGCCCGGAGTGTAGAAGCAGCTGCCCTCCGGGGGGGCTACTTGCCCACAAGGGGGTCTCTTTCCTAGCTGGGTCCCCTTAGGGGCACCTCTGCCACGGATGGCAAAAAAAGGACCCAACCCACCGAAACGGGGCTTTGTAGCAGTGTGTGAGCCAGACTATGGTTAAGAAGTCGGTGTGAGGTGTGAACCACTCTGATTCTGGCTTGTTCAACAAGCCACAATTCAGGCAGATCTGCCTCAGGTCCAGCTGTTATTGGGGGTTTATTCCCCGGGGGGGGTCACCCCATCCCCCAGACCCTCATTCTCCGTGCCTGCCTGCCTGCCTGCTTGCTTTTGTGCTGAATTTGTGTTTTTGGGGCTAAAGGTGCCCCGAGGGCCCCTGAGGGCCGGCTGGCTGCTTCCTGGGGCTGGGGAGGGTTTGCGTGCAGCTGGCCCTGGGATTCCTCGGCTGCCACAACACTTGCGGATGAGGGGTGGCCTTTCTGGGCTCACAACATGCTCTGTTTCAGTGGTATGGTATACTTTTTTTTTACCCAAATATAATTAAAACAACACTATATTTCATAAGCTCATTGTGGTATCCGGATTCTCTATCTTGTGGTGGTGGTGGGGGGGAAGTGGGGGGCAGGAGGCATTCAACCAGGAAGTGCGGTTGATGCCTCTGCGCTGATCTTGTGGCTGGGCTTACTGACTCGAGCAACCTCTCCAGTCTGCTGCAGAGGAGGGGGCTGGGGCGGAGCCGGCCAAGCGGCTGGGCTTGGGCCGGGCAGTTGGATACAGACCCCACCCCAAGTGGAGGCCAGCTGGCATTGCCTAGCCTCCTCGGGATGGAGGCCGCTCCTGGGCACCCAGGCTTGCCGTGCCCACCCATGTCAGGAGCCGAGGCCAAACTTGGGACGCCGTTTGTGCTTCAATGTCTTGCTGGGGGTGTGTGAATCAAACCCCCCACCCAAATATTCCCAGGGGGGCTACAGAGACGTTGGCTTCCGTGGTTCTGGGCCAGGCGTGTGAGGTTCTTCTGGCCGGGCACTAGGAAGGTTGGATTGTGGTTTATCCCACAAGCCACCGGGGGCAGGGGGGGGCTGGCCACGGCTCCTCTTTCCCCCGTGGGAAGCGGACAGGTGAGGAAGGGCCTGCCGGGGGCAAGTTTCCACCAGCTGTGCCAGGCTGGATGAGGCAGCTGCTGCTTCTCCCATGCCTGGAGGCCTCTGGGGCTGGGTCAGGGGCGCCCTACCCAGCGAGGCCAGGAGCTGCCCTTGGGGCCCCCGAGGAGCTGGCCCAGCCTGGCTCCCCAGCATGGGGGCTGCAGCCAAAGGCTGGGTTGGCTTTCCCAGGGCAGCTCCAGCAGTTGGGGGGGTGCAGGAAGAGCTGCTCTCTCCCTCCCAGGCGCCCCAAAGGTGGTCTCCACCCGTCCCGAGGGCTGCAGGGACCCTCCCCCGTTGAGCGGAGGATGACCGCCTGGCTGCCAAGGGGCCGCCCTCCTCCTCTATCGACCCAGCGATCACCTGGCAAGGTCAGAGGCATCTGGCAATGGCACCCGGTTGGCTGAGCCGGCTATAAATGCGGAGAGGTGCTTCCCAGAGCCCACATCAGCGGCTGCCACCATGTTCCAGCTGCTCTGCGCCCTCCTGCTCGTGGCTCACAGTAAGTGGTTGCGGGGAGGGGCCCCAGCCCTGCCTCCCCCCCCCCCGGGAACCGTCGGCCCCTCCTCAGCCTCGGCCGCCTGGAGCTGCTCAGTACAGGGACACGTCCGTTCCCCTGCGGGTGGGGGGCTGGCTCTAGAAGGCGGCAGCTGTCCAGAGGGCTCTTGTGCTAGTGAGTGACATGGATCGCTGAGAGGCCTCCTTTTCTTCCTCTGCTCTCCTCAGCCTGGGGCTGTGGCCACCCCACCTATGTGCCCAACATTTCGCGTGTGGTTGGAGGCGAAGATGTCCGGCCCCATAGCTGGCCCTGGCAGGTAAGCCGCTTGGGGGTCCTCGCTTGCCGCGGTCTGGAACGGCAGAACCAACAAGGTGGAATTGCAGGCGTTGCCCTGGGGGACTCCCTGCCACTGGACGGGGAGAGGAGCTCTCGGTGAAGGGGGCGCGGGTTCTCGCCTGTTTCTCCAGGGGCAAAATCCAGGTTGGAGGGACGTGAAATTTTGGATTTTTTTGAAGGTAACCATTGGCCCAATTTTGCTTTCAGGTTTCCCTCCAGTATGACAAGAAAGGAGTTTGGGCTCACACATGCGGCGGGACCCTTATTGACCCCAACTGGGTGCTGACGGCAGCTCACTGCATCAGGTACCCCCTGCGCCCCTCCAAGGGGGCCTGGAAGGGGGGCAGAATTGGGGAGAAAAAGGCTTTTCTCCTCCTCGGATGAAGCAAGCGAACCAAAGCTCCCCTGTCTTTTGAAGGGCACTGAAGAAACCGCCCCGCCTCGGGTGTCTTTTTTTGGGGGGAAGGGGCGGGACTCTTGACCTCTCCACTCCCTCCCCTTCCTCTGCCCCCCCTCCAGTTCCAAGCGGACCTACCGAGTCCTGCTGGGCAAGCAGAACCTGAGGGTGGCTGAGGCTGGCGAGGTGGCCGTGGCGGTGGAGAAGGCCATCGTCCACGAGAAGTGGAACTCTCTCTTCATCATGTGAGTCTCTCTGGAGGGCTGGGGGGGACCCGGGGGGGAGGGGGGGCTTGCTTCGCCCTCTCCTTCCCGGGGTACCCCCCCCTCAACGCTGGTGCTCTGCTGTCGCTCTTGCAGCAACGACATCGCCCTGCTGAAGCTGGCGCAGCCGGTCGAGTTCAGCGACACCATCCAGCCCTCCTGCCTGCCTGCCCCAGACCTGCTGCTGCCCCAGGGCTTCCCCTGCTATGTCACCGGCTGGGGCCGCCTCTGGAGTGAGTCAGCAGCTGCCCCCCAGAGCGGGGAGGGGGAGCCCCGAGGGCTGCTGCCCTGGGCTCCTAACGCCCCTCTGAGCCTCTCCCTCCCTTGCAGCCAACGGGCCCATCGCGGACACCCTTCAGCAGGGCTTGCTGCCCGTGGTGGACCACGCCACCTGCACCCAGAAGGACTGGTGGGGCGCTATGGTCAAGCCCAGCATGGTCTGCGCGGGGGGAGACGGCGTCATTTCGGGGTGCAATGTAGGTGTGCTTCCCCTGCACGAGGGGGGGGGGGGGGGGCGGCCAAAGGAGTTGAGTGGTTAACGTAACTCATGACCAGCCGCAGCCGCCTGGGTTCTAGTCCTGCGTGGACCTGCGGAGCTTCATGGCTGGATTGGCAGGAAGCTGGGATCCAACCCAGCGCAATCCGGTGTCGCACCCTCAGCGCGTAAAAGGACGGGGACATAGGCGCAGCCCCGTTGGGGGGGGGGGTTGCGCCTCTCCCGTCCCTGCAGCCAGCCTGCCCTCCTTTGTCCTCAGGGCGACTCCGGTGGGCCCTTGAACTGCCTCATTGGCGGCTCCTGGCAAGTGCACGGCATCGTTAGCTTTGGGTCCGCCCTCGGCTGCAACACGGCCAAGAAGCCCACCGTCTTCACCCGGGTCTCCAGCTACATCGCCTGGATCACCCAGGTGAGGGGGGTGGGGGCAGGGTGCTTTCCCCACGGACTCCGAGCCCCGCCCCCCTCCAGAGCATTGGGACAGTCGGGGAGACCCAGATTCTATGGCCATGAGGTCACAAAGCGTCCTCCGTAATAGGCTTGGCTCTGACCCTTCTGGGGCTGGGGCATGCGCAGAGTGCAGGCCCCAAAGAGCCAGGCGTCTCCTGCCAAAGGGGTCGTCTGGCTACGGCTGCTGCTAACGTCGCTCACCCCAAGGAGACACCATGTAGGTCTGCTTCTCCCCGGGGGGTGGGGGGTGGGGGGGGGGAATTGGGGCCTGGTTATGCTGGGAAGGTGTCAGGTGGGTTTTGGGGGCAGATGCTGCAGCTCCTACCAGGATTTGTCCAGGAAAAAAGCCCCCGCTGAGCGGCTGTGAACACAAGTCCCTTCGCTTTGTCTTTTCCCTCCCGTAGAAGATGACTCAGAACTGAGGAGCTGTGGCTGAGCCTCCTGGCCAACCGATACCGAGAAATAAACACTCAATAAAACCTTTTGGCACCCCGAAGGGCCGTGTCTGTAGCGTTTCCTGGCCCCCAAAGCCCGGGGCTCCTCCCGGCCATTCACTCACCTCCAGCTCTGTCTGTGTGTGGCTTTGCCTCTCCTGTTCACCACAACTGAAGCCGCCGCACAATGGCCCCTCCGAGGAAGGAAGCCACCCCAGTCAGGCAAAGCGCAGAGGAGGAGGAGGAGGAGGAGGTCGGGGGGGGGGGGGATCCTCCACTTAAGACCACAACAGAGCCCAACATACATGTTGCCGAGATATCGGTTGAGAGAGTTTTGCCCCCTTTTTATCACCTCCCTTGGCACCATCGTTAAGCCAACCACTGCAGTCGGTAAGGTACTCACACAGCTGTTAAATGAATCTGGCTTCCCCCATTGGCTTTGCTTGTCAGCAAGCTGCAAAAGGGGATCACGTGACCTCGGGACACTGCGACCGTCATAACTGAGTTAGTCGCCAGAATCTGGATCACGTGACCCCAGAGAGGCGGCCACGGTTCGTGTGAGAAACGCTCCCAAGTCCCCTTTTTCCCAGTGCCGTTACTGGGCCAGTTTATAACTTCTCCTGCCCCCTCCCCCAAGACTCCTCACCGTTATGTCTGGGAATACAGGCAGTCCTCAATTTATGACCACAACTGAGATTGGAATCAATAGAAGAGAATGTAGGTCAGTGTTGAACTGTGGATGGTGCCCCCCCACTCCCAGTGGCTGAATTGAGTACTGGGCACATAAAGTTAGGGCATATGACCAAAGACCAATGCCCCCTGGTGGCTGAATGAGGTACTAGTGTCACAAAGAAAATAGCATCATGCGTTTATCAGTGGGTGCTGCCTCCAGTGGCTGGGTTGGGTATTGTTGCCAGGGAGACCCTGGAAGTTCCTGCTGCTTCTGGGGGGATTCAGCCTTGATGCACGAAAGCTGCCAAGAACAGATGAAATAAGAAACGGATACAGAGCTCAGGAATTTAAATATTTAATGATGTAAAAAGATTATGAGACACTGCTTTTCCCTTGAATAATTAAACAATTTAAGACACCGTGTTTATCTCTTAAAGGTTTTTTGTAAAAGATGAACACTTGTGGCTCAAAAACAATTTCTAGGACCCCCTTCTCATTATAATTATCTCGATTTCTTAAAAAGAGGAAGAAGAGAAATGTAAACAGTAGAAACCTGGTTCCCATCGGTTCCATTAGAGCTCAGTGAAGATGAGGTTTCCATGCAACTCCAAAGGCTGGCCGACAGGGGAGGGGACGGGGGGGGGGGATATTTGGGTTCTCTGCCTGCTGGTGGGGTCTTCGCCATGGAACACAGCACTGGAAAGGCACCAGATGGCAAAATGGGGCCTTAAACGTCAAAAAAACACCCACCAAAAACACATCTCCAGAAATGAATTCTTTATTGCCCAAGTGAGACTAAACACACAAGGACTTTGTCTTGGTGCAAATGGTCTCAGTGTACGTAAAAAGCATATGCACCAAGACAAATTCCTTGTGTGTCTAAATGTGTCTCAAGTCCCAGGAACGTTGAAGAACCAGCAAAAAGTTTGTTAGACCCTGAAGAAAAACTTTTTCCGAAGCATGTTGAAGTGACCCGGCATTTGCTTGTAAGACCCCGCAACTTTGGCAGCGACGATGTTCGCCATCTGGAGAAACAAAGTGGGGGGAGTGAGAAATGGGGTCCTGCAGAGGGCTACCTGGGTCCCCATCTCGCTGGGATGGAACCACCACCACCACCACCACCACCACCCAGTTTGGCTTTAGGACAAGGAAGGCATTGCACGCTTCCTACCCCAGTTTGGGCCGGGGAAGAGAAGCTGCTGGGTTTCCTGGAGGCCCAGAGGGCTGGCAAAGGTACCTTCATGAGGATGCTGGGCAGATCCTCCCGGTGGGCATATTCGGCCAAGACGTGATCCAGCGCCTCGATGAACCAGGAGCCGCTTTGGATGTCCCGCCAGGAGACGTAGCCTTTGGGACACAAGTGCCGCATGTCAGAACCCGCCTGTCCTCACAGTTGAAAGGTGACCACGGAAGGTGAAGTGGTGCCCATCCGTGGCACAGGAGGGGGCCTCCCCGGTGACTGCCGAGTGTTTCCCCTTACCTGGAGAGGTGGAATAGCAAACCAAGATGTCGCTGTCCGTGGGCAGACTAGCCGTGGCATCGAGTTCATCAGAATCTCCTCCTGGCCCTGGCATCGGGGTGGCGTCCGACTCCACAGCCTTTCCTTCACGCCGGCCTGGCGGTGTGTCTGCCTCCATTTCAAAGCCTTCGTCTTTTTCCTCTGAGGAGGCAAAGAGGTTTGTTTTCCCAGGTGATGGTTTGGGCCCCGTGGCCCCTCCCTCTGGAAATCAAAGGTCACTACGTTTCTGCAGGAGAAACCCCCCCCCCTCACCTCCTCCGCAGGCCTGGATGAAGAACAGTTTTGGCTTCCCCCTCAGACTCGGGCAGTGGGAGCCGTTGAAATAGCTGACCACCTTCTGCACCGGGATGCGCTGCCCGTCCGTCCCAAAGATGGCGCCTGGAATCTGGATGTGGTAGCTCTGGAAGAGGCCAGGTGACTCTTGGGAGCGACCCCCGGGGAAGGGAAGCTCTGAGGGGGCAGGTCGCTTAGACAGGGCAGAGTTACAACCTAGCCTGAAAAGGGGAGTTACGGCCCATCCACTCTCCCGCACGCCACCATCCTGCACCAAGCGCACACTGGGCACACGCCTACCTTGCAGCCGTGGGAGAGGATGACCACCACGCAGCAGTCCCGGCCGCTGTGATCACGCCTGGACAGGCCCTGCAGCTCCTTGGCGATTTCCTGAGGGTGTTCCCAGAGAAGGCAGGTTGAGCCAAACGTCGGACATCTCTCTCAGGCAAGCTCTAAACTTGAGGGGCTGGGACAACGGCGGCCATAAAACGTCTAAAGCTTTTTGTGGGGCAGGGAGAGGGAGGCACTGAGGATGCCCAGCAGCAGCAAAGGCAGCCTGCCCAGCAAGACCAACTTCCTTTCGGCCTCTTTCTGACAAGCAGTGGAAACAAGGAAGAAGAACCGTTGCCCTACAACCGTTTCCAAAGCTGAATCCAGATCTTGAGGAGGGGGAGATAGTTTCCCCTTTGAGACAGGAATTTGACAGCAGTTGAGCGGGGAGGGTCTCAACTAGGCCACCACCGGCAGGCCAGACGCTCCTGATCCATTTTATTACTTATTTATATGCTACTTTTTATGTTTATTTATAAACAATGCCCTCACTGCTATTCTAGAAATACAGCTTTTAACTTCATCTGTTTTTCAAAACCCTTTTCTAGTTCTTATTCTTAAACAGTTTGTTTTTTCTGTACAGAAACCTCAAGTCACAAATTAAAAATAAATTGCCTCTGAAGGAGCGCTGGATGAGGTCAGCTTGGAGATGACCCTGCACGATGCCCAGACTACTACAGCCATATTCTGAAGTGTGGGTCCTTGTGCGCAACCAGGGGTGCGGCTAGATAACCACCTGGACCCAGACAAGTTCTCTTGTTCTGTAGTATGGTTTTCCTCTCTCTACAAGGCTCCCTCCAAGCCCCAACTTAGATGCTCACCTGAGCTGTAAGGTCTTCCTTGGTCAAGACCTCGAAATGAAGTGCCTGGAATCTCTTTTCCAGCCTCTGGCGATCGATGTTGGAGCCCAGGCGATGTTTCAAATCCGTGTCTTTGTCAAAATGGACATTGTTGATGATGAGACAGTAGCCGCAAGGCTCAGAATTCAGGGGGTAAACCTGTCAGGACACATCAGAGAGTTACTCCAGCTTGGCACCACTGCAAAGCGACCTCGAGCTGCCCTTAGCCCAAGTGTGGCCTCTGACTGGAGGATAAAATCTTGGATAAAACTTTCGCTGGAGATTTTACGCTGCCCGCCTTCCTTACAAGGCGACTCTGGGTAGGGTTTTCTCAAGAGGAGACAAGAAATTCCTTGTGAGTTTTTCACATGGGGAAGTGAGGGCAGCCAGGGAGATAGAACCCGATTTCAACAATTAAAACAAAAAACAAAAATCCAGAAATCCCTGTGAGAAGGATGGCAGAAAAACCAAAGTCTCCTTTACAGGGGAGGAAACGGCTCAACGCTCATTTGAAGAGAAGCAAAGCGCTGGAGAGTTGCAGGCCTTCCATCCCGCCTGCTGAAGTTCCAGAGGCAGCCCCCACTGCGGGTGGGTGGGTGGGTGGGGGGAGCTTTATGTGGGCACCAGGGCTCAAACTCAGCACCTGGGAAGGCTGGAGAGAGGGAAACCTTTACCCTGTTGCCCAGGAAAGGAGCAAACTCACCATTTCAGAATCCCTTTGGGGCTGCTCTTCCACGGGGCCTACAAGAGGAGGGAGAAGGGGAAATAAGTGCAGCAACCTCCGTCACAAAAGCGTTGAGCCAAGCCGCACCTTGAAGCCAAGGCTAGCGGGACTCTGGCTGGCTCCCTGGGCGAGAGGTGAGAACAGCTCCCTTCTTCCTGTTCCTCCCTTCCCTGGCCCACACAGCTTGAAGGTGCTCAGTGTGCATGTGCGCGTGTGTGTTGTGTAGCGACAACGAAGGGCGACCAATCTGAACGGCTACTAAACCAATGGTCGTAAGCCGAGGACCACCAGCGACGGGTGATGCTGCCCCCAAACAACCGCAGAACCCCCCCCCCACTGCTGCTGGGGGGCGTGGAGGATGGAGGGGGTGTTGGGGGGGCGACATGCCCCACTTACCGGGCTGGGCGGAGGGGGGCTTTCCGGGCAGGGGATGATGGACCTCCGAGTGCCTCGGGGACTGGTCAGGGCGTCCCTCCGGGGGGCGTCCGTCGCTCAGCAGCTCCGCCAGCGCCTCCTGGCCGCTCTCCCGCAGGCAGAGCACGAAGTCCCCCATGGCCCTCCGGCCCCGCGTCTCCAAGTCGCTCAGCAGCTGCCTCGCCTGGTCCCGCCGCGTCCCCGCCGCCTGCGCGGGCGCAGAGAGAGAGAAGGGGGGGGCGTTGGGACACGAATAGATGGCCACACGGGGATCCCGTCCCCCCCTCGCATATCAGCCTCGCCCGGAGAGGCCGGCCGGGCATCAGGACCCTCCGGTTGCTCCTCACACCCCTGGCCGCGCCCCATGGGCCGCGCGGTACCTGGATCTCCTCGATCATGTCCGGGGTGAAGAGGTCCCGGCGCAGCAGCGGCGCCCACAGCGACTCCAGACGCAGCTCCGTCAACAGCCGCACCCGGAAGCGAAGCAGCCGCCGCCGGTCCGTCTCCTCCATGGCCGCCCGCCGGTGGGGGGGGAAACGGCGCTGCTGCGCATGCGCGCGCTTCTGCCCGTCCTCCGCCCCCCCCCCGGATCCGTGCGGGGAGGCGGGTCGAACCCCACGCCGGAAGTTAGCGCCGTCTGCGCCGTCTCTATGGTGACGAGGCCGCCGAGCCGGAAGTGGGGACCGGGGAGACAAGAGGAGCCCTCGGTGGGTATTGCGCGCGCCCTTCGACCCCCGCTTTCCTCCCGGGCGGGGCATCTCGTAGTCGCTCGGCCAGGGGGAGGAGGGGGACGACGTAGCCTCTGGCCCATCAGGAGCCACTCAACGGGGGCGGGAGGGCCGGGCCTGGGAAGCCTTGGCGGCGGTGGGTGGGTCGGGCCCCCTCCTCTTGGCGGGATTCCGAAGGAGCGGAAGCCCCTCAGCGGCAGGTTGGGGAAGGAGCCGCCCAGGATCGGGCCCTCCGTGGAAGGGACGGGGGCGGGGAGAGAGAGAGAGAGAGAGAGAGAGAGAGAGAGAGAGAGAGAAGGCTCTGCGCATGCGCGTCAAGGGCCCCCAGGGCATCCTAGCCCCCCCGAGGAGGGAGGAAAAAAGTTGAGGGTCCCTGGCTGCCCCCCTCAAAAGCTCTGATGGAGGCCACAAAATAGCCCCCACAGGGGGGCTGCCTGGACCCCTGGAGGCAGGAGCAGCCCCGAAAGACCCTCCCTGGGCGGAGGCAGGAGACCCGGCAAGCCTCAGCCTGCGGAGGGCACGGTGCCCCCTGCCCCGAGGGGACGGAGACCCCTCCCAGCAGAGCCCTGGACCGTCTCTCCTCCTGCCGGCGACCCCGGGGGCCGAGACGTCCGAGGAGCCTCCTGCGGCCTCCTTCCCTGGCCTGCAGTCCGTCCACCTGCCGACGAGCAACAGAAGCTGGACGTCTGGATCAAGGCGCCTCGTCTGTCCGGTTTGGCGTCCTGTGTGAAAAACAGCCCTGAGGTGCTGCGAGGGCAGATTTCCTCAGCTGAACCTGGAAGTTTTGGGGCTGGGTGTGAATTTTTATTCAAGGAATCTTTTTCTGAACGTTCCACTAGCGCCTGCTGCCTTGGTGACAAAAGGCTGCTGTATCCATCTCACCCTGCACAAAAAGAACTATCCGCTTTGCGCTGCTCCCCTGGATGGCTCCGTCTGTCTTGTGCTGTAGAATATCAGCATTGTTTTGAGGTTATTATAAAGAACTTGAGAAGGTTGGCAATACTTTTTAGCTGCAGGAATTAAACCGTCTCCAGATAAGCAAGAGGGTCAGAAATGCTTTGCTTTCCAGGTAATGACGGGGTGCGTGGTTGATCTGGGAGGCCCCCCGCAGGCCCTGACCTCTCTCCTTGTCCCCAGGAAGGCTCCCGGCCGGGTTCCCTGCAGGAAAGGAGATGGAGATGAAAAGGCTCAGCCTCTCCCTGGTGCTGGTCCTCTTCCTCGTCCTGGCCTTGCAAATCTTGTCAGCCGTCGATTTTGACCCGTATCGGATCCTGGGCGTCAGCAGGACTGCGAGCCAGGTGGATATTAAAAAAGCCTACAAGAGACTCGCCCGGGAATGGTGAGTACATCAAATTCGGAGTAATCTGATTCTGAAGAGAACTAAAGTGATTGTTATCCAATACTCGCCTGACGAATTGGGGTTTTCAGTGCTTTTGCTCTGACCAACTGCCAGTCGTGGGGAAATGGGTGAGCCGTTAAAAGCACGTTGGGATGCTTAGTGGTTCATTAAATGCCAGTGGGTTCTTGTAGCTCTTTTTTTTTTCCTTTTATTGTCCATCTTCTTGAAATGATATACGAGCAATAAATTGGCAAAAGCAATAGCGTGTAGCCATATATGGTACTTCATAGGGCTTTTACAGCCCTCTCTAAGAAGTTTACGATGTCAGCATTAGCTGCGTATTGCCCCCTCCCCGACCAGCTGAATCCTCCTTTTACCGACCTCAGAAGGACGGAAGACGGAGCCAACCCAATGCTGCATTCTAAAGGTGCCACCAGGGCTCTTAAAATTAAAAACAAAGTCAAAGTTACCTAACTATGACAAAATGAGCAGGAACTAAAGATGGTCAGGTTAAAAGTAGAGCTCTCCGCCCACCGTGCATAACTTTGTAAAGCTGTCCGTTCTCAAGCCGCTGCTGATCTTTTTTCATTGACCTTCCAGGCATCCGGACAAGAATAGAGACCCAGGAGCGGAAGACAAGTTTATACAAATCAGCAAAGCCTACGAGGTATGGAGGTCGGAGTTTGTGGGTCCAAGTCTGCAGACATGTGAGAGGGACAGCTGCGGGTTGTGTGTGTGTGTGTGTGTGTGTGTGTGTGTGTGTGTGTGTGGAGGGGGAAGGCCAGTCGGAAGAAGAAGAAGGGGATGAGAGCCCGGTCTTCCCACGCAGATCCTGTCCAACGAGGAGAAACGGTTGAATTTTGACCGCTATGGCGATGTGGGCGAGAACCAGGGCTTCCCGCACCAGCAGCAACAGGCGCCGCACCGCCACGCGCACCCCTTCCACGAGAGCTTCTACTTTGACGAGTCCTTCTTCCACTTCCCCTTCAACTCGGAGCGCCACCAGGACTCCACCGACGAGAAGTACCTGCTGCACTTCTCCCACTACGTCAACGAGGTGGTTCCCGAGAGCTTCCGGAAGCCTTACCTGATCAAGATCACCTCCGACTGGTGCTTCAGCTGTGTCCACATCGAGCCGGTCTGGAAGGAGGTGGTGCAGGAGTTGGAGGCGCTGGGTGAGGAGCCCGAGGCAGAGAGGGAGGCAGCGAGGGAGAGCGTGTTGCCGGGGGGGGGGTGTTTCCGTCGGGGGCCTGGGTGAGGTGACGCTGCGCACCCTGAGAGGCCGAGGCTGGGCGTTGCCTTTCGGGATGGCACCTGCCACGGCTGCTCTGGGCCAGGGTCAGAGGTGGTCTGAGGTTAGCCTGTCCGGAACAAGGCTTCAGCTCCTTCCGGGCAGAGAGGCCCTGGGTGGGCTGGCTCCCATGTTGAGGGCTCCGTCCTTCCCCTGCCAGGCGTGGGGATCGGCGTCATCCATGCGGGCTACGAGCGGCGCCTGGCCCAGCACCTGGGAGCACACAGCACCCCCTCCATCCTGGGCCTGATCAACGGGAAGGTCACCTTCTTTCACAACGCGGTCGTCCGGGAGAACCTCCGTCAGTTTGTGGAGAGCCTGCTCCCTGGGGCCCTGGTGGAGAAGGTCAGCAGCGGCCCCCTCCCCACAGACCCACCCCCCCACTCAGTTTCCAAGGGGGAGGGCCTGAGGGGGCGGGTTGGGCCGCCCTCAGCTGCAGAGCCTGCGCAGGGAGAGGTTGGGCCTAAGTCTCTTCCAAGGGTTCACTCACCTGGGCAAGGTAGCTGGGAAACGCCTTTGACCAATCCAGGGGGCCGCATCAGTATCCAGGGGGGCCTGAGGCACCTCCGTGGGCCCCTTTCGGCTGGCGGGGGGGATCTGATGGGGGGGATCTGACGGCCTCCTCTCCCCGCCACAACCGGCAGATTACAGACAAGAACTACGTCCGGTTCCTGTCCAGCTGGAAGAAGGAAAACAAGCCTCACGTCCTGCTCTTCGACCACACGCCCCTGGCGCCCCTCCTCTACAAGGTCGGTCTCTGAAACCCCAGCGCTTGCGGGGGGAGCCCAGGCCTTGGGGGAGACCCCCTTTGGGGGACAGGGGGAGGGGCCCAGGCTGTGCAATCTGCCCTCCTCCACCGTTCAACAGGGCGTCTCTTCTGGACCCATTGAAGCCACGGGGGGCTTCAGGGGCCACAAAGGGCGCTCAGAAGTCGGGGGGGGGAGGGGCGAGGAAGCACGGAGCGTGGGGATTTAAAAGGCCCATCCTCCACCGCCTGGGGACCCTGAACACAGCTCCCCCTCCCCTCCTTCGGTGGCCGTGGGGATGCCCTGAGGAGGGGACTGCCGGGGCTCCTGACTCCCAGGGCTCCCTTCCAGCTGGCGGCCTTTGCGTACCGAGACTACCTCTCCTTCGGCTACGTCTACGTGGGGCTCCAGGGCACCGAGGAGCTTTCCCGGCAGTACAACATCAACGTCTACACGCCCACCATGATGGTCTTCAAGGAGCAGGTGGAGAAGCCGGCCGACGTCATCCAGGTAGGCCCCCCGGGACCCCCAGCGCAGCGCAGCGCAGGCCGAGCCTTTGGGGCTCTTTCCCCTCGGGGGTCGGGGGGCCTTGAGGCCTGGCCTTATGTCCAGAGGGGGCCTTACTGCCTCTCCTCCCACAGGCCCGGCACATGAGGAAGCAGCTGATCGATGACTTCCTGTCCCAGAACAAATTCCTCCTGGCCTCCCGCCTGACCAGCCAGAAGCTCTTCCGGGAATTGTGCCCTGTGAAAAAATCCCACAGGCAGCACAAGTGAGCTCCCCCCACCCGCACACATGCGCTCCGGCTCCCATCTCCTCCAAGGGGGGAGGGGGATGAAACTCCCAGAATCTTTGCGGGGGGGGGGGGGGGGGGGGGGCTTCCAGCTTCGAGGTGGCTGGTTCCAGACTCCAAAGTTGGAGTCCAGGACCTCCAACTATGAGTAAACCTGGGTGGCTGGCAAAGTGGAGCCCAGAGCCTGGGGGGGGGGGGGGGGGGGACAGGCGGGGCGTCTCCTGCCACGGAGCTAGTCCTCATGCTTCTACGTGGTGGCACCCTGTGCCGATGCAGGTACTGCGTGGTCCTGGCCATGGGCAAGGGGGAGAAGTACGTGGAGGGCTACGAGGCCTTCCTGGCCTTCGCCGTGGCCAACACGAAGGAGACCCTGCGGTTTGCCCACATCTACGGCGACTACCAGCCGGACTTCGTCCGCACTCTGCTCCCGGGGGTCGCCTGGTCCCAGGCCAAGTCGGCTGTGAGTGTTGTGAGCTGGCCTCCTGCCCCCACCCGGGTCAGCCCCCACCCCCGTCAGCCCCCACCCCCGCATTCCTCCTTCCCCAGCAGTGCGGCAGCCAACGTCAGTCTGCCTTCTTCCCTGGCCTCGCTCGGGACTCCGGGGACCCCGCTTGCCTGGCGATGGGGGTGGGGGGGAACGGACACGGGCATGCCTGCATTGCTCCCCCCAAGCCAGCCTGAAAGGTCCCTTTCTCCCCCAAGGGTTGGGCAGCCCCACTGGAGGTGCCGGAGGGGCAGAAGCGCTGATGAAAGGGGATGCTCTGACACCCTCCCCCGCGGCCTCCCCTTTCGCAGGTGCTGATCCTCGAGAGACGCACCAATGCCGGGCAGGTGGTGTACAGGGCCCTGGAGGATCCCTGGACGGGCACTGAGGAGGACGCCTTCACCCTGCTGGACTTCCTGGACCAGCTGAGGATGGACGCCTCCTTCCTCTCCGCCCAGGCTGTCCTGGCGGACCTGACGGACGAGCTGGCGCCTGTAAGCCCTCGGGGGGCGGGGGGGGAGAGGCGGGGACCCCGGTGACCAGCAGCCCCCTCGGCCTCTGGCGGAGAACCCGAAAAATGTGGGTTCTCTTGCCTGGTGAATTCTCGGTAGTCCATAGGCCGGCTTTGATTTCTGGGGGGAGACGGGACACCCAGAGGAGACTGTTCCCTGGAAGGAGGGAGGCCCCTCAGCTAGGCTGCCTGGCTGGGTGAAGCTGCAGCCGCCAGGGACCGGGGGCTGCCCCCTCCCCTCCACCAGCCTCTCTGCTGACCCCGCGTGGCCTCTCCGTGGCAGGTTTTCTTCCTCCGGTGGGCCTACTCTGCCGTGGACTACGCCGTGGACTGCTGGGAGAGCCTCTTCCGCAGCAACTGGTGCGTGTCCAGGCTCCTGAGCCAGGCTCCTCCAAAGCCCATAATCCCCTGCTGCCCTCAGTTTGGGAAGATTGGTGAAAAGGTAGAAAGGCCCCCAGCGGAGTCCTTCTTTGCCAAGACAGGGGAGACTCCGAGGAGGAATGGGGGCCCCTCTGCACCCCCTCATGACCTGGGGGGCACCTGGACCCTTAGCAGTAGACGGGGCTCCCCCCCCCATAGTTAGAGGTCCCTGTGAGATCCAGAGAGGCCGCTTGGATCCCCCACCCTCGCGTTCCATTCGGGGGCCAAGGGGGGCCCCCTTCATCCGCCCTCCCTCTCCTCCTCCAGGCGGGAGATGATGCCTTTGCTGTCCCTCATCTTCTCGGCACTTTTCATCCTCTTTGGGACGGTGATCGTGCAGGCGTTCAGGTGAGGCCCCTCGGTCCGTTTTTGGGAGGGGGGGTCCAGACGTGCAGGACCCCAGAGCCCCCGGACCAGCCCCGGCTTCTCTCTTCCAGCGATTCGAGTGACGAGAGGGACCTGCCCCCCTCCAAGAAGGAGGACCCTCCCCCCAAGAGCGAGAAGAACGAGACGAGCTTCCCCAAGGAAGACAGGTGGGTGGGCATTGTTTAACAAGGCAACTGAGGATCCCGGCTGCCTCTCATGCGGCTGAATCGCCCCCCCCTCCCCCCCCAACGCTCTCCCTGGGCGGAGACGGCCTGGCGCTCTCTTGCAGGATCCCCAAGAAGTACTCGGTGAAAGTGACGGAGCTGACGGACCTCACGTACACGAGCAACCTGGTGCGGCTGAGGCCTGGCCACATCAACGTGGTCCTCATCCTCTCCAACGCCACCAAGACCCCTCTGCTGCAGAGGTTCGCTCAGGAGGTCTTCACCTTCACGGGGTGAGCGCCCCCCCATGAGGCCTGGGAGGGAAGGGGCGGGCGGCCTGATTCCAGCCCCTAGCGGGCAGGGTTGGGCCTCTTCTGGATGACCTCCCTGGACCCCCCTCCCTCCCACCCCCCGCAGAAGCAGCTGCCTCCACTTCTCCTTCCTGAGCCTGGACAAGCACCGGGAGTGGCTGGAGTGCGTGCTGGAGTTTGCGCAGGATGCGGCCCCCATCCCCAACCAGTACGACAAGCACTTCCTGGAGCGCGACTACGCTGGCTACGTCCTGGCCCTCAACGGCCACAGGAAGTACTTCTGCCTCTTCCGGCCCCCGCAGCCCGAGGAGGGTCCCTGCGAGGACGAGGCAGCCGACCCCGCAGAGGCGTGGGGCAGGCCCTCTTCCTCGGGCAGCCTGCGGGGCGTGAAGAGCAAGCTGCAGCGGCTGTCCTTCTGGATGGAGCGGCTGCTGGAGGGGTCCCTGCAGAGATTTTACATCCCCTCTTGGCCTGCCCTGGACTGAACCCCCATTAAAGTCCCCCCGTCCCCCCCGAATGGCCGAGAGGTGGCTGCGTTACTGCAGGCTTGGAAGGAGGAGCCCCTGGAGCCCCTCGGGCATCCGACAGACTGTAGCGTTTAGATGACCTCTCCTAGGCCCGGTGAGTTAGAAACTGCACTGACTGCTCCCCCCCCGCCCCCCCGGGTTCCAAATACTCCGGACTGCCTCAGGGGAGCCCGGCTGGGGGGGGGGGCTTTCCCCCCCCCCCCCCCCCCCCCCCCCCCGCCCGCTTCCCCAGCCTTCGAAGGGTCTGCAGGAGCCGCTGCCGCCGCTGCTGCCGCTGCCAGATCTCCTGACGGACGGACTCTCTTATGGCCACTGCTCCTTCGAAGATGGGCTCACTTGCCTGCCCCCCCCCCCTGCCACTTCTGGCTGGCGTGTCTTCCCTGGTGGGAGGGGCTCCCCTTGATCGTTTAACAGGACAGGCAGTCTAAGTTGGGGGCAGGGAGGGGGGGGTGTTTGCCATCTCACCCCTCCAGTCTGGGGAAGCTGAGCCTGGCCAGGGCCCACGCAGGTCCAGGAGCCGCCGCTTCCCTCCTCCCGCCTGGGGCTGTCCGGGTCAGGATGTCTAATCCAGAGCCATAAGCCGGCTGCTCTGCGCCCCCCCCCCCCCCCCCCCCCCCCCCCCGTCCACCTGGTGCCAGCCGGGCAGGAAGACTGGGGTCCCCTCCGCCCAGCTCTCCCTGGCTGAAGCCAGCCCCGTTTCGGTTGCCTTTGTTTACAATGTTGTGCAGCTGCCTCTTTGCCCCTCGGGTTAGGGTTAGGGGGGGCAGCGTCCGTGTCTCTTTCGGGCAGGGGGCTGTTTGGGGTCCTTTGAGCCGATCTGCGTGTCCAGATCCTGCCTGGATCAGGTATGGGGGGGTGGGGGGGAGGCGATAGGCAGCAGCTTCTCCTCCCCTTCAACTCCTGGTGAATGGTAGGGAACTCTGCCCCCTCCTTGAGGTGCTGGCTTTCTCCATGCGGGGAGGCCTTTCGGTACTATTGGGAAATACAATCCCCCCCACCCCACCCCACCCCACAGGCCGGTGCAGAGGTGTCTGCAGGGGTTCTTTACGGTGGGGGAATAGAGGAACGAGGGGGGGGGGGGCTTTTGTTTTGTGCTCCCTAGCATGCCTCCTCTGGGTCTCTGTTCTCCCCACTGGCTCCCCCCCCACTCACCTCAGTTTCAGGCTGTGTGTGTGTGTGTGTGCGCCGGTGTGTGAGACAAGATCCCTTGAGGACGGAAGCTGGCTGGCGGGGGGAGGGGAGAAGGGGGGGGAGCTGCACGCAGGGTGAAGCTTTGCCAAGGTAGATGCCCCCCTCGCCCCCCCCGCCCCCCTTGGGACAGAGGGGCCACCTGGGCCCTCGAACGGCCGGTGCCAAAGCCGAGGCAGCTCCCTTGCCAAGCGATGGCGGCTGGCCTGACTCTGTAGCGCTTCCCCCCCCACTACCCCCCAGCGGCCTGCAGCCAAAAGGAAGGAGGCAGCCCAGAGCCTTCAGCCCCTCCCCTTTCAGGGCCTTCCCCCACCCACCCCCACCTCTTCCCTCCCCCTCCCTGTGTTGCCTCCCACCTGCTGAAGGAAAGGGGGGGGCCAGGCAGGGGAGCGGCTTGGAAGAATAGGGATGGATTATTTGCACTTTTGATAGGAGGGGGCGGGGTTGGAGAATAATTAATTTATTGGGCAGCCTTTCCTCCCCCTCCCCTTTCCGGGTACCTGTGAACAAGCCCTGCCTTTAGTTGGGGTTTGCTTGGCTTGAGGACTCTGAAACCAGTTTGAAGCTGAAATAAACTTATTTTAATGTCTGGCCACAAGACGGTGCCGTCACTCAGGGTGTGGGGAGGGGGGGTTGTCTCTGGGGAAACTGGCCTAACCTTTGCGCTGGGTGGGCTTCCCTGAGGGGGCCGGTTCCTCCGCTTCAGGGGCTCGGGTGGGGGGGGGGCTCTAGAGGGCAGCTGCCTCTCTTCCACGAATCTGGGTTCCGGTCGTCTTTGGTGAGGGGGGTCAGGGGACGGACTCAGCCAATCTGCAGCTTTTCCTTGCAGGGGATCCGGCCTCCTGCCACTGTCCCCTCCAGTGCCCTTGGGTTTTCACTGCACCAGTGAGGACTAGCTACTTGACGTTGTAAAAACGGAAAACAACCAGCCTCCGATTCCCGATCCTGCTTGTTTCCAAGGGGGGGCGAAGGGACCCCCCCTTCTATTCAGAGAGTCAGCCTTCTGGGGGACGGGCTGCCTCTTCACCCCAGGGAGGGTGCACAGCATTTCGAAGAATAGGTTGGCGCCCAGGAGTCCCGTGTTCCCTGCAAGGCAAAGAGCAGAACATGCTTCACCTGTCAAGAACGGCCTGGGGGGGGGAGGAGCCCAAGGGGACAGCCCTGCACACCTCCAAAGCCTCCCCTAGCCTGCTGCTGAGGTGCCCCCCTCCCCCAACCGAGCTTTGCATGGGGTGGTAGCTCAGCCCTCCAGGAGGCTGCCAGGGCTCGGGAGCGGGTGGGGCTGCCCCTGGCACTGAACCTGACACCCTCCCTGCCCCCCAGCCCCCTTTGGCCTCATGGCAGGCGAAGTACAGAAAATCCAGAGCAATGACAGCCTGCCACCGGGTGGAGGCTTTTGGTTATGCCAGGCGCAGGGAAGGAATCGCGAAAGTTAACATAAAAATAATCAGGTTATAGATGTGGCGAAATCCGACGAGGGGTCTTACTCTGAGTCCCCCCATCACTCTAGGGGGGAAAACGGGGTGACGATAAATTACATGAAAACCGCGGTTTTCAAAGTCTAGGGGAAATTGCATTGACAATAGTAGACCGCCATCTCGTGGCCATTTTGCGTCATTGCAGGTGGCGGACAGAATTTAATAATATCCCGCCATCTCGTGGCCATTTTGCGCATGGCAGGTGGAGGAAAGAACTGAATAATA
>NW_020769456.1:172665-190165 GCF_900518735.1 Pseudonaja textilis
TCGTGGCCATTTTGCGCATGGCAGGTGGAGGAAAGAACTGAATAATATCCCGCCATTTTGCGCATGGCAGGTGGAGGAAAGAACTGAATAATAATATCCCGCCATCTCGTGGCCATTTTGCGCATGGCAGGTGAAGGAAAGAACAATAATAGCCCGCCATCTCGTGGCCATTTTGCGTCATTGCAGGCGGAGGGAAGGAATCGCAACGGTTAATAGAAATATGCATAATCGCCCACTCAGCCACATGACCACCAGGCAACGTCCACCCCGTCACATGGCCACCAAGCCATGCCCGCACTGGCACGTGACCACCAGGCCGCGCCCTCCCCGCGAGGTGGCCGCCAAGCCACGCCCACCCGCACGTGACCCCCGGCCGCGCCCATCCCGTCACATGGCCGCAAAGCCACGCACTCCCGGGCACGTGACTCCGCAAGCCACATGCGCCTTGCGCAGGCGTGCCCGGCCTTCGGCGCAGGTGCTGGGCGGTGGCGGTTGGAGAGGCGTCTTCGCGGCTTGTGAGCGGCCTCTTGCTGCCTTCCGCGACGGCCACGAGGACGGTGGAACTCGGGCAGAGCCTGGAGGGTTTCCCGGGCCCGGTTCCGGTAAGGGAGGCCTCCTTCGTCCCGTCCCCTCCCTCTGTTGGCCAACCGGAGCCGCTTCGGAGTGGCGCCCGGGAAAAAAACGGCGCTCGCTCGCCTGCGTCGTTTGGGGTTTGGGGCTGGGTGGGGTTTCTTGGGGGGGGGGGGGAGAGAGGGGGCGGCACAGGGGGGGGGCGGGGGGGGGTTGCAGGAGCTCCCATGCTAGGTGGACGGTGGTGTGTGTGTGTGGCGTCATTTCTCCTTGCAGGCCTTGTCCAAGGGATGGTGGTTTGTCTTTTGCCGTTTATGGACCATTTGGCCTGTTGGAAAGTAGATTTAAATGTATTGTGTGCGCGAAAAGCTTTGCAAACTTGGAAATGGGCTGTTTTATGAGCAGTCCTTATGGAAACATGGCCTGGGAAGGGAGTGTATCTATTTTAAAGTAGAAGTAATGTCATATAGCAAGTCCTTGACTTATGACAACAGTTGAGCCCGAAAATATCTGTTGCTTAAGCGAGAGACGCATATAAAGTTAATTTTGCCCCATTTTATGACCGACCTTGCCACATTTGTAAGTGAATCACTGCAGTTTGTAAGTTCATTAAGTGAATCTGGCTTCCTTGTCAACCTTGTCCGAAGGCCACCAAAGGGGATGACATAACCCCGGGGACTCTGCAACCGTCATAAATACGAGTCGGTTGCCGAGCATCTGAATTCTGGTCAGGGGACCATGGACCTGTTGCAATGGACAGAAGTGTGAAAAATGGCCTTACTTTTTCCACTGCCATGGGGAACTGTAAACGGCCACTAAACGAAGCATGGTAACTCCAGGACTACCTGTAATGATTTGCTTCCTGGGTGCCTGGTGTCTGAGAAAAGGTTTTGGAGCTGAGATGCTATGGAAGCATCCCTGGAGGGTGAAACTGCCAGCAGCCTGTAAAATACTCAACCTCCTTTTTGAATTTAAAAAAAATAAAAACACCAGCCTTTCATACTCTGTTCCATTCTTGATTTCTGGTTTCTCTGCATATTATTTGCACTTCTTTGGGCAGATTGGTACTTGGAAAAAAGCCCTCCCTGCAATGGTTGAATTTTATTTGGAAATTTATTTGCAGGGCTTTGTGTGTGTTTTTTTGGTCCTCCCCAAAATGGGCTCAACCGAAGCCCAAATAAAAATGTTTACAATGAAGAATTGATTTTTTTAAAAAATTGGACAAAAATCAAGTTTTTTCTTTAACTGTCCTGGGTGCCTGATTTACCCTTCGCTTCCTAAAGCATAACTTTGAAGGAAAATGAGCTTGGGGGGGGGGGCATTTAATTTAACTCTTTGGTAGAGTCGGAAATGGTTTGGACCCTTTCTTGTTCTCTCAGTTGGTTCTGCAGTTTTGGCAGAAAGCTGCCCCTCCTTCACCAGGTTCCTCACTTTGGAATCTGGCCCTTATTTCCTCCTATCTTTTCACTGGGTTGGAAATTGATTGCGGACCTGATGCCAGGGGACTGATTTGAGCTCAGGAATAACATGGTTTGCTTTGGGGATGTTGCTGGAGAAAATCAGGGGTTTGAAGGGATGCCTCTCTCCCTCCCTCTTCCATGACCAACCTTCTCTCCATTTTTTCTTCCTCCCTGAAGTAGTCATTGCAATAGATAACTTTATGTACTACACCGAGGTCAGAACAAAGGCAGCGTAGTTCTAGATTGTCTATGCCTAAAATTTCAGGTCTGGTGGCATAAGTTATTCTGTTGCAAATACAGGAGTGGAGGACTCTTCTCGTGAAATATCTCTGGACTCTTGACTATTAATATCCGATGTGTAGTGCAGGTTCCAGACTGATGAGGTGTATTCGAGAATTGGTCTAGCAAATGTTTTCTATGCTTTAGTTAGTAGTGCAATATTACTGGAGAAAAAGCTACGTAGGATTAGGTTAACAACTCTCAATGCCCTTTTGGCTTTGTGGTTACAGTGGGCTCTGGCACTTAGATGATTACAGATGAGTACTCCAAGGTCCTTGACATAGTGGGAGTCATCAACAAGGTCTTGACTATTCAGCTTGCATTTTATTTTGTGATTTTTGTTTACCAATATGTAAGACAGAGCATTTGTTTGCTGAGATTTGAAGTTGCCACTTGTTTGCCCATTCTGGCATAGTCAAGGTCTGCACAGGATGGGTGCATATGTATGTTTCTCCTTCATTCTGGTGCTCCTCAGCCATTCCCAAGACCCTTTGGGTTCTCCCCTGCTCCTTCTCTCTCTCTTTCCCCCTCTCTGGGGTGGGCAGGTTGATAAACCCCCATAGTTCTAGGTCACCCCCTTAGATTTCTAGACCATCATGAGAAGATCTGCAGGTCCAGCTCTTTGGGGCAGATGGGAAGGTGGAAAACTTGATTTGACAAAGTGGGTCTCCCACAGAAGAATGCAGAGGCAGACCAGAGGGTTTGTGGGGAGGGTCCCAACCCCAAAAGGACCCCCCCTTCCATGTGCTCAAGAAGTAATACCCTAGCCCATTTTAAGAGGGAAGAGCATGCATCTAAATTCAACTCCATAGATTGCAACAGCTCATTCAGAAACGTTTGGAGAGGAGCCCAATTCCCCCCCTTATTTCTAGGATGTGAGTTTTGGAGGCCTTTACAGAGTTGTTGTTCCCCCCACCCCCAACAAAATGGGGGGAAAGGGAAATAAAAATGTTCTTCTCCTTGATCCTTCATCCCCATTGTAAACACCCAGGTGCTTTGGTTTATTTATTGCTTTACTTATTATTAAACTTGTATCCTGCCCATCTCCCCATTTCCATCTCGCCCCCTCCTGCGCCCTGCAGACGATCCTTTAATTAGCACCCTTTTTGTGCCCCCTCCTCTCCCCTTTGACACCCCTGTTTTTCTTCCTTCCTTCTCCAGGAGGCGAGAGGGCCGTGCCCCAACGGAGCCACCAACGTCGGAAACCGCTGCCTCGGCAGAATTGCAACGGCTGGCAAGAGGAGAAGAGGACGTGGTGGAAGACTTGGATTTTTCTGATGGAGACTGATGGATGGACAGATTTTGGGGGGTGTAACTGGACAGCTGTTGCCACTTGTGGAAGGCTGAGGAAGGGGCTGCATTGTTCCAGCTGGTCCTGAAGCCGAGTTGATGCACTGGAGGGAAATGCCAGATAATTTTATCCTCCAGCGGGGGAGCCTAAAAAGGCCATAATGGCTGGAAAAAAACCCTGCCTCTTTAGAATAATAATAATGGGGGTTCTTAAAACCATCTCAAAACAAAACCTTCTTTAAAAAAAAAAGCCAGGCCAGCCTTCAATGCTGCCCCTTCCTCTTCTGGAGGCCAATCCCACCCACCCAGCGCTGGAGACGCAGAGATGGAAGACCAACGTGCCACCACATTTTGTGGCTTGGCTCTTGTCGTGCAGGTGACCTTATTTAAAACTCTTGGGACCAGACAACAGCAGGAAGAGTTGGACTTGGCAGCACAATGCATGCTTTGAATCCCCCACTCCCCCCAATTCCCCTATTTTGATTTCTGTATGGGAAGGGATTGTGTGTGTCAGTTCTCGGCTTGTAAAAACAGCCTCTTGTGCATTTCTTTCGGAGGTCTGGATCGCTCTGCACCGAAACCGCAGCGGGCAAAACGGCCAGATCCCGATGGAGAAACGTTTTTCCCTGCGGCTTTTACTGCATTGTGACCCACGCACGCCTTTCTTCGCCGCCTGTGTGGTGCCCACCAGGAACTGAGACCCCCCCCAACACACACACACTTGTTGCTTGAGGTCACTGGACAGATCAGGTTTAGAACAAGGAGTATTGTTGGTCATGAGTGGATAAGGAGTTAGCAAGTCTTATTGTTGGTTGTGAGTGCATCCCCAAGGTAGCCAGGATATCTCTGTAATTTGCAAGTTAGGTGAAGGGAGTCTTAAGTCTTCAGCTTGGCTAACAATGTTTGGTGTTTGTGGAGATACGCTTGAGGCCCAAGAGCCCTTAAGTGGTAAATTTAAGTGGTAAGTTTTAAGCTGTGGCTGGTAGGGTCAAGGAATCATGGCTGTTGTGAGCCTTTAGGACCACGAGTGTTTATCTGGTAGGATTGTGCAGAGTTCAGATGGTAGGACAGAGTTGAGGTGTTGGAAGAACTTAGGTCAGCATTTTTCAGACTTGAAGGTGTGTGGACTGCAAATCCCAGAATTCCCCAGCCAATTGGTTTGGGGAATCCTGGGTGTTGATATCCACACATCTTGCTAAGGGTGGGAAACCCTAATCTAAGAGGGTCATCTATACCTACCACCAAGTAGGCTGGACTTGCTTTCAGAAAGCCAATTGGCTTTTTAGAAGAGTGGACTTCAACTCTCAGAATTATGGGAATTGGAGTCCTCCAGAGTGGAAGGCAGTAGATGTCTTCCATTCAACTCCCAGAATTCTGCAGGAGGGGTTAAGAGTTTTGGGAGCTGTAGTCCATCCATTGAAAGGTGCAACTTTCAAAGGGAGGGATTTTAGCTCCCACAATCCTTAGCAATGGCGGCTAGAGAAGCTTAAGATGTCCCCTTTCTCCCCAAGACACCAGGTAGCCACAATTCAGTTCTCAGCGTTCTCCATCCCGTGGATTGGAGACTTCTGGAAACTGAAGTTCACCATTCTTTGGAGACCAGAGAGCTCCATGCCTTCACTTGGGGGTGGCCCCCAATTCTTCTCAGTTCTGTGTTCAGAAATCTGGGACTTGGGACAAGTGCCAGGCCCTGCAGGTGTTGGGTCTCCAGTTCTTCTGGATTCTGTTGTTCACACACAGGACAGAATCCTATTTCCATAGGATGCCCTAGAGCAGAGGTCCCCAACCTTGGGCACTTTAAGACTTGTGGACTTCAACTCCCAGAATTCCTCAGCCAGCAAAGCTTGGCTCAGAATTCCTGAGCGAACATGAATTCTGGGAGTTGAAGTCCACAAGTCTTAAAGCTGTCAAATTTGAAGAGCTCTGATATAGAGGATAGAGGGATGATATAGATGATTGATAGGTGATAGAGATAGATCAAGGGACTTCAACCCCCAGATTTCCTGAGCTAACACAACTGGAAGAGGAATTCTGGGAGTTGAAGTCCACAAGTCTTAGAGCTGTCAAGTTTGAAGACCCCCATTTTAGGGTCTCCAGGGGTTCTTGGCCATGGCCAAGGCCAACTTAGGTGGGTGGACTTCAGCTCTAGTTAGAAGCCTGCACAACTTAAAACTTGTCAAAGTTGAAACCTTTTTATGTGTAAGGTCTTCCTTGTGCTTCATTGGGTGTCATGCATGCTCCCTCCCCCAATCTTCCCAGCAACTAGGCAGGTGAGCCAGAAAACCCAGGTGAGTCAAGTCTGCAGTTCCTCCCCTTGTTCTAAGCAGGTGTGCACAATTTATTCCAAATCTTGGAATTTAATTTCAAATAATACACATTTGTGCATGCCTACTTATAGCAATGGGTGCACAGAGAACATCTCTATGCATGGTGGGTCACCCTCAGGAGGGTGGGGGAGAAAGGCTGGGAGCCAGCCATGGCATCAGGGAGGCTGGCAATGAGGCCCTAGGAAGGCCTGGGGCATCCAAGCCCCCCAGGGCACCCCCAGAGCCTCTCTTGCCAGCTTCTCTTGTGCCACGGTTGAAGTGGAGGGTTGGTGGGGGCTGGGGGAGGCCGAGAGAGGGGGCTGGGGTGCAGGGGGGCTGGGCAGAGAGCGGCTGCCCAATGTCCTGGGCTCTCAGGGTGGCAGTTTGGCCGCTCCAAGCCAAGGGACATTGGGAGACCGTTCCCTGGCCCATCACACCCACCCCATGTCCCATGGGCCTCCCTCAATGCCTTTGGCTTCAATCCTGGCCCAAAAGGGGCCTGGGGGGGGCAAGGGGGGTCCTGGGAGGAGGGGGGAGCACATAGTCCCCCTCTTTCCAGGACCTCCCTCCCCCTGGGCTCCTTTAAGCCAGGACTGAAGCCAAAGGCGGGGGGGGGGGCAGAGGGGGGGTGGGGGGGGGGGGGGGGGGGGGGGGGGGGGGGCGGGGGATCAGGGGGGGGGTGTATTGCTTGTTTTTTTGAACTTTAATAAAGTTTGTCTCTTCTACCATCATGAGTGTTTCATTCCCCACCTACCATCATGAGTGTTTCATTCCCCACCTACACCCCACCCTCCCTCCCAACCCCCCTCCCCCCACCCTTCCCCCCACCCCCTTCCCCCCTCCATTTCCCTCCCTCCTCTGGCCCCTCCCATCTATGGCCCCAAGGGGGGGACCAGGGAGGGGCAGACCCTGGGTGCCCCCCCCAGGTCTACTGGGCTGAGAGGCCCCTCCCCATCTTCCCAGGGTTTTCCTCTCTTCTCCCCCCCCCAGGAGGGCTGCTGGAGGAGGTGGGCAAGGCAGGCCCTGGAAGGAGGTCAGAGGCTGGCTGGGGAGGGGCTCCTTGCCCCCCTCCTCTTCCCAGCCCCCTTGGTGCCATGCTGGCAGAGACTCAGCAGGGAAATGGAGGCCCAGAGAGGTGGGGGGGGATTGGCAGGCTCTCCCCGGCTTTTCAGGGGAGGCCTTTGCCCCTGGCCTGCCAATCTCCCCACCCTCCAACCCAGGACCTCCCATTCCCCCCATTGCCTGGCACCAGGGGAGCTGGGAAGGGGAGGGGAGGGGCTGTTGGCAAAGAGCCCCTCCCCAGCCAGCCTCTAACATCCTCCCAAGAGCCTTCCTCTCCCCACCTCCACTTAGCCCCCAGCAGCCCTCCTGGGGAAGGGGGGGGAGGAAGAAGAGGTGATGGCCCTGGGAAGATGGCAGGGGCCACCCCAACCCTGCAGACCTGGAAGGGGGGCACCCAGGGCCTGCCCCTCCCTACCTCGGTCCCCCCCTTGAGGCCAAAGATGGGGAGGGGCAAGAGGAGGGAGGGAAATGCTGGGAAGATGGGGGCTGCAGGCAGGCCAGCTCTTGGGGGGCTCTTGCCAACCCACTCTGGCTAAGGCCTGCCTGCCCCCCCCCCATCTTCCCAGCACCTGTGCCCTCTACTTACCTCTACTTACCTGTTCTCACCTGTCCTCGTTGTCCTCCTTGCCATCTGGTGGTTCCCACAACTGGTCGCACTTTTATTTCATACTTACCCCTTTGCTGGCTGATGAGGCCAGGATTTCATCTAAGAAGCTGGGCTGTTTACCCACCAATACTTTAATATTAGTCTCCCCACCCACCCAAAAAAGGGAATTCTAAGTTCTGAAGGACGCACCCCGACACCCAACCTGTTTTACAAACAGAGTCTTTTTTGTTTTTTATTGTTATTTGAACTGCTTTGCTGGAAAGCCTTGGGATGCTTTTAGCAAGAAGCTAAGGTACCAACAGAGCTATCTTGGATTAATGCACCAGGGGAGGGAACAAACACAGACACCACAGGGGTGTCTTCAAAATTTGGCCCCTGCATTCTTTTCCCCGCCCCAAACTGGACAAATGCACACACACACACACACACACACACACACACAGGTTGAAAGCTGGCAAGGGCTCCATGTTGGTCGCCTGAGTGTGGATACCAGGGAAAGTGCAATTCTGTATCCTCACCCAGGCTGCCCTGCCTTAAAATAAAACACTGCATCCTTTGGGCACAAAAGCCAATTAAAACAGAGCATACCTGTGTATTGTATGTGCGCGCGCGCGCACACACACACACACACACACAGAGGAGAATACAGCTCAGGGTTGAACTGTGGGGTCTTTGGTACTCTCCAAACTTGGGTTTTCTGGCAGGCATTTCATCACCCAGCTTGGTAACATCAGTGCCATCCTCACTGCACTGATGATGTTACCTAATTGGGTAATGAGACGTCTGCAAGAAAATCAAGCTCAGAGAGCACCAAGGACCCCCCCACACACACACAGAGACTTCCAGAAGGGAAGCAATGGGTTACCCCCATTCCCCCAAGCACAATATCCTTCCTGCTTCCTTTCTGCCTCCTTCCCAACAATTCCCAGGCAGCCAAACCCGCGACTGATGGGCCTCCCTGCAGCCTCTAAGTTGCAATAGCACTTGAAAAGACTTCTATGCCGCTTCACAGGGCTTTTAAGGCTGTCTCTAAGCGGTTTACAGAGTCAGCAAAGCATTGCACCCCCCAAACAATCCGGGTCCTCGTTTTACCGACCTCGGAAGGACGGGAGTCCCAAGTCAACCAAATGCCCAGAAAGGCCAGGATGGAAACAAACGAGCGAGCAAACCAACCAATGATGCCCATCAAAGAGAGAAACACATAGGAAGTCAAAGGAGAGAAAGAAAAAAAGGGAAGAAGATCGCCCCACAGACAGAGGCTGTGCTCTACCATCCAAATAAAAATAAAAATTTAAAAAAGGACATGGAGTTTGGACACTGGATCACTGTCGGTCTCAAAAGCTGCTAGCAATGCATAGACCTCCCCCCACAAGAAAAGAACACTGTACCGGTTCCAGCCATGGAGGTGTCCCCCCCCTGCAAAAAAGGAAGAGGGGGGGTCCTTGACCCTCCATGGCTGGTTTGCAGAGCTGTTTCTCCTTCTCCAAGTGTGTCTTCCTCATAAATAACTTTTAAAACCCCATCCCGCCGAGTCTTTATTTCCTCCCCCCAATACGAATATTTTAGCAGATTTCCACAGGCCTCTTTTTGGGAGGGAACTTCTTTCTTCAGTGAGATGCCCGACGGTGGAGAATCCAGGCGTCACGAAGGGGGCTTGGGGGCATCGCTCAGAGCCTCCAAGAGAGAGAGGTCCCATTTTCCTGCTGGGGGGAGACCCGGCTGGGAAGAAGCTTCCCTCCGTAGGGTGACGAGGCCACGCTTCCGGTGGAGGGTTGGGCGAAGCTCTGCAAGAGGAAGGTTGCACTGGGGAAGCCGCTGGGAAACTGGCTGTATGCAACATCCGGCCCACCTCTTGGCTACCTGGAGGAAAAACAGCAAGGAAAGCAAATGAAGCACCTGGGAGGATTTGAGCACAAGGCCGAGAGCCGAACCAAGTGGAGGGTGCAAACCATTTCAAAAAGAAAAGCTAAAATGCAACCTTTCTTCCAGAGCACAGAGGAGTTGACAGCCCTGGCACTAAGGAGGAGCCTGCGTGGTACAGGCCACGGGATTTAAAGCCTTACGCGTGGCCCCTGCAGGATGGGAAGCTTGATGGGAAGAAGAGGGAGGGGCAAACTTTAAGGGACTCAACCTCCAAGTGGAGAATGAGAGAAGGTATCGATAAGACGTCGATAGAGCTGAAGAAGCTTCTTGGATGGGAAGTGAAACATCTTCAAAGAAACCCCAGGAAAGTCCAGTTCTCCCTTGGAAAAGCAACTTTGGGATATTGATCAGAATATTTGTAGCTCAGAGATCCTTGGGGCTCTCCAAGTGGGTGGTTTCCTTGTAGACGTTTCAAAACCAAACTAAGGAACATCATCAGTGTTGGAAGGAAATGGGGTTTGTGAAGAGGGAGGAGGAGGAGAGGAGGAAGACTGTGGAGTTCTTGGTGCCTTCTTGGGTCTTATACCTGAACAGGTGAAGGGGCCCTGGGAACTGCCACCCTTCAACGCTTGTAGGTGAAGGGGGGGCTTCCAGGTCACCTCGTACTGCCTGCACCTCGAACGGTGCAGTTTCTGGCCCTCTCTAAATGGTTGCCAACCACACACAGAGCAATAAACGTTGTTTACCAATGCAAAAACAAAAAACCCTTGCTCTCCAACCCACCCAATTCCCTCCCCGTCATACGCATTTGTTTTATTATGTTAAACCGATAAGGGCAGCACTATTACTTCCCCCCAACCTGGGCTCTTTACCAGGGATCTCATAAAAAGGTTCTTTGGGCCATGGTTCCCTGGGAACGATTTGTGCTGGAAATAACCCCGATTCAGAGAAAGGAGGGAGAACCAGTGCAATCCTGTGAGAGATCTACAGGATCTAAAACAGGATGAGAAGGGAATCTCTGTCTGGTTTTGTTGAGGGGTGGAGAGGGACACGCAAAGGGACGGAGTGAGGAGGGAAGCGGGAAGAAATTTGGAAGCCAGAGCATTTAAAAAGAGAAATAAAGAGGTCAAAACCAACCAGGAAGCCCCTTTTTGGGGCATGCAGAGATTGGCTCAAGGCACCTGCACGGGTGGCTTTCAACAGCATACAAGGAGAAATTGGGATTGTGGGGCACTGGGCAAAGGACAAAGGCCTTTGAAGATTTGGGGGGGTGGCACCCCCAGAAATCCAGTCTTTAGACACAAAGGTGTTTTTAAAAAAAGCCAAATGGTTTATCACCTGGGCAGCAAACCCAGATTGGATCCATGCATTCCATAAAGCTAGGATGGGCTGAAACCACAATGAACTAGTTTTCAGCCAGCCTGCTAAGGCCACAGTGGAGGCAATTTATGGCAGGCATGGCCAAGCACCGAGCCACTTGGGCTGTGCGTTCACAAGACCCTTAACCCAGGTTAACTAACTAGAATAGAATAGAAAAGGATGAAGAATAGGATAGGATAGGATAAATGAAGAACAGAATAGGAATAGAATTAGGAATAGAATATAGAATAGAATGGGGTGGGGTAGGAGTAGTAGAGTAGAGTAAATTAGAATTAGAGTAGAATTAGAGTAGAGTAGGAACAGAACACACAACACAACACAACACAGAACACCAAGAAGAATAGAACAGAATAAAGGATAGGATAGAATAAGGGCGCTTAATGCATTTGCCATGGAAAACTTCCATTTCTGGCCTCCATCCTTCTGGGTCTAACCTTTCTTCGAAGTCAATCATGGTTTCCCTCCCTTGTGGGTCCCCCCCCCTTCTCTGAAGTTTTTTTTAATTTCCCTTCCCCCACCACCCCCTTTTTTTAAGAAAGGCTGCCCTGTGCATGCAAGCTGTTCACTTACCTCTATTTGGCCCCGAAGCCCTGGCGGGTTCTGGCCCAGTTCATTGCAGCTTTGCACCCCGCCCCAAAAAATAAAATGGCAGTTTCGACTTGATAGTCGCACCTGCAAAAGAAAAAACCTCATGCCCAGGGGCGGCAGAAGCGGCTCTGGCTCAAGCAAAAGAAGTATCGCTTTGCAAATGGGGAGCCTCGCCTCTAAAAATGCCTTTTTCCCCCTTTTTGGCCTTAAAAGTGGATTATGAGCGACGCCAGGCAACCTCACAGCTGCTGCCTTTCCCCCTCATAGGACTTCTTTCGACGCTCGAGGCTGCTGGAGAGAAAGGCCCCTTGCAAGGAGGTGTCTATCCGATTGCCTGCCCCGCTCGAATACACTTTTAGCTGACCGTTTTCAAACCTGATATTTCTCTCTCTCGTGGATGAAGGTTTCCCTTCCCGTCCTCCCCGGGCCCGGCAATTGGATAGTTTCCCTGCCCCGACCGGTTGTCCCGTGCAGGCAGTCAGCCGGCCGCCTCAATTCGGTTCTATTGGAAAAGATAGGGCGATTGCAAGGGGGCCTAAAGGGGGGAGACGTCGCGCCTTGATTGTAACCCGCCCTTTAAAGGGACAGCCGGAGCTTTTGTCGAAGGCACTCGGGGAAAATATCTTATTCTGCGTCCCCCATCACTCTAGGGGGGGGAAAACGGGGTGAAAATAGACCTCAAATTACGTGAAAACCGCGGCTTATGAGTCTATGGGAAATTGCATTGACAATAGCCCGCCGTCTCGTGGCCATTTTGCGCATGGCAGGTAGAGAAAAGAACTTAATAATAGCCCGCCATCTCGTGGCCATTTTGCGTTATTGCAGGGGGAGAAAAGAAATTGCACAGCAATAACAGCCTGCCACCTGGTGGAGGTTTTTCGTTACGGCAGGCGCAGGGAAGGAATCGCGAAAGTTAATATAAATAAAAATAATCAGGTTACAGATCTGTCGAAATCCGACGAGGGGTCTTACTCTGAGTCCCCCATCACTCTAGGGGGGAAAACGGGGTGACAATAAATTACATGAAAAACGCGGTTTTCAAAGTCTAGGGGAAATTGCATTGACAATAATAGCCCGCCATCTCGTGGCCATATTGCCAATAAGCAAGTAACAGGTTAGTTACATACACAGTTCCTAAATTAAACATTTAGATGCCATATTTTTAAAGGTGTTTGTGTATTATATATACCTTGGGACGGCAAACCATTCCCAATTTGAATCTGCAGTTCCCAAATTCATCACTGGAGAGCAGGTTTTTCAGGGTGCATTACTAAAATTTGCCACTGGAGGACAGACCTTTCTCACCTATCATCTTTATTATGTATACCTAGGGTTATCTATTTCTTTTACCTATCTATATTATGTATCTATTGTATGGATCTAGCTGGATTAACTTAATGACCTGTTTCTCATTTAACAACTGCAGTGGCTCCCTTCACAACTGTGGCAGGAAATGTCATAAAATGGAGCAAAATTCACATAACAGATGTTTCACTTAGCAACAAAAACGTTGGCCTCAATTGTGGTTGTAAGTCAAGAACTGCCTGTACTTCTGTGAGTTCTGGCTGGAGTGAACATCATTATTGTCGTCGTCTTCTTCTGAGGCCTCATGTGAAAGGAAGGATTTCCAACAGAATAAATAAAAAGAAATAAACCTGCCTTTAAACCGCTGGAAGAACACCAAGCACCATACACACAACTCTGCAAACGTGAATGTGATTTATTTGCACGACCCAACAGGCAGTTCTACCACTAAGAAACTACGCCGCTGATGAGACCCCTTTTGACCGGAAAAAACAACCCGAAGAGAACCACAACGAAGCAGGTGAGGATGGTATTTCTCTCACCTGGTTTCTACTCATCCTCCCCTTTGGGGTTCTAGGTCACGGAATGAAAGGAGGGGTTCTAGGCAATTTTCCTTTGGTTGGGCAACTTCCCTACGTGGCCAAACAGGCAAAAGCAAAGAGGAGCTTAAAGGACCTGCAACTCAAAGCCACCCTTCTCAAAGGCGACTCGTACCAAGTGGGAAACCCGGGAAGTCGTGCGGGGGGAGCCAGCAGCCAGGGTCTCCCTCCAAGGAGGCCACAGCCTCCTCGTGCCCTGTCGCCAGCTTGATGAAGCCTTGGGGAGAAAACGCCCATCCCCATTGCGGAACCTCCTCTCCCCCCGGAAGCCGCCTCCCCCACGGGGTCCACGAGGGGAGGGGCGCTTCTACTGGGGGGCAGGCCTGGCTGCCCCCCTCCAGGAGCAGAGCAGGGCCACTGCCTCACAGAGGTCCTCGTAGTCCAGGCTGGCCAGGAAGCCCCTCTTCAAGCGGGACTCCACCCTTCGGGTGCCGCCCAGCCGGTCGGTCATTAAGGCCGCGGCCGACTCTTGAAGCAGCCAGGGCAGCAGCCGCGGGAGAGGGAGGCCACCCGCCTGGCCGAGAGCCGCCTCACCCCAGAGGCTCAGGTGGAGGACGTTGGCTGCCACTCGGGCCGGGGGCCTCTGGAAAGGAAGCAGTGGCGGAGAGGTCAGCCCCGGGACCAGCCGAGTCTCTGGGGCCAGCTGAGCTGCCCCCTCCCCAGGCCCTCAGAAACCCCCCTGGGGAACTCCCCCCCATGACCCTCAGGGACCCAAGAGCCCCGCCACATGCCCCCGGCCCTTCTCACCTGGGCTGGGCTCCGCTGCAGGAGCCTGGCCACCAGCTCCTTCACTTCCGGGGCTGCCGGGCTGGGCAAGGGGGGCAGCTCTTCCTCCTGGTAGGTGCGGCTGTCCAGGGCGGGGCCCCCTTGGCCGTAGAAGGGGTTCCCGGGCCCCAGAATCTCGTAGGCCAGGGCGCCCACGGCCCAGACGTCCGCCTTGCTGTAATCGATCACCACGCCTGGGCCTGGCATGGCCGTGGCCACCTGGGGAACGGGGGGCTGTTATAAGGGTGCTGGGGGGGAAGTGAAGCATGGCGTCCGCTTGCCGTTCTCTTTGGGCAGTGGGTGAGCAGCCCTGCAGACCCAGGTTCAGATTTAGGAGGAGGACAGGACGTTTCAGGCGGAGACCCCGGAGGCCCTCCCTGGGCCGAAGTCAGGCTGCCCTATAGGGCAGAGCCTTCCAGGGGAGGCCTCTGTCCCCTTTGCGGCCTGTGGCTTTGTGTGATGCGCAGGCCCCGCTGCAGGGATGCCATTCCCTGGCCAGAAGCCCCCCTGATGCGGGAGGCAGCAGATCTGGGACGAGAGCCAAGAGGGGGCCGGCGTCCTCTCCCTTCCCCTAAGGCCATGAGTTGAAGTCCGCCAGTCTTAAAGTCGCCAAGGGATCGGAGACCCCCTGGTCTCAAGGGTGGGCAGCCTCCTTCTGCCTTTGCTTTGGGGGGCCGTGGGTGGGGTGGGAAGCTCCTAAGCGACCAGAGGGACCAGAGGCAGAGGCCCCACCACAACCTCCAGGGCTCTCAGAGAATCAGACCAGGAACTACAGGACCGAACCTTCGTTTTGGGTACAGATCCCTGCCGAATTTTCCAATGAAGGACTGTTTTCTTTAGCAGCCTATTCAGCTTTTTACCTCCGTCTGCACACAATGCCTCTCGGGGTAGGAATATATAATACAAAGCTTTCACGTTCCCAGACTTTGAATTAAAATGGCTTCTGCGCATTGGTTTATAAACACATCCATCTTGGTTGGGCTGTTTCCCTTTTCATTCCTTAAAGCGACTGTTTCCTCTGCCGTCTTCCCTATTTTTATAGCCCCTTGACTTAGACGAAAGAAAGGGGGAAAAGGGGAGCCAGAGGGGGTCTCTCTCTCTCTCCCCCACCCCCCAGTTACCTCAGGCGCCATCAGGCAGGTGTTGCCTCCACGATCCACATACCAGCTGGGGAAGGGCAGCTTCAGGCCCAGCGTTTCGTCGGCCAAACAGCACCCGAAGTCGGTGATGACTAGCCCTGGGCACCCTGCTGCAAGGGCAAGAGAGGGGGCCACGGCTGAGTGAATACCCACAGCTGACTTCCCCCCCGCCCGCCCGAAAAGGGGCCCCGCAGCAGGCACAGCTTTAACGCCCTTGGGCGTTAAGCAGGGAGCCGAAGCCTCCCAGGGTCCCGCGTCCATCCATCAAAGAGCGCAACGCACCCGAGTCCAACTCCACCAGGATGTTGTCTGACTTCAGGTCTCGGTGGGCGACTCCCTGTCGGACGAGGTGATCCACCCCTTCCAGCAACTGCAGGATCATCACGGCCCCCACACGGGGCTCCGGGCGCCCCTCGGCCAGGAGGAACTGCCGCAGCGTGCATGGGTAGCTGAGCAGAGCAAGGGGGGGGGGGGGGAGCTGAGAAAGCAGCGCCAAACGCTGGGCCAATCCCGCTCCCGACCCCCAGGCCTCCAGGGAGGCATTTCGGCATTACAAGGCTGGGAGACCCGTGGCTCCTTATTCCGACCTCCCACTCCCGACTTCTCCAGGAGGCCAAACCCCCCAGAGGGACTCAGCTCAGGGACTCCGAGGGGGAGGGGGGTTAAGCCCCACCTCACCCGCTCCATGTCTGCAGGGAGACTCCCTGTCCCCATCTCCCCTTGCGACTCGCAGCCCGTTCCCACCTGCCAGCACCTTTTCCTGCAAAGGCTCCCTAAAGGCAAGGCGCCCATTTTGTGGTATCCGCCTGCTTACTTCTTCATCACCAGGAAGAGGGTGCGGCTGTGCCCAATGCCGGAGGGGTTCAGGGTGGAAGGCAGGACGTCCGGATAGTCCACCGTGGCGCCCGGCAGCAGCGGGACCTGAGAGGTGAAAGCCCGGATCACCTGGATGATGTTGGGGTGAGGCTTCAGCCACTTCTTCCCAAAGAGGCACTTCCTGCCCAGAGACGACAGTCACAGCACAGCCAAGGTGAGAGATGGCTCTTTTTCTCTGGCCGGCTTGCAAAGCTATCAAGTCTTCTCCTTCCCTTGTAAACTCTCCTCCACCTGGTTCAGCCCTACCTGGGTCTGGCAACTGCTCCAAATTCTCCAGAAAGGGCCCGTCCGCTGGCTGGGACCAGTTCTTGAGACATGGTGGCCAGGATGCCTTCACTTGAAGAACCAGCCTGGAAAAGCCAGAAGCAAATAAAGACGCTGACTAGAGATTTTTACGTATGTATATCTCTTTATTCTCCCACAACAACAGCCCTGCGAGGTGGGCTGGCTGAGAGACAGGCAGTGGCCCAAAGTCACCCAGCTGCCTTTTTCAGAGCTACGGCCGGACTAGAACTCCCCGTATCCTGGTTTCCAGCCTGATGCCATTACACCAAATTGTTTCTCTAAGTGCAGGTGTTTACTTTCAAGGCAGAAAAGGCACCAAAATCGGTTCCTTACCGAAATATTCCACATCATTTTGATAGCCAGTGGGAACTCTTCCTTCCAGCCCTCGGCCTCGACCACACCCTGGGTGTCCGAAGCACCCCCACCACCATCCCTCCGTTCGGGCACCAGATCTCTGTCCCCGGTGGGGGTGGCAGGAGCAGCCGCTTCATACACAGCCCCGCTGCAGCCTTTGCCGATCGACTGGCCGATGAAATACTCCTCCAGTCTGAAGCCTCGCTGGGCTACTAATCCCAGGGTCTCCTTCGGGGGCTTGTTCCTCGGGAGAAAGATTGTCTGGAAAGAAGAGCAACCAGGACAAGAGCGCTAAATGGGGCGCTGGGCTCCGTGGCTTCTGGCCAGAGGGGGGGAAAGCAGGGATTCCTCTGTGGACCCACTCCCCAGAGATCAGTTGGCCGTGGCTTCCTTCTCCCCCCGCCCATGCCATCGAGGCCTAGAGTGGAGACACACACACACCCCTGCTCCACCTTTAGCTACCTCTGTCTAGGGGGGGGGGGGGGGGGGGGCCTCCTGGGCGCTCTCTGGGCTTGGTGGTTTCCTTGCAGACATTTCATGACCCGACTAGGGAACATCATCAGGGCTACTAAGGAATAATGGGGCTTGCTGTCAGAGATCTATAAACCATATACAACCCCCCCTTTTTTCAACCCTGGATCTATTTGGGGGTTCAACAGGTGAAAGCAGGGTTTGATTCTACACAAACAGGTGGAAAAATATTAGTGAAATCAACAGCCTATTCCGTAGAAGGAGAAAAAAATGTAGTTTTTTCCCCTCTCCAAGAGGCCGG
>NW_020769456.1:200020-299574 GCF_900518735.1 Pseudonaja textilis
AAGAAAAGACCAAGAGGGAATTAATAATAAAAGCAACCTCCTGGCAGGGAGCAAGGCGTAACTGCAGACAATGGCTTCACTGTTTGTGAGAAGACTGTAATGAAGCCCAGGACGTGCTGGGAGGCAGCTGGTAATTAAAGGGCAAAGTTGTCAAGACAGCTAGAAACATTGGGGAAGAACAACTCTCAATGAACAAAGAGACGGGTGTGGATCTCCAGGGCTAAAAATCTTATGAGTAGCCAAAAAAAATAAATTGTGGGGGGCGGGGCGGGGGGGGAGGAAAGAAAGAAAAGGAAGGAAGGAAGGAAGGAAGGACGGCTGGCTGGCTTTAAGTAGAAGAAATAGTTAATTCAACATTTCTACTGTGTGAGCCCCATGGACTTAATTCAGCCACCAACTGGGATGTAGAAATGCAGCTAATTTACAGTTATGTCATTGGGGTCAAGCTGATTCCTGGGCCAGACACAGCATCCTTTTTAAAAGGGTCAGAGAGCAGCAGAAGTGACCAGTGCATTAAAAACGCCCAAAATAAAAGCGCATTCCATTTTAACCTGAACAGGCTACGGTAGCATAAATCTCAGCAGGAAGATTTCCACAATAAAATGCCCAGCACATAAAAATGTGTAAATGTTGCCTCTAAAAAAACAGCTGAACTTTCCCTTCGGAGTAGATAGAAAATATTTCTAAATGCATTTCTGTAAATGGAAGATGGTGGAGTGAATTGGTCCGCAAGGTTCAAATCTGCAGGCCGGAGGCGCCAGAAATGGACTGGATGAAGGGAATAATCCACATTGCAGGAATGGCGTTAACTGGGGAGATGGGCTCAGGGACCAGGGAGGGCTTGTGAACTCCTCCAGGGCTGGGAATTATGGGGCCTGCAACATCTGTCCATCGCCTTAGAGACGGACAGTTCTGGACTGTTGACCCTCTCCCTGCAGACGGAGAGACGGACTCCCTCCGCATCATCGGGGGCTACATTATGGCCCCCCACTCCTCCAAGTACTTGGTGTCTCTGAAGAGGAGGAAGAGCGGCTTCCATTTCTGCGGGGGAGCCCTGGTCAGCCGCAGCTGGGTCTTGACCGCTGCCCACTGCAAGGCCAGGTAAGGAGGAGGAGGCATCCCAGACATTGTACAGATGGTCCTCGACTTGTCTGTTGCTCGTGGCCGGCTGGGGAGTTCTGGGAATGAAAGTCCAAGACTGAGAAACGCCAGACGAAGAGCGGGTCAATTCACAAAGCCACAGAATTCACTCTCCAACATTTTAAAAGCTTCTTGCTGGTCTGGCTGCCTCACCCCGCCCCGTCCCCCCCGGCCCCTGCCCTCCTCTGGCCCCGCACAGCCCAAACCACCTGCCTCTCTTGCAGAATGAACCAGGTGCTCATCGTGGCCGGAGAACATTCACTGTCCACTTTTGAGGGTACCGAGCAGATCTTCCGGCCGGCCCGCATGGTGGTCCATCCGGACTACAGCGCCTCTTCGAAAAACGCAGACATCATGCTGATTAAGGTGACCCCAACCTCTCGGGATGGGGGCCTGGTTCTCGGGGGGGGGGGAAGGGCAGAGAGGGAGCCGGTGCTTCAGTGGGGAATTCTGGGAAGGAGGAGATGGGCCGGCATTTTCTCAGCCTGGCGTTTTCTTACCCCTGCCGTGCCCCCAAAGCCAGAGGGCCCCTTGGGGAAAGAAATGGGGGCATTTCCTTGCACCTCAACTGCCCCTCCCCCCGTCCCTCGGGGGCTTTGTGCTCTTGCCTGCCAGCTGAGCCGGCCGGTGGCCTACAGCCCCTTCGTCTCCATCGTGCCAGTTCCTCGCCAAGGGGCGAAGGTTCGGGCCGGCCGCTTCTGCCAGGTCTCCGGCTGGGGCTACACCACGCCCGTCAGGGGCAGGACTTCGGACACCCTGCACAGCGTCTACCTGCCCCTCGTCCCGCCTTGCAAGTGCAACAGCTCCGCTTCATACGCCGGTTACATCACCAAGAACATGATCTGTGCCGGATTTGGCCGGGGGGGGAAAGACGCCTGCCAGGTAGAGTAGGTTTGGGGTTGGTGCCTCCCAGCCTGGTTCCAGAAAGTGGCCCCAGCCTCAGGGACCGTTGGGCTTTTTGCAGGGAGGGGAGAAGGGTTCCTTGGGGGGTTTGTGGGTTGTGGAGAAACTTCCTGACTCCTCTCCTCCCCCCCCCCCCAGGGTGACTCGGGGGGCCCCCTGGTCTGCGATGGACATGTGTTTGGCATCGTTTCCTGGGGACACAGCTGCGCCAGCCCCGGGTATCCCGGCGTCTACACTGCCGTGGCCAACTTCCAGAAGTGGATCTACAAGACGATTTTCCAGGCATAAGGGCTGATTTTGGGGTGGGGTAGGCCTCTAAAGCTCCTTTGCGTGGAGTGGAGGGCTGAACGGCCTGCAGGGAGTTCCGGGTTGGCTTTTTCCCTGCGAGGAAGGCCCCAAAGGGCCGTGTTCTCTTTCTGTCTTGACTCTTTCGGAGTTCAGGCCTGTGAAGGCCTCAAGGGGAAACGGGAGCCTGAGTCACCCTGCCAGAAAGTCCTGCCTTAGGCCAAATCACCCAGGCCAGCTCCCAAGAGGGCACCAGCCCCACTTCTTCTGAAGGAGCCCGGAGAAGACCTTGGCCTGAGCCCCCTCCGGCTTCCCCTCAGTCTGAGTTCTGCAATGAGGGGCAACAATTTTAAGAAACCTGCTGTAGGTTGTATGTACAGCACAACTGAACGTTGTACAGTCCCCAAAATAAATCACGTCTGCAAAAAAGAGTGGAGGGGGATGTGCCACATGGATAACCATGGCCCAAACTAGAAACTATTCTCGATTTCTACAGCCAGGTCCTGCAGAGAGATGGGTTGTGTGAATCTGGGGCTCTGTGACCACAGGGGAGGGAATTGTGGCCTTCCTTTTCCCAGAATCCACATCGCCAGGGGGACGGGATGTGACAGTGAGGCAGTCATTACGAAAACCCAACAATTGATTGCAGCCTGCAGAGCCGGGTTGCTAAGAGACGCAGCCCAGCTCATCTGGGGGCAAGGGAGGCGGATCGCTTGCGAGGCCCAAATCCTCCTGCCATGCAAGGGCTGCCCCTCCCCCTCCGGTTTGGATGTGCGCACGTACACAAGTGAGGGCTGATTAAAACGTCACACTGAGACGTCGTTCGTTGAGCAATGGCTTACTAAGTGAACCACAACTGGCCGGAATCACACACAGTTCTGGAAGTGAAACAGTCTGGCAGATGCAACCCCGAAGATGGTTAGCCCCACACCTGATACAACTCAGGCAACGGGGGCGGTGGGCGGGCGGGGGGGGGCAGCACCAGCACCCTGGAGAGCTCCTGTGGGGAGCTGTCCCTTCAGCACCTTCCTGCCACCAGCTGCCCCCTTAAGTAGGCTGGCCAGGCAGGCAGGCGACCCCCAGTAGCCCCCACCCCCCTTGCTGAGAACTGAAGGCTTCAAGAGCCCCCATTCCTGGAGCCGTCCATTCCCTCCGTCTCTTCCTTCTTTTTTAGTGAAATATTGCAACCAAATAGTTCATGCCATCTTCCACTTTCTCCTAACTGAATTCGCAAAGAATTGAAAGGGGGAAAAAAACACAGCCCCCCCACCTATTTTCAGCTTTAAAGAAAAGAAAACAAAGGCTGTGGGAAATTGCTCAGGTAGCTGACAACTCTACATCTTAAAACTCCATTATTAGGCGAGAAAACATAAAGCAGCTACTTAAATCACTATGCTCAGCCTGGGTGCTGAATTAATTTAATATAAATTCCAAGCTTACCAGATACACTGGACTATAAATCCACCTGGAAGAATTAGTTGTGGGGTTTTTTTTTGGGGGGGGTGCTGTTTTTGGAACCCACCAAGCCACAACAGAAGTCGGGAGGGAGGGTTGGGAGGGGGGATTGGGCGGAACCTGCTGGAAAACGGGGAGGGGGGCTCCATCAGCAGCCCATCTACATGCGACGGGAGGGAGGTCGCCGTCCATCTGCCCGGCTGCAGATTCCGCCAGGCGATGCGAGACCCCCCCCCCCCGCCTTCCATTCCGGAGCTGCCCCGCGGATCCTTTGCCCAGGAGGCGCAACGGGGGCCTTCCCGGGGGGGGGAGGGAGGGAGGGAGCAGCGGGGGGCGCCTTCCCTTCGTCCCTCGTGCGCGCGCCCGGGGGCGGGCAGGGGGGGCGCCGGGCTGGGAGGCGGAGCAGGCGCGGCTTCTTCGTCGTCGTCTTCCGCCGCGGCTGGTGCTGCTCGGGCGAGCGCAGCGGCGCCGGGCGAGCCCCGCTCAGCCGGGCCAGGTCGGAGGCGGCGGCGGCGGCGGCCGGGGCTCCCCCAGCCGCGTCGGGGCTGCCCATGGCGGCGGCGCTGCTGCCTTGGCGGCGGAGCAAGTGGGTGCTGGTGGCGGGCGAGGAGCGCAAGCGGCCGGGGAAGGGCTGGGCGCCGCGGCTGAACTGCGCCTCGCTGCTGGCCGACCTGCTGGGCTCCTGCCCGGAGCTGTGGCCCCCGGGGGCGCTGGCCGGGCTCTTCCGCAGCCGGCGCCGGACGGCCCAGCTGAACGCCGAGGAGCCCACCTTCCGCGCCTGCTACCTGGGCAACGCGGCCACCCTGCAGGCCAAGGGCGAGGGCTGCGCCGAGGCGGCGGTGGAGAAGCTCTGGGCGCGCAGCCAGGCAGGCCAGCGCGGCGCCCGCATGCAGCTCACCCTGGGCCCGCAGGGCATCCACCTGCGTCCGGCCGCCCCGGCCGCCGCAGCCAAGGAGAGCCGCCGGGCCGGGCACGCCTACCTGCTGCACCGCATCACCTTCTGCGGGGCGGACCGGCGCCACCCACGGGTCCTGGCCTGGGTGTACCGGCACCAGGTGAAGAACAAGGCGGTGGCGCTGCGCTGCCACGCGGTGCTGCTCTCCCGGGCCGAGAAGGCGCAGGCGGCCGCCCAGCTCCTCTTCCAGACCTCGGCCGCCGCCTTCAACGAGTTCAAGCGGCTGCAGCGGCGGAGCGACTCGCGGCGGCTCCAGCGGCAGCTGCTGGGGGAGGCCGCGGTCCCGCTGGTGCCCCTGCGCAGGCTGCTCAACGCCAAGTGCCCCTACCGGCCACCCCCGGAGCGTGGCCGCAACGCCCCCCGGCTCAGCTCCATCCAGGAGGAGGAGGAAGAGGAGGAGGAGGAGGAGGAGGAAGAGAAGGGGCAGCAGAGGAAGAAAGAGCGGCCGGCCTCCTGCACGCCCACCCGAGCCACCCACGACTGGCTGGCCACCCGCACTGTCCTCTGTGCCGCCATCAGCAGCTTCGGCCCGGCAGGCCCGACCCTCTGGGCTGAGCCCCCGGCCCCCGGCCCCCCCCTTCCCGAGGCCAAGGTGGCCAGGGGGGGCCTGGCACGGCGGGAGATTCAGACTTTGGTGCGGGAATTCCAGTCCTGCAGCTTGCGGGCTGGGCTGCCCGTGGGGGACACGGCCTCCTGGACACCGAGCCGGGAGCCCCCCTGCCTGTCCCGCTAGGAGAGCCGAAGCCGTCCTTTGTTCAAAAATCCCTGGAGATTTGGGCAGGAGACAAGGGGGCCAGGACGCCCCGCCCGTGTTGTTCCCTCTCGGTAACAAGTCCAGAGTTTGACAATCGACACGCAACCGAACCATCGCACAACCCTTGTCAACTGTGTTCCATCGTCCGGTGTCACATCATCATCATCATCATCATCATCATCGCTGCCCGTCGGCTTGGGGAGAAACAACCAACGCTTTGCGTCCTTTTCTGTGGATTTTGGCAATTGGCAGGAGGAGGCGCCTGTGAGCTGGTGCTCAGCAGGATGGGACTCTTGGTACACTGCCGGAGGAGGAGGGGGGGACGACAGTTTTTACATATTTGGTGGCCTTGAGGAGGGAGAGGATGGTGTTTGTACTTGCTGCAAAAATTGGGAGCGGGGGGGGGGAGGGAGGAATGCCTTTAAATAAAATCTCTTTGGGTATCTATAGAGGTTTATTGGTACATAAACCCCATTTTGCATTTGTTTATCTTGGTTCTCACCAGTTTGGAGGTCAAAATTGGACAGGCAGGGAAGAGGATTAGAGAGAGAGATTGCACAGGGCTTCCTCTCTTGCCCCCAAACCAGGAAAGTTGGTTCCGAATTCAGGAATAGCCCCCCCAAACCGATGGAGCTGGTAAGGCCCCACTGGTTTCTGCAGGTCAGCAATGGGCATGGCTTGGCCTCAGAGCTATGGGGCAGAGCAGAGGGCAGACCGGAACAGGATGGGGTATTTCCCTGGCGGCTTTTGCTCGCATTGCAAAGTTCTCCAAAACACTTGCTTGGAAGAAAAAAGGGGCAGCACGGATCCTTTCCATGGCAGGCACACCCTTGGATGAGGGGGAAGCTGCTCTGAGCCTTGGACAAGGGACTGAGGGTGACTGAAGAGGGGATTAAGGTTCTAGTCCTCGTGGTTTTAAAGCCACATAGGCCTGGATGAAAAGCAGGGCTAAAGAAGGCAAGGGATGAGTCGGTTGGCAGCTGGTCCTCTCCTCTAGTCCTGGCACAGGAGTTCTCCTGCCAGCTTCCGCACCCATCGCCCAGCACGTACAACAGAGTAACAAAATTGGAAGGGACCTTGGGGCTCGCGCAGAAATCCCTTTCAGTCAGTAGGAGGGCTCAGCAAGCCCTAGGCCTCCAGGACACCGGCCAAGGCTCCTTTGCCCCCCCCCCCCCACCCTCCTGCCCAAGAAACAGGTCAGGTTGCTGCCTCGCTCGGTAGGGTCTCCCTGGATCTGCTATTCCCTGGCACGGAGCCCCCCCCCCCCAGTTTTTGGGCATCACCAAGACAGCCTTACCACAGTTCTAGTGCCCAACGGCAGATCCTGGATGGGGAGCCGAGGCAGGACTGGACCCTCACACAACCCAAACCTCCGTTTTATGGAGCACTGAATGGTCCCTTATCCTTTTCTGGGATGAATGACAGGGTGCTGCCATTTGATTGACAGCTGATTATGCAACTGGGCTATTCTTCCCCAAGTCTCTTTAAAACCAGAAAGAAATTCCGATGTTGCCAAAGGCTGCCCTATTTCCCTGCTATGGTGAGAACCTGGAGTTTAGCAGGAATCTTATATATGAACCGCCTCAGTTTTCAGTACCTTTGATCTCTGGCGTTCTCTGGTTCTTTCGGGAGTTAGCGTCAAAAGATGTCCAGATCGTTCCTTCAGAACGCTGCCCTGTTGCACACCTGCTAGCAGGGACAGGCAGAATCTTGCTACCTATTTTTAATAGCAACAAAAAAAAGAGAAATTAAATACCAAAACCAGATACCTTGAGATGCCACGTGTAATTTTGGTGAATCTGGGGAGAACATTGGTAGTTATATAGCAGGGGTCTCCAAACTTGGCCACTTGAAAATGTGTGGCCCTCAACTCACAGAATTCCCAGAAGAGACCAGTGTGTGGGGGGTGGGGTGGGCGGTGCATTTGACAATGATGGAAGAGAATGACGAAAAAGACCAGGCTAACTAGGGCTCTTAGGAAGTCTCCGTGCTTCGGAAGCATCGTATTTGTTGGAGAATCAACACAGGAGTGCCTTTCACTGCTTTTAGTCCAGGACAGAAATTCGCTCCTGGGTCTCAGAATTGAAGGCTGTCCTTCAAAGAAAGATCAGGGCATCTCAAAAATGCTTAAGTCCAGAGTGGCACAGAGTGGCACTGCCAGTCAGTCACCACCACTCAGCCCTCCTCTTATTGCTTCTTTCCTTAAAGAAATAAGCTACAAAAATTAAACGGGAAGCTGGGATGTTGCAGAAGCCAAGATCCCACTGATTCCCTCAAAGGCCTCGCTGGGCAGCGCCAGGGAAGGAAGACGAGTTTGGGGCTTGGTTTAGAAGCAGAAAAAGAGTGAAATGGGGGGGGTGTTGGCGTGTTGTAGGCCCCACATTTCAAGGGCTACCTCTGTGCTTGTGGGATTGCTGGTGGTTGGCACCAAGGAGCCCCTGCATAAAACGCCACTAGATCTGTCTCCGTGGCACACCTGGGGTGGGGGCATTTGGGGGTGAAAGTGGAATCTGGGGAGCCATTTCCACTCCCAGGAAGTGGAGCTCTTGGAGAACATAGAGCCAGGACTAGCAACTTGGAAGGACACACTGAATATTTCTATGCAATGAAAACAAATCCTGTCATTTCACACAAACGTCCAACCCCAGCAAAAGGCTGTTTTCCTTGCCTGCTCACAAACCGTCCTTTCATTAATTCTGTTGTTATATAAAATCAGACGTGGAGAGAGAGAGAGAGAGAGAGAGAGAGAGAGAGATGCTTTGGTAGATGAAAGGGTGGCATTATTTTTAGATCTTTTCTCCACTGCCATGGCAATTCATTTCTAGAAAAATCTTGACAGATGAAGCGGGGTGGGGGGAGAAGAGAGAGGTGGCTATGGCAACCTGATTACTTTGATTTTATTTTTTAAAAAACTCGGGCCAGCCGGTTCATTGGCGCTGCACCATTCCTGCAGCCTTCTGCCAAAGTCAGATTTTGCATCCCTTCCTTTGCATCGTCCCCCGCTGACCCCGCCGCCCACAAGGATTTTAGGCAAGCTGGCTGCTGCTGCTGCTTCTCTTTTTTTTAAGTTGAGCTCTTTGCTTTTCTTCCCAAAACAATATTATTATTTTTTTTGGGGGGGGGGGGGGCAGAAATTTTGCTATCAATGGCTCAAGGGAGTCCATTCTTCCCATCCTCTCTTTTGGGTTCAACAAGCTAGTAAAGCTTCAACTAAAACAAGGCCCTTGTTTACTGGCTGGGGGGGTCACCCCGAACCAGTCTGGGGTGCTGTTGTTTCCAGGTGCCGAGAGGCCAGGACGGCTTGGTGCTCTCTGAGTTTGCTGCTTTCTCTTTGATGTTTTAGGACCCCAAATAGGTGACATCATCCGTGCTAGAAGGGGAGGAGGAGGAGGAGGAGGAGGGGGAAAGGACCGTGTGTGTGTGTGTGGGGGGGGGGGGGGGGGGGGGGTCCTGGGTGCTCTCTGAGCTTCGTTCTTTTCTTGCAGATGTTTCATTACCCAATTAGAGAACATTGTCAGTGCTAGAAGGGAGGGGGATTTGCTCTCGGTCACCACCTAGTTGGGTCGTGAATGTCTGCAAGAAAACCACCAAGAGGACACCAAAGGTCCCTCATTTCCACCCTGAGCTACAAATGCTCTCCTTTATTGGTGTAACTACACCATGCAAACCTAAAGCCTTTCCTTTCATAGCTTGCCAATGACCTAATTATGCAGCTTGGGGATTGCCCCCTTTCCAGAAGGGGCTTTGGCGTGATGCAAACACAGTGTAGAAGCCAGAGCCACCCCCCACTCCAGCAGCATTGGGTGGAGGGGGCTGGGTTTGGATCCAGGTGCCCCCAGGGGTCAGCCAGGGCCCCCCAACCTGATGGGTCTGGCTCCCCAAGGCCAGGCGAGGGGAGAGGCCAATTCTTCCTTGCTTTGAACCTGAGAGGGACAGCGGGGCTCTTCCTCCCCTCAAGTCTTTCACCCAAGTCTCTAAGCGAGGTGGGGGTCCTTGTGCACAGCCCCCCTCCCCACAAAAGAGCTCAGCCCTCCACCTGCTCCACTCCAGGCGGCTAAGGGGGGGCAGGGTTACACCTCCCACGAGAAAGGAGGAGGAGGAGGAGGAGGAAGGAGGAGGGGGGGTAGAGGATGTTCGCCCCCTTCGCATATTCATCATCATAAAGGTGGGATGGATGGATAGAAAGATTATAGATGGATGGATGGATGCAGATATATAGATATTATAGATACATTAGATATAAATATTAGATATATAGATACATAACCATAGTCAGTTGTATGGTTTTCTTATAAAAGGGCTCGTGAAATATCCCCGCTGACCTCTAGCTGAGGCCAATGGGCGTCCCTGGGCGGGAAAGACACCCCCAGCCTGGCCTACCCAGCAGGGCTGTTGGGAAGCGGGGGGTGTTTTTTTCCACGGGGGGGGGCACTTCCACTCCGACCTTTTTCCCCCCTTTTTTCCTCACGGACCGACGTCGCCGCTCTTCTCCGCCTCCCCGTCCCCGAGTTCCCTCAGGGCGAAGGCCAGAGCGACACCTGCTCGCGCACGCGCGCAGGAACGAAGCCCGGTTGGCGGGAGGGGGGGGGCGTGCTCCTTTCTCTCCCCCGCGTCTTGTTCCGGTCAAGGCCGCGGAAGTCGGCTGGCGGCGGCCGTTGCCGTGGAAACGCGGCGCTGTTTACCACCGAGAACGGGCCGCCTGCGCGCAGGTCGCTGGATGGAGTTGCGGCCAGGTGAGGCGGGAACCTGGCCTCCCCCGCGACTCGACCCCCTCCGTCCGCTGGACTACAATCCCCATCGTCCCCAACTACGGCCGAGAACCGCGGTAACCCGAGCTCGCTGACGACGGGCATCGAAAGTCCAGCACAGCCGGCGACGCCAGGCTGGGGATGATGGGGACGGTGGTTTCCCGGACCATAGGAAAGCTGCGGGCGATGGGCGGTCGGGGGAAATAGTCCGGCGGGAGATGATGGGCGAGCCAGGCTGGGAACAATGGGGCCTGGAGTCACGGGACAGGCGGGGGGAAACCGACCTTCTGGGTTGGCCTACCTGGCAGGGCTGTTGGGAGAGGAAAGGGGGGCGAGGAGTGGCCAGCTGGCCCCCAGCTCGGGTCTCTTCCTCCTTTCCAGGCTGCAGGACCAGCGATTCCCCCGAGACCCTCCTGGACTGACGCATTCCTGATGCCCAGAGCCGCCAGTCGCCCGGAGCCCATGGAGCATCTTCGGCAGGTGGGCTGCCCTCCACCCGCTTCCCCCCCCCCCGGAGGCCTGGCAAGGGGAGGCACTGCGGCCACTTTGTGCTTGGAGGCTAAAATTGGGGCAGGTGCCAAGCCCCGGGACGGGGGAGCATCTGCTGTGGGCTCCGAAGCAGAGCATGCCGGCCTCATGCACGATTTGGCAATCTGGCAAGGTGAGCTGCAAAATGCCATGCTGGACGGAGAGGCTGACCTGTCCGTGCCATTTCTCTCTCCTTCCTTCCCAGGCCTCCTGAAAAGCAATGGCTGCTGCCTCACCTCTGACCATCTCACCCTCTGAACGGAAGGTCCCCTTCGGCATTGCAAAGTCTCCCGGCTGGCCGCCACTCCCCAGCGTCGCCATGCACGTCACCCGGCCAAAATCCGCCAAGGGGCGCACCCGGTCCAGCCTGAGCTATTCCCAGAGCCTGGGGGCCTACTCCTACCAAGTGCCATCGTCCCCCCAGCCAGTCTCCCCCCCTGGGGAGGAAGCAGTCAGTGGCCGGAGGGCAGCCTCCACCCAGCCCATCCCGGCGTTTCCAGCCGAAGTACCGGACCTCCTCCAGCAAGTGCCCACCAGGACCTCGTCTTCCCTCAACAAGTACCGGGTGCTGCCGTCCATCAGCAGGAAGGAACAGAGGACAGGTGCTGCCGAAGTGATGTTTGAGCAGGTGGGCCAGCTCCCAGCCGGTGCCCAGGTGGCGGCAGCAGCCGAGGAAGAACAGGAGCCCCAGGATCCTCCTCTGCCGAAGGGGCCCACCTCTTTCCTGCTGGAGCGCAAGGGGGGAGGCGGAGAGTACCCCCAGGCCCCCTTTGCTCCCTTGGAGAGGCCTCAGCTGAATAAAGAGAGGGAAGGAGGCTCCCCCACCACCACGCTGACCCTCAACCTGGAGGAGCCCTGCGAGGAGCCCCGGCTCCTGCTGGCCGTCCGCTCGCCTTCGGGGGAAAGGTTCGAACGCTACTTCCGGCCCACGGACAACCTGGAGATGGTGGTGGCCGTGGCCGAGCAGAAGAACGCCGCCACCTACCAGCACTGCAGAATTGGGACGGTGGAAGTGCCCCGCAGGACCTTCTCGGACCTCAGCCGCTCTTTGCAGGACTGCGCCATCCACCACAAGTCCCTGCTGTGCATCCTGCTGGACAAGCAGCAGGGGGAGCTCTGAGCAGGAGCGCGGGGGGCTCGCATTAACACCCCCCCCCCCGGAAGGAAACCCAGCCCCCTCCCACTCCTGTAGACCCAGCCGCTACCCCTCCCGGGACCCTCACTCACCCAGGTCTCCCTGCTCAGTCCAAAGGGGACTTTGCTTTCAGGTGCCCTTGGTCGCCCCCCCCCCTCCCAATTCCACCTGGTGGGCAGGGGTTTTATGCTGGGGGGGGGGGAGTTTCTTCCCATCCCTCAATCTTTCCTTCCTTCTCCCTTTCTGATCCTTCCGTCCCTCCCCGATTCAATTTGGTTTGGATCTAGAAGAGGGGTAAGGAGGCTGCTGGCAATCGGCGCAGGGCCAGCAGGGGTTCCCCACACTCTGCCTTTTGCTCCAAATTCTCTCTTAAGCAGGTTTGGTTGAACGGAGAAGGTGCAGATGATCCTTTTTGGGGGTGCAGGGAGAGAGGGGAGTGAAAGCTTTTGGACAAGATACCAAGACTGGCCTCGTCTGAGGGGAGGCCAGAACCCTGAGGCTCTTTCGAGGCTTCTGCTCCATTCTGGGGAGGGGAGGCTGTAGATAAAAGCTCTTGAACTTGCTCGGCCTTCTCAAGGCCTGTTACTGCATTTCTAATCAAATTTCTTTTACAAGATTATGGCACAAATTAAGTCTGGAAGGATCCTGGAAGGAGGGCAGGCTTGCTCTCCACTGTAGATTTGAAATTCAGTGTTGTTTCTGGCGATAAGTTCAGAGCTCTTCGCCGAAACAGCGAAACAGTCATGGAAGTGTGTTTGTGTTTCGCATTGCGGCCTTGAATTCTGCCGGGGGTGGGTGGGGTGGGGGTGGGGGCTTTACCTGAAGGGCTGCTGCTGTGTTTTGAACAAATCAACCTGCTTTGATTAAGAGTGGCCTGTTGGTGTTATCAAAATGCCTTTTTTTCCCTCTTAAAACTGTATTTGAATGTTTTAAAGAAAAAACGTTTCTCTGTCCACAGGCAGAGTTTGAACTCTCGGTATTCTGCACAACGAGACATGCTAACAGAGTGGACAGCTTGCCAAAGAGAGTCCGTCTTCCGAGTGTTGATTTCTTAGCCCAGACAGGCCAAAGGACGCTGGGAGGCAGGAAGGGACTTTCCTAGGGTGTGGAAGCCTTGAGCAGTGGTCATGTCTGGCCACCGTCCAGCTGGCCTGGGGGCTCAATTCAGCAGAGCAGCCCAAGGACCGGCCTGCCGTGGCCAGGGGCTGCTTTCTTCCCCTGGGGTCCCCGGAGAGGGTGGGATGCCCAACATGGAAGGTCAGTGCTGGGAAGCGGGCAGCTTGTCTTGGCCTGGTCTTCTTTGAGCTGTGAGGCTACTTGGCCTCAGTCAAAGTGGGCAGCTGGGAACTGTAGTCTACCTCCTGGTTGGGGGGAGGCGATAGAAACAGCCCCATGCATTTATTTGATTGGGGGGAGGGAGAAGAGAACATTCCCACATGATCAGCTGCTGGTTTTTATACCTTCCACACAGACAGGGTGGAGCAATTTGAAAACTGCCGGGGTGAACTCTTGTGGATTTCCTAGGGAAGAGGGCTGGGGGTGGACCGATTACTGTATGGAAGGGGGAATCATGAATTTTGTGCACTCAGTTGGGGAACTTGGTCACTGTAAACCCACGCAAGGTATTCTACACTCTAAAAACACCAGCACGTGACTTTAACCCTAAATATTTGGGCTTCAGCACTGATGCTTGGTTTTGGTCACCCTTCCAGTTGATGGGAGTGAGCACGGGAAGATGGAGGGCACCAAAAATTAAAAGACTGCATGAAGTGTCTCTCTCTCTCGGCACTCCCAGGTGGAACCCCAATGTGCAACTTGCACCCCTCAGCTCAACCAGGGACCCCCAAGATTCATCCCCAAACTGGCAGAAGGAACACCTAGCAGGCACCAGCTGTGATCATTTTATTTCAATTAAAATGTCATGGCAACAAACTTAGTTTAGTCTTTAAGGAGGGCTGGGCTCTCACCTGAAAATGCCAGGTGAGACCCTCCTCGATTTAAAAATCCCCTCTGGCTTGTCAGGAGTTGGGGAAAGGGCACCTGGAGCCCGCAGAAGACCCACTGCCACAAATCGCGTGGAAGGCAGCCGAGGCCAGGGGTCAAATCTCGTGCGGTCTTTATTCTAGTTGAGAGGCTGCCTGTCACTTGGTGTGGCCAGAGCGGATTCAAGGCTCCCTGCCACACACCGCCCATGTCTGCCTGTTATCTCCTGTGGAACAAAAATAAGTATGCCCTAGCATACAAAATCTGTGGACACCTATGGTTTTTTTTTCAACACTCCCCCCCCCCCCCCACCCCCCACCCCCCCCGCAAAGCTGTCGACAGAAACCGAAGAGGCTGAGCACAAACACCCTAAAAATTTAGGTACATTTCTAAAGCGAGCAGGGTGCATATATGTCGCATGAAAAGAATCCCCATCTCCGTCCCAGCCCAGGAAAAACGCAGGGATAAAAACTCAGAATCCACAATTAATCGATTTAGAAAAGGGTCCCGTATCAAGCAGGAAGCCCTCTGCCCCCCCCACCCAAGCATGAATAAAAATACTTTTAATTCTACTGTGCCACAGAGAGAGAGAGAGAGAGAGAGAGAGAGAGAGAGAAAGCAACTGGACCCAACCCTCGTGCGCCTGCCACGGTGGAATCGGAGAATCCAAACTGAACTCAGAGGAAAAAGGCCGCATTGGCTGAGCCTCCTTGGCCAGTGAAGCCCCTTCCTGCCTCCCCTGAACCAAACATCACTTGGGCTCACTGCAATTTTAAGCATGATCTCTCCCCAGCCCTACCCGGCTCAAGAAGCCAAATCAGGGACAAATCAATTTGGTTGCAACCAACAACGCACACACACCCCAAAAAATGCAAACCACTGGCCTGATGCCCCATTCATGGTGGGTGGGGAGGCCCTGCTGGGACTTGGGGAAGAAAGACACAATACTTAGCATGGCTCTGTTAAAGGGGGGTGGGGGTGGGGGGCTTTGAGGTGCACCTGCCCAGAGGTGAGGCTGAAAACCCACCTCCCTGCCTGCGCGCCCACCCTTCCTCTGGAGGCCCCAAAACAGATTTAGCTCAGCATTAACATTCTCACAAATACTTCCCCTACTGAGCTCCTTATTTCTGCTCAACTGTCTTTTTCTGCCTCCCTATCTCCATTTTGGGCTGACGGGCAGGTGAGGTCCTGTGAACCCGCCAAGGTTTTGGCTTCTCTTCCCCACCCCCCCTGAAAAGCCAGCCAATGTCTGGAGACCCCCACCTGGGATTGCAGCTCCCCGAAGTTTATTGGGCAGGAGAAAAAGGGTAAGAATGAAAAGGCAGAGTATCATGCCATCACCTGGAAAAAAAAAAAATCAGAGAAGCAGAATGATTTTCCTCAAGCAAAAATGGCAATCTCTGCCCACTTCACACATACCCAGCATGAAACCTGCCTGGGACGTTTAATCTCTTCTGAAGTGTAAAAAAAAAAAAATTATCACAAGTGATAGATATTTGTCTGTTCAATCTTAGTGCTGTCTCTCTCCACAAAACAGGTATTAAAATACCTTCTAATTATTGGCTATGTGTTTTGGCATCATTCTCATAATTAAAGAGGTTCCCCCACTCTTAAGGCTAAACTAAAAGAAAAAAAAGAAAAAAGTTACTGTAAACATTTCTTCGCGAAACGTGTCTTCCGTGTTCTCCAGTTTGCGCTAATTTGGAAATCAAAGTCCAGCCGCATCGTTGTTGGTTTAAGAGGATGAAGTAACTTCTGCAGCGCTCGTGGTCTTGCGGGAGGGCACCCCACTTCACACGTGGCTGGTGAGATGTGCCAGTCAGGACGGCGTGTCCATTCAGGGTGGGGGAGCCACGGGGAGGAAGCCGGGCACCCACAATCCCCTCGGCTGCCCCCCCTCAGTTAGCAATTTTCTCAATCTCATCCAAGTCATCTGTATCCAATTTATGGATCTTCTTTTCTGCACAGAAGGAAGCAAAAAAAAGCGTTGTCAGAAAAGATTCAGCTGGGAGCCAGTTCGGTTCCCCAGTGGTGTCTGGCCCCCCAAAAGACATTTAAGTTTCTGAAGAAAACTCACAAAGCCCAGCCGGAGAGCCCCGAGTTGCTGATGACCCTTAAAAAGCCCACAAAACCAAATATGTAATATGATTAAATTATAAGATGGATGGATGGATTTAAGACCTATGGACTATGGAGCTGAAGTCCACAAGTCTTAATATTTGGTGGGAGGGGAGGGGGTTGTTTTTTGGAGGAGGTGCCTTTGAATTAACCCCAATTCCTGGCCACCGCCTGGAGAAATCCCGGCCTCCTCCTCCTCAGCTGGAGTGGAGAGAGAGGGGCCGGCCCCACGTCCTCCGGCTGGGCTTGGGGGGGGCGGGGGGGAGTCCAAGGCAGGATTACACTCCCTTGGCCTGGCCACAGCCCTGGGGCACCAGCAGAGGGGCAGAGCTGAGCCCCCCAGGCGCTTGTAGGGAGAGACTCACTGAAGTGTTCCTGGATGCGGCTGAGGATGTTCATGCTGTGCTTGCTGTCTACCATGTTGACGGCCAGACCTCGCTTGCCGAAGCGCCCTGTGCGGCCGATGCGGTGCAGGTAGGTCTCGTTGTCCGGGTTGCCGTCTTTGTCCACCGGGAGGTCGAAGTTGATGACCACGGAGACTTGCTCCACATCTATGCCTAGAGAGGAAATTTATCATCAAACAGCTGATTGAAAACCTCTTCACCAGTTTAACAGAGACAACCCGATGCTCAACACTGTGGTAACCGCAGCCCTGCTGACTTTTGGAAGTCAACGTCGGCGTGTTCCAACATGGGAGACAGGAGCCCTATTTGCTTGAGAGCAGGGGGCTGGACTAGAAGACCTCCTGGGATCCTTCCGGCCCTGTGATTCTGGACTCACCTCGGGCACAGACGTTGGTGGTGACCAGGACCTTCTCCTTGCCCTCCCTGAAGCGCTCGATCACGGCCGCCCGCTGCTCCACCATCATCTCCCCACTCAGGAGGGCGACCTGGTGGCCTTCTTTGGACAGCTCCCCTGCCAGCCAGCCGGCCGTCTTGCGGGTCTGCAGGAGGGAGGGGTCAGCGAGGGAGGGAGGGAGGGAGGGAAGGGGCTGGGGCTGGGTAGGTCGCCCGGCCCGGCACTCACGTGGCAGAAGATCATGGCCTGGGCAATGGTGATGGCCCCGTAGATGTTGCAGAGGGCTTGGAACTTCTCCTCCCGGCTGCTGCAGAGGACGTAATACTGCTTGATGGTGTCCAGCGTCTCCTCCTCCCTCTTCAGCTTGATGATGTTGGGGTCGGGAACCACCTTCTGGGCAAACTTCCACACCGAGTCCTCGAAGGTGGCCGAGAAGAGCAGCATCTGGCAATCCCGGGGAAGCATCCTGAACGCGGCGGCAAAACAATTTCATGCACGCATGCATCCATAAATACATAAATGATGTCAAAGGAAGCGGGTAAAGGGATTGGACCATCTGGGGACATTCATCTGCCCTCCTGCTGGCTTCCCGGCCAAGTCAGGAAACATTTTCCTTCGTATAGAAATTGTGGCCGCTTAACGGGCAGCCCCTCCGGCCCTCACCTCTGGATGCGGATGCTCTGGTCCTGGTGCCCCTGGGTGGCAATCATGACGTCGGCCTCGTCCAGAACAAACACCCGGATCTTTTTCGGGTCAATGAACTTGAGCTTCGAACACCAATCCAGGACGGTGCCCGGCGTGCCGATGACGATCTGTTCGGCAATCTTCTGGCCACGCTCCACTGTGGGGAGGAGGAGGAGGAATGACTGTCCCTGGGAAAGCCGTCCCAACTCTCGCACCGCAGGGACCCCACGGGGGGCAGAAACCGGAAAGGTCGCCCAGCCGGGCTCTGCCCTTGCCGGGTGCCAAGAAAAGGAGGGAACCGAGCTGGGCACTCACACTTGTTGCCCCGGACGGCATAGGCCAGCTTCAGCGCAGGGTAGAACCGCCCCATCTGTTCGATGACCTTCCCCGTCTGGAGGGCCAACTCGTACGTGGGGGAAAGGCAGAGGCACTGGAGGGCAGCAGCAGGAAGGAACCGCTCAGAAGTGGAACCAAAGAGACCCCCTGCCCAGGGAGGGGTTTCTCCTCACCCTCAGCAACCCCGGGACCAGACCACCCGCTTGGTCTCAGCCAGGGCTGGTCATGGTGGCTACCTGGGGGTGCCTGTGATCCGGCTCCACCCGGCTGAGCATGGCCAGGACGAAGGCTGCCGTCTTCCCGGTGCCGGACTGGGACTGTGCAATCAGGTTCTGTGGGCTGCAGGCAGGTTGGCCACGTGAGCGCGGGGGTGTGTGTGTCCGTGCCCCCCCCCGTCCCATCTTCCGCCCTCCGTTTGCCCAGGGCCAAGACTTACGGCTCCGCGAGCATCATGGGCAGGGCGTTCTCCTGGATCTTGGAGGGCCTGTTGAACCCCATGGCGTACACCCCCTGCAGCAGCTGGGGCTTCCTGGGTGGGGGGAGCAAAGCGCAGCAGCGTCACTGAGGGAGGCCTCCAAAGGGACTTGGAAGACCAAGAGGGAGTCTGCAATATTGGCCGCTTCCTCCCACTGGTTACTGGGAATCTAGGTTGCGTTTACCGGTTCACATCCTTGATTTCCAACCTTCTTGACGTATTTCCTACACAACAGTTCACTTAGTGACTGTTTGAAGTTACAATGGCACTGACGACGGGTTGAGGCTGTGCTGCCGTTGCTGGGTTTCCAGTTGACCAAGAGCTACTTTGAGCCCAGGCAGCAGGGCAGAAGGCATTGTGCTGGCAGCCAGGAGTCCCCCAAAGAGGCCCGCAGAGCACTAAGGCGGCTTCAGAGCGGCCCCCCTCCCCCACCAAAGCCCCCCTGCTCTGAGCAACGCCTCCCCCTCCCCGAGGGCCCACGGGCTCCCAAACAGCCAAGCGGCACGTACAGGCGCAGTTCTTCGAAGGACCTGACCGAGTAGAGGGGGGAGGTGGGGTCCCTCTGCAGCACCTCCACCTGGTTCGTGTTGTCCACCAAATTGCTCCGGATCAGCTTGTTCAGCAGCGACTGGGCAGCCCGATCCTCTGTGGCCAAATGGGAAAGAGAAGCATGAACTAGAGACCTACGCACCACTTCACAGGGCTTTGCGGGTCACAAATGTCAGCCTCTTGCCCGCAGCCATCCAGGTCCCCGTTTTACCGACCTCGGAAGGCTGAGTCAACCTTCAGCCAGGATTGAACTGCGGGCAGTGGGCAGAGTCCACCTGCCATCCTGCTGTCACTATACTGGTTGTATTCTAACCGCTGCACCCCCAGAGCTCTTTGAGAGACCTTAGCCAATCATGGTGGCTTCTGCCAAGTGCCCTCTTAGCATGGAAAGCAGGTCACTATGAGGCCGAGGAGGAGGAGGAGGAGGGGGGCAATTGCTCTCCGCTTCTGGCGCTTCCTGTCCAAAACTACTGCTTCTTCACCGTCCCCATCTCACATACCAAACCCACCATCCCTAGAGGGTCTCCGGTTGGAGACCGGGTGTCCCAGCACTTGAGGATAGAACCAGCAGATGGCAAGCAGCTGGCACCGAAGACAGAATGCTGAGTGGGCTTGGCTTTACCTCCGGACATTACAGAGCGGGGCACTCGTCTGCCCAGCCCTGCCAAGAAAAGGAGGGTCTTAACTGCCCCCACCACACCCCAAAGAGCCCTTCTTGGAAGGGGAGATGAGGCTTTCCCCCACACAAGGCCAAGTTTCCATGTCCCGAGCCAGTTAAACTTACCCTTTTCCTCCTCTTCTGTCTTCTCTGCATTGTCGCTTGTCTTGACAACGGCACCTGTTGGGACAATTCATCCTTTGTAGCACCATCAAGATGGGTTGGCCTAGAAAGCTGTTCTGTTCCGTTACTCCAGAACAAGCGCCTCTCGTGGACGGCTTTATAGGTTCTCCTGCACAATGTGGAAGGTGGGTGCTTCTCAACCTTGGCAATTTGAAGATGTGTGGACGTCAATTCCCAGGATTCCCCAGCCAGCAGAGCTGGGAGTTGAAGTCCATACTTCCTGCCCTAGGTGATGGGGACACCTCCTAACTCGACAGTCCTACGATAACAACCCTTCATGCCCCATAAACCACCAGCAGCTGAATTATCGAGTTACAATTCCCCGCTGTTGATGGAGCCACAATTCTTAATACAGGCAGTCCTTGACTTATGACTACAATTGAGCCCAAAATTTAAGTGAGACAGTTGTTAGTGGAATTCTGCCCTGTTTTATGACCCTTCTTGCCAACATTAAGTGAATCCCTGCAGTTATTAAGCCAGTAACACAATTGTGAAGTGAATCTGGCTTCACCACCGGTTTTGCTTGTCCGAAGGTCACAAAAGAGGGATCACATGATCCTGGGACTATCATAAATAGGAGCCAGTTGTCAAGTGCCCAAATTTTGATCATGTGACCTCCAGAATGCTGTAATGTTTGCAAGTGTGTCCTAAGTCACTTTTTTCAGTGCTGTTGTAACTTTGAATGGTCACTAAATGAACTGTTGTAAGTCAAGGACCACCTATATATGTTTGCCAGTGAAGCTTGCAGATTTATTGCCCCCGAGCAAAGCTCTGATTGACTCAACCTTATGCCTAAAGTATATTCCTTGGTGCTTAGAAGAGCCTTAGGCTCCGTTCCAACAGGTTGGCCTCCTAGGAATGAGGATGTAATTGTACTGGTAAAAGCAGGAGGAAAATTGTCTGTGCGTGTGGGCGCAACTGGCAAGAACAAAGAGCAGGAAAAAGACTCAGAGGTGTGTGTGACCGTTACGGGAAACGGATCAGCCTCGGGCACCAGGGCTACACCCACCGTTGGCGTCTGGTTTGAGGTTCTCCTCCTTCAGGTGCAAGTTGCTCAGCTGCAAGGAAGAAAAGAAGACACCGCTGATAAGAACTACCGCTTCCTTCCCGCATCGGTTCTCCTGAAAGGGAAGGGTGAGCTATCACTGTGTCCCACATTGCCAGGCTGGCTAGGGTATTCTGGGAGTTGAAGTTGCCATGTTTGAGAAGCCCAGCAATGAGCTTCCCTTTCTTGAAAGGAGAAAGTGACATGGGGGGTCTGCTGGTCATGGCAGCCACGGGGATTCCGCCTGACCTGAGGCACAAAAGGCACCTCAGTTGGGGCTGCTGGGGAAGAAGCCACTTTATGGCCTGCGGAGTTCTCTGAGCTCCTTCCAAAGTCCCTTAAGTGGTGACACCAATGGCAGAGAGGAGGAGATGGAGAGCTTCGCGGACAGCCCTTATTACCAAGAGGAGAAAAAGAGCTGAAGCCCAACTGACAGAACACTCAACTGTTCACATTGTGCATATCAATCATTCTGTTGTTTGGGCGTGTGTGTGTGTGTGTGAACATGTATGGATACATACCCTTCAAAATCACATCACTAAAATCACTTAGTACAAAATTCCCCTCCGCCACGCAGGGCTACACCCACAACTTCACACAGCCGCCCAGGTGTGTTTGTGGGTTTTCAGGGTTTTCTGCGATGGGGGGGGGGGGCCCTGGTTCGTGAGCCCCCCCCCTCAGCGGGGAACTGTCTGAGCGGCCAACCACCCGCAGGGAGACCCGATCCCACGTGCACACGCGTGTCTCGGCCCTTCCGCTGAGCTTTCCTCACCGAGGCCGCGGCGGCCGCCTCCTGCTCGTCCACCGCCAGCGCCCACGAGTCAGTCGCCATCCTCTCCCCGGAGACGGACAGCCCGCTCGCTCTCACGGTCCAGCCCCAGGGAGGCCGCAGGCTCTGCGCAGGCGCCGAAGGAAATGGGGAAGGCGCTCCGCGTGCACCGCAGAAATGATTCCGGGAGGGACGCGGTGGCAGCACGACGGACGTTCCGGAAACGGCTAGATCCGCCCCGCCCCCGCCCCCTTTTCCTTTTTTCTTCTTCTCTTCCTTGTTTCGAACGTTCCGTTGGTGGGGCGTGCGCGCATGCGCGATTCCCGCAAAATCCAATGCCTTGTGAAATGTAAACCTATTTCTGCCTTTTTCTCTATGCGCTGCCCGCCGTTGCAATGCCCCGCCCGCCTGCAAGGCTCCTTTGCAAGGGAGGCCCGGGGCCCCTGCTGGCTGCAGCTGACCCCGCGACGCCCCCCCCCCCCGCACCCGCGGGTCTATGTTGGCTATGGGGGGGCACAGAGACCAGGGCTGCCCCCTTGCAAGCCACCACCAGATGGGCAGACTTGAACTCAGGACACCCGAGGGGTGGGCAGGCTGGAATTCACCTGTGTGGGCAACTATTGGCAGTTCAGGTAGTCCTTGACTTACAACCACAACTGAGCCCAACATTTCTGTTACTAAGCGAGGCATCTGTTAAGTGAGTTTTGCCCCATTTTACACGCTTTCTTGCCAGGTTAAATGAATCCCCGATCGGTTAGTAACAGGGTGGTTAAGTGAATCATGCTTCCTCATTGACTTTGCTTGTCAGAAGGTCACAGAAAGGAGATCACGTGACCACGGGGATGCTGCAACGGTCGTAAGTATGAAAAGCGGCCATAAGTCACTTTTGTCAGCGCTGTTGTAACTTTGAATGGTTTTGAGTCAAGGGCCACCAGTACAGAGTCACTCAGCAGAGCAGACACAAGATGGGCAGCATATCAATGTAATACATAAACAAACCCACATGTGCAACACAACATGTGAACCATAAACAAGAAAATCTCTAAAGGTCTTTTCTTCAAAAAGACCGTCATCTGTGCAAAAAATTTTTGCACAGATGACAGCTCGATCTCGGCTCCACGGCCTTCTCTGCAAAACCAGGTACGGGCTTGTGAGTCGTTCCTCAAGGACGCGTTGGTGGTGGTCTGCCCAGGCCTGAGAAGCACCGTCCCAAGCCAGTGCTTGCTTGGTGAGGGGCTGCTGCGTGAACGTCGGCTGGGTGGGGGTACTCAGCAAATCCCCTGGGTTTCCTCCCTTCTGTGGCTGAGCCAAAGGCATTTTCCTCCTGGCCATAACCCCTCTGCCCCTCCTGCCAGCCTGGATGATGCTGTTGGCATCTCTAACGACGGGAAGGGTGGCGTGGCAGGGCCGCTGTGCATCGCCTCACTGCCCCTTCCCCTGGGGCTCAGCCACCATCCTCCCCCTTCCCGCTCTTCTCCCATGCTGACCACTTTGTGCCGGGGTCAACCTTGGGGTCCCGCTGTCTCATCATTGTCTCAATTTCCAGGGTGACATCATGGCTTTTGCCATGGCAACGGGCAGCCCGTACTGAGCCACACACAGGCGCCGGGGAAGCAGCTGCGGCAAGCCGAATCAGGGCTGGCCAAGGGAAAATGGGATAGCTGCCGATATGCCCCGGAACGGGGTGAAATGCCTGCACAATTGCCAGGAAAACTGCTTGCTTCTTTTCCCACAACCATCTGGACCCCACTTGGTTCACAGGGCTTCCTGCGTTGGCTCAATTATTCTGGCCAAAAGTTAAAACCGCCTGAATTGTGTTCACAAAGCGCCCTAGACAGCTCAAATGGTTTGAGGGATTTATGGGTCTGTATCTTGCTAAACCCCAGCCGGGATCTTGGCACGAGGTGTGAAGCAGGCACAAAGGGGAATATTTGTAGCCCAGGGTTGACATGAGGGTCCCAGGAGCTCTCTGATCTTGGCGGTTCCCTTGCAGATGTTTCATTACCCAAACCAGGTAACAACATCACTAGCCCTGATGATGTCATCGGCTTTGGGTCATGAAACGTCTGCAAGGAAACCGCCAAGCTCAGAGAGCACCCGGGACCCCCAAGGGTTCTTCATCGGGGCACTGTTCAGCATTCTGGGACTTGAGATCCACCCATCTTAAAAGTTGCCAAGGCTGAAAAATACTGCTTTTTCTCCTTTGGGGCTGTGGTTATTCTTCAAATAACCTTCTTTTCTGGCATTTAAATCTCAGCGGTGTCTTCCTTCTCTGGCATTCGCTCTGGAGGAGGGCAGCCAGATGGCTGGAGAAATAGATCAGGGTAATAATGAGAACCTCATTATGTTCCACTTAATGAACGAACAGGGTGACCCTCTTCCAGACACCCTCCGCCTGATTTATGAGGTTGTTTATGCTTTGGTCTTAATGCAGAGGGCCGGCTCTCCTGTCAAAATCCACAAAGCCACCATTATCTGCAAACTGCAATTAAGCCAACAATGGGCGGGGGTGGGGGGGACGGGCCCAGCCGATGGCTAGTTTAAGCAGCTTTTGCTAAGCTGGGTTATGTATGTACTTCACACCACCCAAACGGCAGGCTTTTAATTATGTTCTGTCATTGATGAGCTAAGCTCTGCATTCCTCTATTAGCTGAAGAATTACTGAAGTTAGAATTACCTTTTGGACCTCCAAACATTGAGCTGAGAAACTAGAGAGGCCTCAAATGGGTCTTTTCTAGCCAACAGCTGGCTGGGGAATTCTGCAAGTGAGAAGTCCACCCATCTTAAAATGCTCCAGGTTGAGAAACAGTGCCCTACCGAAGAAGAATAAGAAACTAAACTGTGATTTTCAGAGTTCAAACTTTTGTCGTAAAACCCGTCATTTCTAGACTGCCGGAAGAACTAAATGAAGTTTATCTTCTGTTCAATGAATGTTCATTTGATGATAAGAATCCAGCAGGGCCAACGCATTGTTCACCCCGCTGAGAAAGGAGAGACTACTCCAGGTTCCATCCTCTCCTGCCACTAATTGTCAGCAGGGCTGGGGATCATGGGAACAGGAATCCAGCCTTGAAGGCGACGGGAAGAGGCGCGACACCAAAGTTTGAGCTGTTCCTTTCCCTCAGAGGTGTCACCTACAAGCGTGATCCCACTGAATGAGCAGGCTGGGCTGAGTGCCAGGGACATCCACCCAACGTCTCTGTCCTTTGTTTGTCGCCCTTCCATCGCAAGGATGGCCCTTCCTGTCTCAGGACACCTTCCCGCCAACGGGAAGCAGGGAGGGACCCAACCTGGAGAGGACTTGGGTGGGGGCCTTGGCTCCCCTCCAATGCCAAGGCTGATGGGCAGCCACTTCCCTGGGAGGCTGTTAAAGGCTATCAAAAATAACCCAGAAAGATGGGCTGCCCCCACATCCACCTGGGGCGCATCTTTCCAGCCCCTTCTCCCCAGAAAGGATTTCAACCTCCATTCAGAATCCTCCTGTGGATTCCTGCCCAGGCCTTCTCCGCTGGGGCCCCCTTGGACCTGGACAGGGGCTCTTGAGGAGGGCGACAATCCAGCTGCCCCTCACCAGAAGGAGCCCCGGGAACAGAAGGCAGCATTGCAGGAAAACTCTGCCCGCAGCCAGGAGTTCCAGGTTGACCCAGCCGGCCATTCTCCAGAGATCCCTCAAAGGGGGGGCCAGGCCAACGCCAAAGGCCCCCGGGAAGCCGGATCCGCGCCGAAGTGCTGGTGCTGTTCCGGGAAGGGGGGCCGTCCCACCTGTTGGCCCCCAAACGGAGGCGAGGGGCGGGCAGGTCCCCTCCTGGCTGGGGCTGGAGGCCGTGCGCGGGAGGCGTCTTCGCGCGGCCGAGACCCGCTTTGCGCCCGCCGCCCGTCCTGCCTGCGTGCCAGGGAGTGCGGGGGCGCGCGCGCGGGTCCTTCCCGACGGCCAGCCGCTCGCCCAAGTGGAAGAGGAGCCGCAGGCAGGTGGAGACGTGGCCGCCGGATCGCCAGCGGAGCCCCTCGGCCAGCCCCCCGCCAGATCCGGCCGGCCCACCTGTTGCCTCCGCAGCTCTCGCCCCGCCAGCTGCTTTCAGGAGAACCGTCGGGGACGGCCGTGCTCCCGGCGGGCAGCCGTCCCGGGACCCCCGACCGGCCCCTCCGGCCAGGTAAGAGCAGCCTCCCACCCCACCCCCGCCCAAAAGCCGCCGCGACTTTCGCTCCGGGTTTGTTTTTCCGTCCTGTCTGCCGACCCTCCCACCCCGCCCCTCGGCGGGGACTTTCTCTGCTCCCCAAAAGTGCCCGATGTTTTTTCCTGACGCCCCGCGCGGAGTCCGGGACAAGGCGGGGGGGGGGTTGGGGGTTGAGAAATGCCACCAAGCCTTGGACCCCCTTCCCCTGCCAGCCTTTGCGAGAGAGAGAAAAGGCGGGGGAAAGCCACCTTCGCACCCCCCCTCCCGCTTAGCCCCAGGTCTCCTGCTCCTTTCAGACACAACATTCCCCCCCCCCACACACACACACCGCAGCTAAAAGGTGTTTGCAAACAACAGCTGCAGCCTCCCAGCAAAGAGACCAAATCCAGTTTCCTTTGGACGGCTGGGGGGGGGGGAGGCAAGGGCTGCACCAGGGAGGTTTCGAGGGCCCTGTAGATCACCCCCTCCTCATCTCCAGAGAGAAGAATGGGGGGTGGGGGTGCTTGACCCAGCCAGGTCCCCCTCTTCCCCCATGAACCCATCTTTGAGTGGTGGTGGGGGCAGGTGGGCGTCTCCTCTGGCCAAGAGCAACCCTCCCGTCTGTTGCATCTGAGCCCCGTTTTCACCCAAAGCGCCCCCCCCCCGTCCTGCCTTCACACATTTCCACTGGCATCTTATAACCTGTTGCCTGCCCTGATCCGTTCAAGATCCCTCTGGGCCCCCACTGGATCCCTTTGCGGAGGGCGGGGGCTTCTACTGCCGGGGGGGCGCTACAGGATCGTGGCCAGCCTGGATATGGCAGGTCTTTGCCCCCCTCCCACATTCCTTCCGAAGCCTCTTTGGAAAGCAACCTCTCTCCCCTGCGGGTTCTGCAACGGTCGTACGTGGGAAAACTGGTCGTAAGTCACTTTGTTCAGTGGTGCTGTAACTTCGAGCAGCCATTAAATGAACTGTTGCAGGCCAAGGGCTACCTGTCCTGGGAAGGAGCCTGGGCTTTTGAGGGAAACCGCAGGCTGTTCCCCAGGAACTGAGGAGACGCCGGATGCTGAGGCCCCTTTCCCGGCTTTGGGTCGACCTCACTGTGGTCGCAGTCGCTGCTGCGTAGGAACCCTGGTCCTGTAACCGAGTGGCTCACCGAACCTCGCAGCTAAGCTTAGTCTGAATTAAGGGGCCCAATAATAGGCCCTCGGCAGGCATGGCTGGATCTCTTCTGAACCGGCTGCCGAGACCAAACGGCCTTTTCTTCCATTGGGTTGCTTCTAACATTAGCTCCCAGGAATGGCTCTTTATTTGGGTTTAGGCTTTTGGTGGTAGACAGCTCAGCTTTCTATCCAAGGATCACCCCTCGGCGGCTGGATCTGCCTCAGCAGCAGAAAATGACCCACAAACAGCGGCAGGTTCCCGTCCCTAGGCAGCCAAGGAGGATGAAGGAAAACACCCATAATAGCCAGGTTCAGGGTTTGATACCCAGAGAAGCCAATCTCAACCCATTGGTCAAATGTCCCCCCCCCACCTGGGAGATCTCCAAACTCTTGAAGAAAATCTGAAAACTGCAGAGAGGATACGGGGAGGGGGGCCCCGGGGGGGCTGGACAGCTGCTTCCGTCTGGGAATCACCCAAAGGTCAGCCTCTGATTTTCCACTGCCCCCCCAGACCTTTTCTGTGTCCACCAACCGGCCCTGCGGTGGCCTGGCGGACGGACGCTTGTGTCCATCTTCAGGGCTGATGCCGTATTTCTTTTCCAGAGGAGAGAGACGGAGTCCTGGGTCTTTTTCTGCCCTGATCCTAAAGCAGCCCTCAGGATGCCCGGCTTGATCAACTGGACAACCAGCACCCTCCTCCCTCTGGCCGCCTCAGAGGTCACCTCGTGCGTCAGTGGCTATGCCTTTGGAATGACCGCCTGCCTGTCCTACCGCAACTCTGAGAACCATCCTTTCGAAGGTCGGTAGGGTTGCCTCTCCCTCTTGAGTTTGACACTTCTATTTTTTGCCTGAGTTAAGAGGGGTTGAGAACTGTCCCAGGTCCTCAAGAGTTGCAGGAAGTTCTCGACTTGTGGCCGTTTGACGTTCAAAAAGTGACTTCTCACCAGGGCAGCATCCTTGCAGTCATCTGATCAGATTTCAGGCACTTGGCAACCGGCACGTATTTATGACGGTTGCGGCATCCTGGGATCACAGGATCCCCCCTTCGTGACCTCCCCAGTCAGCTTCCAACAAGCAAAGTCACTGGGGGAAGCAGGATTTGCTTAATGACTGCCTGATTCACTTTTTAAAAAACCCCACTCCGTTTTTTACAACCCTGTAATCCCTTAATTCAGGGTAGAGTCAGAGCGACTGGATGGAGCTGAGCGTTTACTGGCCGGATGCCCTTCCTGATGCCTACACAGAGTTCACAGCAGATTCCCACCCTCCCACCTCTATATAATTCACTTAACTATCACGGCAAAAATGCTCGTAATCCGGGCACGAGTCACCAAACACCTGCCTTGCTTAGCAACAGAAATACTACCCTCACCTGTGGTCACCTGTATTTGGAGGGTGCCAACCAAGACACCCCTTGGGCTTCCATATTTCACCCTGGGGTTGTCAGAGGGGCCAAGGGATCGTCCCGGGTGGAGCTGTTTCTTTCAGTAGTTTTTCTCTCACTGGGGAGGTTTTACTCCAGGCGCAGGCAGGTTTCGCCCGCTGAAAAACGGCCTTCCCTCCCCAGGCTTCTTCGTCTACCCCCTGGACGAATACACCACGGTGGTGGGCTTCGAAGCGGTGATTTCTCAGCGGGTGGTAACAGTGCAGATCAAAGACAAGGCAAGAATCGAGGAGAGCTGCTTCAGCGATGGGAGACCCCCGGACGAGGCGGGTGAGAGAAGAGGAGGGGAGGGGAATATACAGGCTGGTATTCGATGTCCTTGAACCTTCAAGGTTGCAGGAGGGAGCAAAGCAAAACTGTCCCCTTAGAACTGGGCTCTCCAATCTTGGCAACTTTCAAGATTTGTGGACTTCAACTCCCAGAATTCCTTGCCTGCTGAGGAATTCTGGGAGTTGAAGTCCACCCGTCTTAAGGTTGCCATGCCTGAGAAAGAAAGATCCTGGCACCTCCTGGAAAGCCTTCAGTGAACCATAGACAAGGCCTGCTAAGGAGACATCGGGCGCCTGAGCTTCCTTTCCTGCAGGCCATGTCGTTCTGGATGAAGACCTGGAGAGGATCGTCTTTGTGGCCAGCGTGGGCATCGTTCCCCCTCAAGTGGACGTGTCCATCTGCATCAGCACTTCCTCTGAGCTCCAGACCCTCCCAACCGGGGCCGTCAGGGTCCTCCTCCCGGCCGTCTGCGCCCCCAGAGTGCCCCAGAAAGCCTCTGACCCGACCTGCGGCCTCCCTGGACACCACCTCCCCTTGTAAGCAGCCCTCCCGCCAGACTTTGCTCCGGAAGGAGAGGTCTGAGTCAAGATCCCCGTGGATTTTAGCCTCCTGGGTCAAGGCAGGAAAGGCCAAGGACAAAAGCCCCTTTTTGAGCCAGACTGCAGCTGCAATCTAACAAGGCTCTGAGCAGGGAAGGCTCTTGGGGGAAGCTTTCATCACGGGGAAAGGGCACGTTAAATACAAAAAGACAGGCGGAGAAATCCCAAATGCCCGGCTTTTGTTTGTAGAAATAAAACAAAACGGGGAATATTTTTAATGCGCTAGTAGCAGAATAGGACAAAAAAAGGCAAGTTATTAGGATACCAACCTTTAAAGAAGAGCACCTTGGAAGGGCTGAAAAATGGGTGGGTTCAGCTGTGAACGTCCTGTTTTAGCTGGGTTTCTGCCGGATTCAAAAGCTCGCTGTGACTGCAGGGCGCTTGGAGCTCTCTGAGCCGGGTGGTTGCTTTGCAGACGTTTCATGACCCAACTAGGGAGCGTCATCAGTGCTAGGAGATTAGTGGGGTACGTCCCCACTCCCTGCTAGCACGGACGACATGCCCTAGTTGGGCCATGAAACGTCTGCAAGGAGACCCCCCGGGACCCCCCCGTTCTTCTCCCACCCTGACCCCCCGTCCTCTCTCCAGGAAGGACGGGCACTGCAGTGCGGGGATTTCTCCAGAGCAAGCCAGGACATTTTGCCTGGCGCATCTTCTGGAAGCCGAGACCACCAACCCTGCGGAGTACGAGTTCAGCTTCTCCCTGGAGATCCGAGGGCCGTGCTTGTTGGCAGGTCAGCTGGGATATCAAAGGAAGGGGGGGGCGGCCAGGGAGGGGGAGATAAGGGGCAGGAGGAACATCAGATCTCTGGTCCTGCTTGGGGCCACTTATTCTTTGGGCTGGTCAGCTGGCCACGGAAGGGCCTCTCTTAAGCCATGCCTGGCGGCTGTGGTCCAGCAGCCTGTCCACCCTGTGGTCAACCAACCGCTGGCCCAGAAGATGCCCTTCAGGTGGCCCACTGCCCTCACTGAAGATCTGCAGGCCCACTGAAGGGTCCAGAGAGCTCTCCGAGGTGCTGATGTAGGCAGACCTCATACAGGGAGTCCGTGAACTACAACTGTTCATTTAGGGACCGTTCCAAGGTACGGCGGCACTGAGGAAAGGCACTTACAACCATTTTTCACACTTAACGACCATGGCAACAACCCCCTGGTCACGTGATCAAAATTCGGCAGCTTGGCCACCGACTTATATTTATGACAGTTGCAAAAGGGCCGCGTGACAGGCAAAGTCCACGGGGGAAGCCAGCTTCACTTCAGAGCCATTGTGGTGATTGGGGCAGGAAAGGTCGTAAAACGGGGCAAAGCTCACTTAAGAAAGGCCTCACTTAGACGCCCCCCCCCCTCAAAACAGGAGTGGAAAGCCCCACGCACGAGATCCGAGCGGACGCCGACCCTTCGGCCCGGTCGGCCAGGAGCATCACCATCCGCCTGGCCCACAGGCACACCTTCGACCGTCCGGTGGAGATCCTGATCCACCCCAGTGGTAGGTGGGAGGGGGCGGGCGGGGCTCTTTCCCTTGGCCTGGACCGGGAAGAAGAGGAGCCAGGGCCGCTTCAAGTTGTGGCTGCTCCATCGCCGGAGGTTTTCCAGAAGGCACTGGGGGTCCCTTCTGTATGGAAGGGTCTGACTAGAAGACCTCCCGGGTCCCTCCCAACCCCAGGAGTCCATGTTATAAGCAGGTTTCCCGTTTTCTGAGACCCGTCCCTGACAATCTGATCTCTGGGCCGGGATGCCTGTGTGGGTTTGTGTGGTTGCTGGGCTGGCTGCAAATCGCAACGGAGTCCAAGTGAGGGCCAAAAACCGTGGCTTCCTTTGCCCTTCCAAAGCTTTGCCCTTGGAAGGAATGGGGGGGGGTCAAAGCAGCAGACTTTCGGAGAGTCCTGCGTGTCCCTCCTTTGATTACCCCCTTGTCCTCCCCCACCCCGCTCCCCTTTGTTTCCCAGAGCCCCACATGCCCCACGTCCTGATGGAGGAGGGGGACATGGCCCCTGCCCAGTACGAGCAGCACCTGAGGGGGCGGAGTGACTTCCTCAAAGGCACCAAGAAGGACCCCAGCCCCGAGAAAAAGGTGGGGCTTTTGCCAAAGGAGCTGGGACCTGGGGGGGGCAAAGACCCCCCTTTCTATTCCTTTAAGTCCCCATACCCTCCCCTGGACTCTGCCAGAGGTCCCCAGGTCCTCCTCCCCGCCCCTCCTTAAAGCGGGGCCATCCATTCAGACATGCGCCTTGGGCACCCAGTGGGTGGGCATCCGGCTTCGCAGACAATCCTTGGCCTACAAGCACAATTAGGACTGAAAGTCTCTGGAGCTGAAGAAGCTTCTTGGACAAGAAGCGAAACGCCTTAAAAAAAAGAAAAGAAAAAGAAACCAACCCAAGAAAGCCTCTGGGGAAAAAAGCCCCTTTAGGACTTTGCTTTAGGTCCGCCTCCCCCCTGCCCCCCCCTTGTCCCTCCCCTCCCGCCACCCGCCCCTGGGTCCCTGGCCTGCCCCACGGAGAGCTCTCCCCCCACCAACGTCTCCAGGGGGGCAGGCAGCCTGGGGAGGTCTCAAAAGGCCTTTGGACTTTGCCTCCCTCCCTTGGTCCTGCCAGACGGAAATCATCCGCAAGAGGCTTCACAAGGACATCCCTCACCACCCGGTGATCATGCTGAACTTCTGCCCGGATCTGAAAACGGTGCAGCCGAACCTCCGGAAGACCCACGGCGAGTTCATATTCCTGGTGGACCGCAGCCCAAGTATGGCCGGCACAAGCATCGCCCGGGTGAAGGTAGGCTGGCTACGCTGCGGGGGCCCTGGGTGGAGGGGAGGGCTGGGAGGCAGAGAGGGAAAGAGGGCTCGGGGTTCAGGGGGCCAAGACACCCTTTGGACTTTAGAAGCGGTGCTGCACAACCTCAACAGCTTGAAGAGGGGTGGACCTCAACTCCCAGAATTCCCCAGCCAGCCGCGCTCACTTTTTCCCTCCCCTCCCGCTCTCCAGAGTGGAGAGGTTGGAGAGAAAGGGATCGTGGCGGCTGGGGAATCCTAAGCCTCCAAGGTTGCGCAGCATTGCTCTGCTCTGCACTGCGGTCCAAAGGAGAGTTAGACACACACACACACACAACCTTTTAGTGTGCAGACTGCACAACAAGGATAGGAAGCAAACAAACAAACCAACGAAACCGGCAACTACAAACCCTCGAAACGGCGGGACTTCATGGCGTGCCTGGAATGCAAAGCGCCCAACGTTGCCTGACATTGGCAGGAAGACATGGGCAGGATTGGCGGCGTCTCAGCCAGGTCTGCCTTCCCTGAGCCTGGAAGGTGCCTGCGCCAAAAGCTTGCGGTGTTTCTCGAGAAGAGGTGACTCATCGTTCATTAATCCAGCTCTGAAAGTCACCAACGCCAAAGGCTGTGGGAAGACGGGGGGGGGGGGAGGACAAGGACCGCGGGGGTCCCAGGGGCTCTCCAGTCTTGGCTGATTCCTTGCAGACGTTTCATGGGCCAACTAGGGAATGTCATCAGTGCAGCCTGTGGGCAGAGTGCCTTTTCACCCGCTCCTTCCCCGAGGACTCCCTGCTGGAGCTGGGCGCTGCTTGGCCCTCCGTTTCCTGGAGCGTGAAAGGCCTCGGATCCACCGTTACGACCCCGGATTTCGCCTCTCTCTTGCCTTCACAGGACGCCCTGGTGGTCATCCTGAAGAGCCTCGTGCCGGGCTGCCTCTTCAACCTCATTGGCTTCGGATCCACCTTCAAGGCTGCCTTCCCGGCCAGTCAGGCCTACTCGGAGGTGAAGGGAGGCGCTTTTGTGCCCCTCCCCGGTGCTTCTCTTGCAGCCCCCTGTTGATGCAGCTGGCTGACGAGAGGGTGGGGGGGGGCGGCCCCTGGCCCAGCGGATGCTTCAGGGGGGGGGGGGGCACCAGCCTCCGAACGAGATCACGCAGGGATCAGAGCCGACAGAGCTCCCCTGAGCTGGAGGGGCTGTTGTGGCCTGAGGGCGGCCTCCAAGGCCCAGCCAGACCTTCTCCTCCCCCCCCATCCTCGCCAGTGGGGGGGGGGCAGGTATCCGGGCCCCTCCTTCCTCGGTGTGTCCAGAGCCCCTTCTCTGCTTTTCCTGCAGGAGAACCTGGCGGGGGCCTGCGAGAGCATCAGGAAGATCCGGGCGGACATGGGCAGCACCAACCTGCTGTCGCCTCTGAAGTGGGTCATCCGGCAGCCCATCCACCGGGGCCACCCCCGCCTGCTCTTCCTCCTGACGGGCGGGGCGGTGGGGAACACGGGCAAAGTGCTGGGGCTGCTGCGAAGCCACGCCTCCTCCACCAGGTGGGCCTCAAGAGGGGCTGACCTGACCGGGGGTTAGACGGACGGACGGGCAGTCCTTCCCTCTCCGCCCTTGCAAGGAGGCTGCCAGGGCAAGGCCCTTCCCAACAAAAGGAAACGGGGTTGGCCTCTTAGCCCATAAAGACAAGGAAGCTCTGGAGTTTTGGCAAAGTGGCCGTTTTGCTCCGTGAAGTTTCTCAACCTGCCTCCCCTGATCCCTGGGGGCTTCCAGGTGGTTCTCCTTGCCCAGCTGATCCCCTCCCCTCCCTGCTGCAGGTGCTACACTTTCGGCATCGGGAAGAACGCCTGCCGGAGGCTTTTGAAGGGCCTGGCCGCCATAACCAAAGGAAGCGCCGAATTCCTGGCTGAAGGGGAGCGGGTGCAGCCGAAGGTGGGGGGCCCCCTGGGCTGCTGCAGGGTTTTTTCTTTTGGTTTTTGGTTTTTGTCAATTGCTTACAAGATAATAGGTATAAGTAAAAACATAGTTATGAATACATGGATACATATAAGAACAATAAATATATATCTATAAAAGAAACAATAGGACAGGGACGGTAGGCACGTTGGTACGCTTATGCACGCCCCCTACAGACCTCTTAGGAAAGGAGTGAGGTCAATAGTAGACAGTCTAAGGTTAAAGTTTTGGGGGTTTGGGGAAGAAACCACAGAGTCAGGTAGAGTATTCCAGACATTGACCGCTCTGTGGCTGAAGTCGTATTTCCTGCAATCGAGTTTGGTGCGGTTTACCTTGAGTTTGTATCTGTTGTGTGCTCTTGTGTTGTTATGGTTGAAGCTGAAATATTCATTGATGGGTGGGACATTGCAATGGATAATTTTGTGTATTACACTTAGGTTGGACCGAAGGCCATGTAGTTCTGAGTTGTCTAAGCCTAAAATTTCAAGTCTGGAGGTATAGGGTATTCTGTTGTGAGTAGAGGAGTAAAGGAGTGGGGGACTCTTCTCACGAAATATCTCTGGACTCTCTCGATTGCATTAATGTCTGAAATGCAATGCGGATTCCAGACTGATGAGCTGTATTCGAGCATTGGTCTAGCAAATGTTTTGTACGCTCTAGTTAGTAATGTGATATTACCAGAGAAAAGCTACGTAGGATTAGGTTAACAACTCTTAATGCCTTTTTGGCTATGTAGTTACAGTGGGCTGTAGCACTTAGGTCATTTGAGATGAGTCCTCCAAGATCCTTGACAGAGTTTGGATCATCAACAAGGTCTTGACTATTCAGCCTGTATTTTATTTTTCTGCTTTTTTTTGCCAATATGTAGGACAGAGCATTTATTTGTTGAGATTTGAAACTGCCATTTGTTTGACCATTCTGATACACAGTCAAGGTCTTTTTGAAGGGTAGCAGTATTGTCTGTGGTGTTGAATAGCTTTACATCATTAGTTAATAATAATTATATATATATATATAAGGGAGGGGACCAGGAGGCTTCCCAAGACGTGTGAAGAACAGTTGCAGGAATTGGGTATGGCTACCCTAATGAAGAGAAGGACCAGGGTGACATGACGGCACCTTCCAATATTTGAGGGGCTGCCACAGAGAGGAGGCAGCGGACGCATTCTCCAAAGCCCCGGAAGGCAAATGCATTCCTCTTTATTCCTCTTTATTCCTAACCTGCCTTCCCTCCATGGCCCCAAGGCAGCAAACAAAAGGATTTTTCCTCCTGTTTGTCTCTACCACAAGGACCTGGTGAGGTGGCCTGGGCCAAGGAAGGAAAACGAGCGAGCTCCGGGTATCCTCTGCAGTAGAATACTTTGATCAATCAGAGCGAGCTGAAGAGCTTGCCGGATAAAAATCGAACTCCCTCAAGGACTATCAAAGATGGATGCGGGCTGAGCCTCTCGCTACAAACCCTGAGCTCTTTCCATCTCCCCTTCTGCAAAAGGAGCGGGTGGGAGAATGAAAGGGAACCCCCCCCCCGCCCCCCCAATAATGATATATGATTCTTGCTTGGCTCCAGAATCTGTGAGATAAAAGACGGGCATCAGCAGAGAGAGAGAGAGAGGGGGAGGGAGGGAGAGACGGCATGGCTGAAGGTCAGAAAATGCCAGCTCCTTGCACAGAAGGTGCTGATGAGTTTTGTCAGAGACATCATGGGCGAAGTGGGGGCAGACCTGTCCAGCTGGAGGGTTGCAACGGCCGGGAACCGCAAAAGCAGGAAGGACTCTCTCTTTTTAAGAAGAGCCGCGTTGGGGAACCTGCCACAAAAGCCTGTCAGACGTCAGAAACATCTAAAGGCATTTCATTCTCCTCGGGGTCTCAGGCGCCACCTTCCCCAGGTCTCAGGGAGATCGTGAAGGAGGGGAGAAGGTGGTCAGCCTTGCAAAATTCTGCTGCTTGTATCGTTATAATAAAAGCAATAGAATAACAGAGTTGGAAGGGACCACAGAGGTCCTCTAGTCCAGCCCCTGCACAAATGGCTGTCCAGGCTCTTCTTCAAAACCTCCCATGCTGGAGCACTGGCCGTTTCTGGAGGCAAGTTGTTCGCTGTCCGGAAATTCCTCCTTCGTTCCTGGATGAGTTTCCATCCGTTGCTTCTGGTGCTTCAGAGAATGGGGGGGTCCCCTCCCCCGATATTGGAGCAGGGCTACCCTGTTGCCCCTGGATCTCTTTTGCACTAGACAAGATGCCCCCAGTTCCAGCAACCGTTTTTCCTATGTTTTAGCCTCCAGCCCCTTAATCCCCTTCACTGCCCTTCTCTGCACTCTTTCCAGAGTCTCCGCATCTTTTTTATATGGTGGAGGCCGAAACTGGGGGCCGCCCTCCAAGGGGGGCCTTGTGGAGGGGTCAGAACAGCAGGGTTTCCTTTGGGGGTTACTGTGATCAGGACTCCGCTGGCTGTCCTGTGACCAGAAAATGTCCTTTTTCCCCTCCGGGTTTTAGATGATCAAGTCCCTGAAGAAGGCCATGGCTCCGGTGGTGAGCGATGTCTCCGTAGACTGGGTGTTTCCCGAAACAACCGAAGTCCTGATTTCGCCCATCAACGCCAGCTGCCTTTTCCCAGGAGACCGTCTGGTGGCCTACAGTGTGGTGTGCGACACGTCCCTGTATGTCTCTCACCCCCAGCTGGTGAGTGGCCCCCACCGACTGGCGCCTGCTGGCCTTGGTCACCTGGGATTGGTGGCCCTTCAGGCCCAGGGTGCCTTGACACACAGCGCATGCATGAAGCGCACTGAAGGACCGTGTCCCCTTTTCCGGTGCTGTTGTGACTAAATGAAGTGTTGTCAACCAAGGACCTCCTGTCTCCAAGCCAAAAACCCAACAGACCTCCGGGATGAGATCACTGGCCAATAAAGAGTCACCACGGGGCCTTCTGGGAGAGGAGAGGTCGGGGCCTGGGTTTCCTCAGAGGTGACGTAGAATAGACAATCCTTGTTTATCAGCATCCCTCGATCCAGAAGAGCTGTCCTACCCAGCTTTCCAGAGATCCCGTCAGCTTCCCAGGCAGCTGAAGAGAAAGCTGGCTTTCTACCACGGAACCACCGGCCTGGAAGCCCACGAATGCCTGCCCACGTGTCCGTCTCTCCCCAGGACAAAAGGCGCCGGTACAGCATGCTGCATTCGCAAGAATCGGGAAGTTCCGTTTTCTTCCACTCCCAAGAAGAAGGAGGCGGAGGAGGAGGAGGACTGGAGAACTGGGAGATGACCAAAGATCCCCCCGAAAGTGGATTCCCTTCGGAGAGGAGCAGTGGAGAGATGGGAAGCGAATCGGATATAGATTCAGGTGGGTTTGGACCGGCTCAGCTGCTGATTCTCTTCTAGAATTGCCAACATTTTTACCCATTTATTCCTTTGCTGGATTTTTTTTTTTAAACTAAACTGGAGAACGTTCAACTTATGGGAAGATAAGAACGTGGATAATTTGTGCAACTTTTAAGGACAAGAGGAGGCTGTTGGCATAAACATCAGGGAGGCAAATTTTATTGCCTTTACCTGCTAGATCTCCTGCTCTTCACGGACTCCCAAACCCGCCCAGGGTTATTAGCAAGTCCCTCCGGATGCCTAAAGCCAAGCCTGGCTGTTCAGTTTTTGGGTGCTTGTTGTTTAGTTGCGTCCACGGAGGCCTTGTGTTTTCTCAGGCACTGACCCCATGATGGTGTCCCAGCGAAGGACCTACAGCACCACCCAGGCTGCCGACTGGGAGCCCCCCCAGAAGCTCCCCACGGCCAGCGACTCCAGCTCCGTCCCAGTGCCAAATCCTCTCCGGAAAGTCCACCTGCAGGACCTCAGCCGGATCACTTTGGACGCTCAGCCCTGGCAGGTGGAGCTTCAGGTGAGGGGCCCGGATGCCTCGACCTCAAGGATGGCTCCTTAGGGCAGATTCAGCAGGGGGTTGGACTAGAAGACCTCCAAGGTCCCTTCCAACTAGGTTATTCTGTATTCTGCGGTCCATACTCAGAATAAGGAGGAATCTCTTGACAGGTAGAACATTTCAGGTGATCCTCCACTCACGTCTCTGTTGCCAAGCAGGGTGGCTGCAAAGTGGGCTTGGCCACTGCTGTTAAGTGAGACGCTTCACATGTCAAGTTAGTCACACAGCCGTGAAGGAAGTCCGGCTTCCCCATTAACTTCACACAGGGGGCATCACGGACCCTGCGACCGTCATGAGTCAGTTGCCACAGGTCTGGATTTTGATCAGGTGACCCTGGGGCGCTGCAACTGTCGCAAGGGTGAAAAATGGTCGTAAGTCACTCTTTTCAGTGCTCCGAACAGTCGCTGCACGGCCTGTTGTAAGCCGAGGACTCCCAGTACAGGGCGGGCCCTGGTTTTGGGGGCTGTGTCTCAGGAGCGCATCTGCTGAGTCACGCGTGTGGGGGGGCACCCTTTGCATCTCCTCCTCTCCCCTCAAATGTCTCTCCCTCTGGTCAGCCCCTCACAGCCAGCCCCACCCCAATCCCGAAGAAGATCCGAGGAGTCAGCGCACAGCGGCCGTCTCTGCTCCAGGACCTGCGGCAGATGCACCGGGGCCCCACGTGGGCAGGGGCAGGATCCAGGGGCCCCCAAGACGCCAGCGCCCTTTCGGGACACATGTCCTCGGACAGCCGAAGCCCTGGAGAACTGGGTAAGCTGCGAGGGGGGCTTGTGTTGACTCTCGGACGATGCTCTCCGAGCTGGGAGGTCAGCTTGTAGACTCAGTAAGGTGACCCAACAAGGCAACCACAAGGCCTCTCGTGTTGGGTGGCTTTGGGGGCGCACGCATTCACACGCACCCACAGAGAGAGGGAACTGAGCCCTTTGCAAAGGGAGCATCCCAGAAGTTGAGTTCTTCTTTGTGTTGCGTGCACCAACCCTGCAGGTTTCCTCCAAGTCCTCATTCTGCAAAATTGCCTTCCAAATTTCTTGCAGAGGAGAGGAGAATTTGGGGGGGGGGGGAGAATCAGAGCCATCTGGCTGTTTTAGGGGAGGTCTTGCTTCCTCTGGTAAGGCTCTCCAGAGAGGGACAAGGACCCCCTGCCCAGAAAGCAGGTTAGATAACTCCACGTGGCTTAAGGATTCCCACCACGGGTGACCATCTGACATTCCTTGCAGAGTCTGCCCAACATCCTTCCTTCAACTTTGAAACAGAGTCCAGCTCGGATTGGGACCTTCCTGATCCAGAACTGGGTTCCTCGGCTGGTGGTGGCTGGAGGGGGTCTCGAAGGTCGCTCTGCAAGGCCCTGGTGAAGGGGCTCCAGAGTGGCGAACCGGTCAAGTGGGAGATAACCTTCGACCTCGGCCCCCTCTTCCAAAGCAGAGAAGAAGGCAAGGGCCAGGAGGAAGAAGAAGAAGACATCTGGAATGAGACTTTCCACCACCTGGCTGCCAAGTCCATCGTCCAGGACTTCGAGCAGCTGGCCGAGAGGGAGTTTGAGATCGAGCATGGTATTTGGGGGCCCCCCTGGATCAAATCCTGGCCTTGTTTCGTTGGCCCCCATGATCAGTCGGGCGCTGGTTTTTCAGCTGCCCCTTCCCCTGGGGAGACTTTTCCAGAGTGAGCGGTGGGAATTGCCCTAAATAGATTCTTTTCTGATGGATTTCTTTCTTGCCCAGAATTGGAACAAGACTAAATTGCTCACTGAACATCGGCAAGGCAAATGCCAGGCTGCTGTTAAATTCATGCCTGGGCGTTTAACGCAAACTCTAGTCTGTAAATGGGTCTGGGGTCTTAAGTTCCCCAGCTGTGATGGACCAGAAAATGACTTTAAAAACCTGCATTTTCCACCTGGTGTTTGCAGAAGGTTTTGAGCAGCAAAAATGACGGGAGTTAGAAAGAGGTGCGAATATTAACTGAATCCAACTAATAGGACATTTTTCTGACATTTTGGGTCCCTCTGTCTACAGGGTCCGGGCGGCGGTACCAAGCCAACGCAGTGCACACCAGCAAATCTTGCAACGTGATCAGCAAATTCACGGTGTTTGTGCCAGTCGACTTGAGCAGCAACGACTATCTGCCAACCATTGTTAAATATCCCAATACAGGTGAGGCTCAAAGCGCTTGTGAAGATATTGTGTTGGCATTCAAAACCTAGTCTCAATTCCCCAGCCAGCATGGCCCAATCAAAGATCATAAAATCAGGTGCGACTCAGTTAACAACCACCAGGAAATTCTGGTCGTAAGTCAAGGACCCAGGTCATTTTTTTTTCCTTGGGCTGGATCGTTATCCCTTGAAGGAGTCGGGTGTTCATTGCTCCAAAATATTCCCTTGAATGAAAGGAGGTCCTGGATCCTCTGAGTCCTCCCCCCCCCCCCCCCCCCTACCTTCTCTCTTCAGGTCTGCTGATGAAACCCTCCAGCCAACGGAGCTCCGGGTTTGAGAGCCGACAGCACCGAGGACTCTCGAGTAGCTGGGGGCGGATTCGTGACGGAGCAGACGGTGGGCTGCCCAACGCAAGTAAGATGGTAGCTGGAGCTCTTTTTCCATCCTGGTCAAGGACCCCCTGGACATCTCTGAGGTCCTTTATGTCCCCTTGTCCTTAGACAGAGGCACAGACCCCGCCCCCAACCCGCCATGGAAACCTTCATCCTTCATCCTGAGAGGGAACAGGCCCAGGGCTGCCAGATCAAACCATCCGTGCTTTAGTTTTTCTGCTTAATTTCCTTCTGCCTCACTTTCTTCCTCAGGAGGGAATCGCCACCGTTTTCCAGACCGGGGGTGGGGGTGGAGGAGCATTTCTTCCTTTGGTCTGCTCAGCTCAGGGCCATTGTCTTTGGTCGACAAGTCTTAAAGTGGCCAGGTGTGGCGGAGAGCCCCACTCTAATTTATACCCTCCATCATTGCTAACGTTCACTTGTCTTTACAGGGTCACTACGTAGCCCATCCGTTTCCTCTCAAAAGTCCATCGAAAATTTCTTTGGTGCCAGGTAAAATTTGCTTTTGTCCACAACCCTCTGAAAGTGCTTGCTGTTTACTCAGATGCAAACTTTTAGAAAAATTTCTCAGGAATTCTTCTTAAAATTTGATATTAAGTGTTACTAGATTCCTAACAATAAATAGGGTTTAACACCCTCTCTGAACCATCTAAAGATTACATTTCCCATGTTTTGATGAACTAAAACTTAACTCAAAATTGATTATAGGGGGAAACGGGTCTGGCAGTGTAATTGTCTTTTTCCTCATCCAGGCTGACGTTTAACAAAACCAGACTCCTGACCAAGGCTGCCCGAGGCTTCATGGGCAAGTTTCCTGCCAAAAGCAACGAGATCAATGAAAATGTGGATTACTTGCCACTGGTGAGCATGCTGGGTGGGGAGAAAATTTAGCTCCTATCCTCCAAACTTTCTCTCTCTTGATCTAAACAAGAAGGCGGAGGATAAAAATTGCATGCAAATTCATTTCTGTTGCCTTCCCAGGACCGGGGTCTGAACCTAAACCAGCACTTCAAATTGGATACAGCACTTCACACCTTAATTCAGGGCTCTCCAAACTCGGCCACTTTAAGACTTGTGGACTTCAAACCTCAAAATTCTGAGAGTTGAAGTCCACAAGTCTTAAAGTGGCCGAGTTTGGAGAGCCCTGCCTTAATAATGCATGCAAAAATGCCTTGGGGATGGACCGTTTCGCTGCCCTGTCTTATCCAAAGTCTGAAGCCCAATGCTGCGCTGTGTGTTTTTAGCCAAACCTCCGTCCTAGTTTGTAGAAACCTGGTTCTCCATCAGGTCTTTGTTGGGGGGGTCTTCGAGCTTCAGCTGTGGGAGGTTGGCCTTGGTCACCAGGTGAGTCCCTTCACGAGACAATCCACACCCCTTCTCCAGATCTCAGATGTGCCTCCAAAGGAGGTCAGGAGGTTCCTGCTGGACGTGGGGAGAGAACTACAGAGGAATGCTGGGCTGGCTGAGGAAAACCTGGCTACAATGCTCAACTGGGCGTGGGGGGCCACGCCTCAGCGTTCTCTGCCCTTTTGAGAAGCTCATAATGTCTTAAGAGAGGAAAGGACTGTCTCACTGAGGTCCTCTCCTCTGCCTTCCTCCTCAGGTGTCTCTGCAGCTGGCCTGTGGCTCCTTCCTCTTGAACGAGGCTTTCTCGGAGGCCATCAACATCCCACTGGAGAAGCTCAGGTGGACCTCGCCGTTTGCTTGCCACCGCATGGACCTCAGCCCTTCCACCAGCTCCAGGAAAGCGGAAGGTCCGGGAGAAGCCCAGAGCGCAAGGCTTGCTGATGTTCCAGGGAGGCACCTCCACGAAGAGGCTGAGGAGGAGGAGGAGGAGACCGCCCTGTGTGGACCTCCTTCTGGAGGCCTGGCAGAAAGCTCTTCCCGAGCCCCCAAGACTGAGACCAGCCTGTCCCCTCCCTCGATCACCATCCAGAGCTTCTCTACCCCAGAGAAGGCCCCATCCCCACCGGACAGCGGCCGAGGCTCGGAGACCGAGACCCCCAAAGTCCAGGCTTGGCTCTTAGATGTCGAGCTCCAGCAGCGAACAGAGCCAGAGGGGATGCTCTGGGCCACGGCGGTGGCCTTGGCGTGGCTGGAGCACAGCTCGGCCTCCTACTTCATTGAGTGGGAGCTGGTGGCCGCTAAGGCCAGTCGGTGGCTCGGGGAGCAGGACATCCCGGAAGGGCGAACCCTGCTGGCCCTCAAGACAGCTGCTCAACAGCTGTTCGTGCTGCTCCGGCACTGGAACGAAAACCTCCAGTTCAACTTGCTGTGTTACAACCCGAAGGATGTCTAGGAAGGCGGGGAGGAAGAGGGCAAGCAGAGACAGGCCGTCCGTCCTGGGCCCCAGCTCCGTCCATCTCCAGCCAGGCTCCGGGTGATGCCAGGGGCTGCTCTGGGCGCCGGTGGACTGCAGCTCCCATCTTGGTTTGGGTTGCATGGCGCCTGGTGCATCCAGAGGGCGCCCGTTGGAGCAGGCCGCCTGGGAGGGGTCCGTGATGGCCCTGCCGCCCTCCCCTCCTCTCCTCCTCATGCCCTGCTATTCAGGTCTGGGCGTTGGGCATCCTTCCCTCTTGTGCTTCCGGGCATTGCAAAGCCCCAGCAGTGGTCATCTTCCGGGGGGTAGGGGGGTTTGCCCTGGGAGGGAGGTCACCGGATGAGTGGACCCCTCCAGGCTGGACTTCAGGGTTTCGGGAAAAGGTTTCCCCAAAGTTTCTCCTGGAGATGCTGGCAGGGTTGGGGCAGACCCTGTGGAGCTGCTCCATTGGTTGCCCAGGGACGGGAAGAAGCACCCCAGATTTCAGAGGGGGAGGCGTAGCATTGCTAATTGCTCTCTGGAGGCCCGCTTGAGCAGGGGGCTGGACTAGAAGACCTCCCAGGTCCCTTCCAACTCTGTGATTCGGTGATTCTGGAATGCTACCTAAATCTTAATGACAGCAGCAGCTGCTTGTCAAATTCAACATTATTACGGCTCCTGCAAGAATCGAAAGGAAAAAGAAAAGAAAAGAAAAAACCGGGACCAACTGCTCGAGAGATTCCTTGATCTCCAGCTCCAGTCGTGCCCTGGTGGGCTTCGGAAGGAAGGACCCAAGGAAGGGAGCAGCCAGGAGTTTCTTCCCCTTCATCTTCTTCTCTCTGCTGCTTTCTTAAGTTACTATTTTTTTTTTTCATTTGTGGCTGCTTCAGTGATTTAATAAACCGTTGGGAAAGTGTGTGTGTGTGTGTGTGTGTGTGTGTGTTAAGCCCCCAGACACTCCCAAGAAAAACCTCTCTCTCTCTCTCTCTTGCTCTGCATTGCTGGCAAAGCCACTGGGAGGCGCTGATGGGCTCCAGTTGGGTTCCCAGTTGGGGAGGGGGCTTCTTTTCTGTTGCTCAGGAAACAAGAGAGCAGCTCTGCGCTGAGCCCAGGATGCTCTACATTTCACTGCTCTCCCCCCCACCCTCCCCAATCAACCTGATGGAAATGTTTGTGGAGATGCGGAGGTCCTGCTGGCACCCAAAGCACTTTTTCCAAAGGGCAACTGGTTCCATTGCCCACCAGTCAGTCAGAACTGAAGAAGCTTCTTGGGTGAGAAGCGAAACCTTTTCAAGGAAAAAAAAAGCACAAGAGACTCCAGGGGCCTTTTAGAAAAAGCCCCTCCGGGAGTTCTGCCCAGCACCCTCTGGATTTTGCAGCGCTGGCTTCTCTCTATAAAAACGTCTGTTAGGGAAATGTGTTCCCTCCAGTGAATACCTGGGTTACAAATCTTTTCCAAAAATGCATAATGTTTGGGAAAACTACAAGGGGGAAGAGGAGGAGGAAGAAGAGGAGGAGGAGGAGGAAGAGGAGGAGGAGGAAAAGCGACTCCAGCGTCCTTGATGCCTGGTAGTTTTCTTCCAGACATTTCATGACCCAACTAGGTAACATCATCAGTGCTAGAAAGGTTTGCAGAGAGCAGGAGGAGGAGAACGTCCCTCTTTTCCATCTACAAAGCCAGCTGCAGAGAAGCTCCATAAGGCTTGGAAAAATTTAGGCACCCTAGGAAACCTTTTCTGCCAACAATGAGAGCTGGAAAGTGCGGCATTCCTTACCAACGCCCAACAAAACTAGCCCCGATGCAGCTATCTAACGCGCTTCTCTGTGCACCCCGACACACCTGCGTGTCCTGCTCGACTTCACCTGGCAACTGAACCTGAGGACGATCGGATCATTCCTGTCCTCCTTTTAAGGGTCGCTTGGCGGCAGGCGTAGGAGCGGGGGAGTGGGGTTCAGTGCCCCCCCCCGAGACGCGCTGCTGCAAACGGGGCCTGGGGGAGAAGCAGCCAACGTGTCAGCGAGGCCGCAGATGGTGAGTGGGACGGGCGGTGGACCACGGTGCCACCAGGGGGGCTGCGTTTAAAAAACCATGATGAGCAGAGGAAGAAACACAGGGGCTCCAAGTAAGAAAATAACTCACAACATCACAGAGCCCTGCGGGTGTGTTTGTGTGTTTGTGTGTGGAGCCTTGTGTTGTTAACCTTTGCACAACAGCACAAGCACTTGGGTTAACCATTGTGGGTCGAGGAACTTTCAACTTACCGGTACTCGTCCACTTACGACAGCTACAAAAAAGGTTGTAAAATAAGGTCGGCCCTGTGGGTGACGCGTTTTAGATCCATCATGATGTACAATGTACAAGGAGTCCTCAACTTACAACAGTTGATTTAGTGACCGTTCAAAGTTACAACCATACTTTAAAAAGTGACTTAGGACCATTTTCCACACTGATGACCATTCCAGCTTCAAACAAACCAAGGCCCCTGGTGGAATGTCTGGTGTGATTCCATTCAATGGCGGTTTACTTAGCGAAGTGTGCTTAAGCACATCACAGCTTTATGCGCACCAATTGAGCCGACTTAGGCTGCCTCGGCTATTTGCTCTGGAGGAACCAGGCATTTCGCAAATAATTCCCACTCTCTTCCCCCCCCCCCCAATCCCCCCCCCCCACCCCGGTTTCATAACTATTTCACCGTAAAATGCTGACCTGATTTAACATGTCCTACTTGGGCAGGGCAGGGGAGGGAATTGCTTATGAAAATATATGAATATAGTTCAGGCTTCGCTTCATTTGAGTGAGAAAAATCAGCTCAGAGAGAGCAGTTGTGAATAATTAACCTGTGTGTCTTTGTTTTGCGTGTGTGTGTCGAAGCTCCAACTGTGCAAGGAACATGCCTAAGAGACCCCACTTTGCAAGACAACACACTGACCTGTTTTTAACTCAGCTGGGTAACGTCCTGGCTCCTCTCTGTGGCTTTCTCAAGAATTGCACACTGGCTGAAACTGGAGCAGAACACGCTAGGGTTAGGAGTGGGCACAGCAACAGGCCAGGTCTCCCCAAAGGTCTTTTAATCGGTCAGAGAGAGAGAGAGAGAGAGAGAGAGAGAGAGAGAGAGAGAGAGAGAGCATGGGGAAGGAGAAGAGAGAAAGAAAGAATCAAGAGCTTAGAAACAGCAGCTCAGCCCAGGTGAAAAGAGAAACCTTTCACCCACCTTAAGAACTCACTATAAGCAGAATAACAGAGCTGGAAGGGACCTTGGAGGTCTTCTAGTCTACCCCCTGTTCAAGCAGACCCTATGTCATTCTGGACAACTGGTGGTCCAGTCACTTCTTAACTTCCTCATCGACCCGTTGCCTGTTGTCAAAACTAAGCGAAAGAAAACACTTTCCTTGGATGAGATTCTAAAAATGGTTGCTTTCTCTGGAAGGTTTTGCTAATAAACAGGGAGATCCACATGCCACAGGTCAGTAACTGCGTGCGCGTGCACACACCCACCCACCCACACACACACACACACCTCAAGGCAGTTAAAAAAAGGCATTAAGAAATTCTTTTTTGCAGTTGCTTTTCAAAGTTTCTATTTTATTTATTTAGAAAATGTTTATGGCTGCCCAACTCAGGGCTTATGGAAACAAAATTCCAAAGCAAACCCCTATAAACTCTCAATTAATGAATAAGGCTGTTAGACGTTGGCCAAGAAGGGAGAGGGAGAAGGGGGGGCAGAATTTTGGGGAACTCCTCAAAATAAGGGCCCCCTGAAGTTGCCTTTGGACTTTTGCATGTTGGCCTGTGACTGCACTAAACGCTGGATTGGATCGGATCGGATCCAGGGCTTCCAGCCTGGATCTCACCAAGGGCCACAATCCCCTTTCCCACCCGATTTGGGAGATGATGGGGATCGACCTTGAGCCTTCTTTATTTGGGAAACGTCCCAAATCCTCTGTGGATTTTTGAATCGGTCCCTGAACTGGGAACTTTCTGCCTCTGAGGTCGCAAGAGTTGTGCAGAAGACTGGTCTGTGAGGAACGATGCAATCTGATCTCCTAACTCCTGTTTTCCTTCCCCCCAAGTTCCCATCGCCCAACAGAGATGCCCTTGTTTCCATGACAACCGGCAAGTGCAATCGGTGCTGAAGAAGTTAATCCAAGTTGTTTCTGTTTTTTCAGGTGTGGCTGAGCTGTGGGGATCAGGCTCTGAGAAGCTACACGTCCGACGTGGCTCCTTTGGCACTTGAGGCAGCCTTTGGTTTCAAATTTGGACCAAGGATCTCGATTCCATTTCCACCCTGTACCTCAAGGCCTTCCTCGCATAGCACCATCAAGACCTTCTGAAACCAGGGAGGAAGATTTGCGCGTTCAGAGTGTGCAAAATTCTCTCCAGGAATTCCCAATCTCATTCCGAAGTTCACTCTTGAAATCCAGCATCCCTAGGCTGACGATGGCTGGACCAGGCCACCCCGTTGCCTTTGGAAGGCCACCTCTAGGAGCCCCGGAGGATGCTCTTGGCCCATCGAGGTGCCTCGTTGGACGCATTTTAGGGGCTTTTACCCGAGCAGACCCCTCTCTTACTGCAGCAGAGCTGGGCAGAACTGAGACAGCAAAGGAAAAATCTGGATTTAGTTCTTTCCTTGGGAACTGCTGCGAGTCTGGGTGAAAAGCAAGTGGAACAAAGCCGAGACTTTGTAGAAAAGACGGGACAGCCATTTGATTGGGCAGGAGGGGGTTGGAGTAGAAGACCTCGGGGGTCCCTTCCAGCCCTGCCTTCCCATGGAACCCTTTGCCTAGCAGCCGCCCTCAGGACAGGCAAGCCCGGGGTTGGGGAGCTGCGGTTGCTATGACAACGGAGCAGCCAGCCCAGCTTTGGCCGAGGCTGCAGGACCCCGAGGTCGCTTCTTCCTTTCTCTTTCCCCGGGGGGGGGGGAGGCTCCCGCGGTCTCCGTGGCCGGCTTCCCTGCCCGTAGCAACCCAGAGCCCGGCTGCCCCCTGGCCTTCCAAGCAGGAGGCCCCCCGGAGGACAAAAGCGGCGCTTCCCAAGGAAAGGTGGAAACCATCCGGTGGAGGCGGTGGGTGAAGGCAGGCCCTGCCCAAAAGGGACCCCCTTTGTCCTCCCAACACGGAGGTCCTTAGAATAGAATCACAGAGTTGGAAGGGACCTGGGAGGTCAACTAGTCCAACCCCCTGGTCAAGCAGGAGACCCCAGCCTAGACCGTTCCAGACAAGTGGCTGCTCACTCTCTTCTCACCGTGATGGAGCAACCTTGGAGGGGAGCAGTTCCCCTGGGTTTTTTCCCTTACTTCCAGGTTGTTTCTCTCTGGATTAGTTTCCGTCTGTTGCTGCTTCTCCCGCCTTTGGGGGCTCTGGAGACGGGAACCCCTCCCGTCTCTGTGGCAGCCGCTCAGATATTGGAAGAGGCTATCATGTGCGCCCCCCTTTCCTTGGTCTTTCACTGGAGGGCTGGATGAGCCTGCAGGGTGCAGCCACGATGCACTGGACACGAGCCAGAGGCACGTCCCCCTCCGTCCGGCGGCGTCCACAAAGGACGCGTTGAGAGGCCTTTTGTAGCCTGGCCCTCTCGGTGCATGAATAATAGGCGGCTTCTCTGCGCATCGCTGGGGAAATGAGAAGGGAGCTTTAGGTCCTTTCAGGATGCAGTTTGGGAGGAGGAGAGCAGCCATCAGACGCTCAGCGATCCACGTCTTTCAAGCGAGCTGCTGGAAAAGCCATTCATGAATAATGATGGCGTCCTCAAGACCAGCTTCCTTGGAATGCTTAATGGCTGGTTGGGATGCAGAACAAGAAGAGTGGGAAGGGACCTTGGAGGTCTTCTAGTCCAACCCCCTGTTCTGGCAGGAAACACTATCCCATTTCAGACAAAGGGTTGTCCAATGTCTTCTTGAAAGCCTCCAGGGATGGAGAATTCACAACTTCTGTTCCACGGGTTAATTGTTCTCACTGTCAGGAAATTTCTCCTAACTTCTAGGTTGCTTCTCTCCTTGATGAGTTTCCATCTGAAAAGGAGGACCGGGGGGGGGGGGGGGGGGGGGGCAGGATAGCAGCCTTCCAGTATTTGAGGGGCTGCCCCAAAGAAGAGGGAGTCAAGCTATTCTCCAAAGCCCCAGAAGGCAAGACAAGAAGCAGCGGGTGGAAAACAATCGAGGAGAGGACCAACCTAGAACTAAGGAAAAATATCCGGACAGGTTCACTTAACGTCCATATGGTTCACTTAACAACTGCAGTGGTTCACTTACCATCCATGGCAAAAATGACACAGCTGCCAGTGCAGCTCCCGGCAGTCCAGGCAAGGCGAAACAGAGGCGGGGATTATACGAGAAACACGATCAGAAACCACCAATGAAGTCATCATAATTTATTACCCATTGCAGAAACACTCTTGTGCAAGATACACAAAACTTGTAGGAAAAGACCAAACCATCTTTGAGGACATCATTGCAAAATGCAGCCCAAGAGAAGGATAAACAGATGGCAAGCAAGGCAGCCCTTTTGAATTCTATGTGTGTCATGCAGTTGTTTTCAAAATGGTCAGAATCAGTACAAAGGAGAACTAAACCCAAAAGTAAGGCTGGCATTGAGAGAAAATTCTTTATGTGCAGATCAACCAGTTCGGTAAAAAAAAGTCCTTAGAGAGGCAAGAATTCCTTAAGTACAAAAAAGCAACTTCGCATTAGACACAAAACCCCTACAGAGGAAACAGAGAAGTAAATATTTTGCATTTTGGAAAAAAATATTTGGCACTCTCCTGACAGGATTACAGTTTGTGTATGCACACGTTTTATTTGTTTATTTCATTGCACGGTAACAAAGAGAAAAAGCAAATATTGATTCGACACAAGCTTTCGTTTGCTAGGGAACATTTTTAAAAAAGCATGCAAGTACTTTTAAAAAACATGTCTTCCATTTACCATATAAAATTACATTTCTCTATTTGCACCTGAGTGACTGAGCATTGCCCCAAATGTCAAACACTAGAATTATAAGCCAATTTTGGGGAAATAAGGATAACCTTACTCCTGGTTCAAACTTTCTCTTTAAAAAGTTCCTTACATTCCAGAGACTTCAAAAAGTAAGCAGAATCACATACAGTGTGTGTTGGTTTGTGTGTTGTGATTATAAACTATCCTTTTGTCCCTCTTTTACCTTCGCAAAATCCAAGAAAAAAAAAATATATATATATAAAGTATAGACCATGTTACGTGCAAACTGATGGAATATTTTTTGCAAGGTGTCATCATGTAAACCCAGAACTCCGAGACCCTCTCTGCCCACCACCCCAATTATTTCTCTTTTCAGAAGACTTTTTAAAAGTCCAACTTGAAAAACTGTACTTCCTGGAGGAATAAAAGGCTCCAGTTCAGCCTTTCCGCAGCTCCTTAAAAGGCATCTCCAGTTGGATCCCAATGTGGCACTGAAGAAGTCCAAAAATCGCCATCGCTTTCTGCCTCTTTCGCCCCCAAAAAGTTCATCCTTTCTTCATTTTTTTTAAAAAATGAATGATTTTGTCCGTTCTCATGTTGAAAGGTGAATTATTTTTGTTCCCCTCATTTTTTTTACTTATTGTCTCTGGACGAGACATGAATATATATATATAGATATATATATATATTTAGACACCCCCCGGAGGGGGCTTTTCTGAAATGCTTTTCAGTACGTCATCAATTCGATCATCCTCAATGACAACTGGAGGCAGGAGAAAAAAAAGGAAAGGAAGATGAGTAAACACCTCAACTGTTTTCTTTCTTTGGTGGTGGTGTTCTTTCAGGTGGCCTTTGCTTTGCAACCGCCGTGCTTAACTATGGACGTAATTTGAGGGCTATCCGGGGTTCACTGCTCAGGCTAAGCAAGAAAGCAGACGGGTTGGTTCACACAATTTGTGAAGACGGAGTTGGGAGACCCAACTACCCACCCCGCAGGAGCTGGCCTGATGGGTTGTGGGAGTCCAGCTTAAGGGGGGTTTCTCTATAAGCCACTTTTCTCTCTGTAGTACACAAGGGGATGAGATGCATGCGTTGCACACACATAGATACACCTGGTACACAACACAATCCTGTTATTCAAGAAACATCGGTTTGTGTACAAAACCAGGTAAGTTTGGTGCTATTTTGAGAAGCAGATGATAGCACGGTCAAGAATTTGATAAGATTCCTTTCAGATTCTTAAACAGGCATCTTCAAGATTAACAAAAATGAAGAACATACAAACACACACACACACACACACACACACACACACACAGACAACAAGCAGGATCACAAGACCGACTCAGTGGCACCAGAAGAGTTTTCTGAAACTAGAACAAGAAGGATGTTTGTGTAGCCCCCCAATTAAAGGCTGGCTCTGCATAAATGGATGGAACAAAGACTAGACACACACTTATGGGAGTATACACACACTTTTGTTGTTGTTTGCTAACACAAAATTCTGTCTCAAAGGCTGCAGCTGTTTTTGATCCTTGGGGTCAATGCTGGGTTGACCCAGACTCCTCCCCATTGGTTTCTCTCCGGGCTCACCAGACAGCCACAAATGGAGGACACAACCAGATAAACAGCAGCCCAAACACCCTTGTGTTGTTGTGTCCCTCCCCTAACACACCGGCCTCCAAAGTTTGTGACCGCCCTTGCCCCGTCTTGGGAAGGGCGGAGTAGCTCTGCTCCATCTTGGCTTGGACCCATCTGCCCGCCCTTGGAGACTGTCCGCCAGAGGTCCTCCTTGGATCCCTTCCTCCTCCAGAGGGCTTAGGGTGGGCAACGAGTCCTAGGGGGAGCGCCATATGCCCACCCCCAGGGGCAGCACCCCTTTCCCCAACCTTCCTTCCCACCCGCCCTTCCGAAGGGCTGCCCGTGGACCCCTTCGTCAAGGGAGGGGGGCGAATAAAGCGGGCGCTTTATTCCCCCCCCCACGACTCAACCCCCACCCACCCAGGAGAGTCCCGCTTCCGACTGGAAACTCGACCTGTGCAGACCCCAAACGCCCTCATCCCCAGGCCGGAGGAAGAGGAGGAGGAGGAGGAGGGGATGATGGGCTTTGCGCCCTCAGGCTGCGTTGGGCGGTGTGTGTGTGTGTGTGTGTGTGTGTGTGTGCAAGACCCCCCCCCGCCCTGCTGGCAAGGTTGCAGAGGGGCTCTCCGTGGGGCCCGTCTCCCCCTCCCCTCCCCGCCCCTCTTACCGCACTTGCTGCGTCCGATCTGGGCCAGTTTGGGGGGCCGCTTGCCGGCGCCCCCGAAGCCGCTGGTGTCCTGCAGGCGGCAGGCGAAGCCCAGCGGCTGCCCCTCGCCCGCCTCCCCGCGGGGACTCAGCTGCACCTCCGACATCGCGGCGGCGGCTGCCCGGGCCGAGCGGAGCGCAGATGCCGCCGCCGCCGCCGCCGGCAGAAGCAGCGCTCCTCGCTCAGCGACGGTTTGCGGAGGGGAAGGAGGGCGGCAGCCGCCCGGACTGAGCCTCCCTCGCCCTCCGCTCAGTCGCCCGGGAGGCGCTTCCCACGCGTGGGCCGAGCGGAGGAGGAGCGGGCCGAGCCGTGCCTCCCCCGCGCCTTCCCCAGATCCCGGGCGAGAGCGAGCGAGCGAGCGAAGGACCGGAGGAGGATGGACGCCCCGAGCAGGCTTGGCTGCCGGTCCCGGCCGCCCACAAGCCCAACCAGGCAGGCAGGCAGGCAGGCAGGCAGACTGACGGAGGGGAAAAGACACGCGGGGGGGGGGGGAGCGCAGCCCCCTCCTGCCTGGCTTCCCCAGGGGGCTTTTGCCGGGTTTGCGCACCGCGCCTGCCCTGGGACCCCGGGTGGGGGGGGGCCGGCCACAAAGTGAACGGAGGCCCCCATTTCCTCTGTGAATGGCTGCGGTTGTTCTGTGAGCCACACTGCCGTTAAGTGAATCCGGCTTCCCCTCCCCTTGACTTTGCTTGTCAGAGGGTCACTGAAGGGGAGGACGTGACTCCAGGATGCTGCGGCCGTCCTGAATACGGGTCCTTTGCAAGACCACGCAAGACTTCTCTGATGGAAGAGAAAGGAGACCCTGGGGGGGCTGGAGCAGGGAGACCCTCCGCGAGGGGGGGGGGGGGGGACCTCTGGAGGCCAAGCAGTTTCCCTCTCGGGGAATCCCCCCTTCCTTCCAGGAGTCGCTTCTTGTCCTGCCTTCTGGGGCTCTGGAGAATAGGTGGGACCCCACCTGTCTCCCTTGGGGCAGCCCCTCAAACATCGGGAGAGGCTATCCTGCCAGCCCTGGTCCCTCTCTCCTTTTAAGCCAGGCACCCCAATTCTTGGGTGTGGATCCTGACTGATCAGCTGGGAGCAACCAAATGCCACTTTAACGACAGCCGGTTCGTGTCCATTCAAAGGGACAATGAGGGTATTCGCGGCCTCTCAGCCGGCTGCAGCCCCAAGGCTTGGTGTGCGGGAGGCCCTGGGACCACCACTGGCACCGTGCAGGTGCACCAAGGGAATTCTGTTTACTTGGCAACAGGTGCCATGCGGTGGGTGAGGCGGGGCGGAGGACTTAAACCGGCTGGCCAGCGTTGCTTTGCTTTGCTCTGCACCGAGAGAAACTGGCAGACGGAGACCACAAGACGCGGCTGCCCCCTAACGGTCTCCAGAGGAGGCGAGAGGCGGCCTTCCAATCAATGCCGAGTTCCCCCCAAAGCAGAGAATCTCAGTCGCCACCTCCGTTCTTACGCCTGCGGCAACCTGCTCACTCGGGAACGGCAACCAAATTAAGAGCTTTTAGTTACGTGAAAAGGGTTAAATATTGAGGAGGCGGGAGAGGCACATTCACAGCGTTTAACCGAATTTATTTTCCTTCTTCTCTCTCTCAGGATGCCCACTGTGTGTGCGCACGCCTCTGCGTGTGATTGTGTGCTTGGGCCATCCAAGCCAGGTATGGAGGCCGTTTGGAAGAGATTCCCTTCTGGGGTTTGAAACTTCAAGGCGGCTTTGCCCGACTAGCCAGTCATTTTCAACACAGCCATGGTTTTCTCCTCCTTAAATACCAAAAAGAATTCCCTCCATCTCTTTCCTGACACATGTAAAGTTCTTTGGAGGCCCAAATAGCCAAAGTTGCCCCTGAAGCGAGGGCAGGGCGACCCCGTTGTACTCGGGGACCTGAGTAGGCAGGGAAATGAGACTAAAAAATAATATTCAGGGCCAAAGACACTGAGCCCTAATAAATAAAAAAACGGGTGACCTCCACACAGCTCCAGAAACGTGATCCTGGGAATTCTCCAACAGGCAACATCTAAAGATGATTTATTCACACGCACAAAGAGAGGAGAAGGAGAACTTTCATTCTGGCATTTTCACCAGAGCCACAGCCGGCAGTTCGATTCCAGACTGAGTGTGGGAACAACATCGCTTGGCTTTGTCCATCTGTGCAAAGAGCTACAGCTCAGCCCCATCCCCACCCACGAAACCCACTCCCCGTTTTACACAGCAATGTTCAAGCCAGTTCCTAAAGCAGCCTAAGGGTGGGGGGGGGGGGAGCGTGCACCGCCCCTCAGCTGTTGTACAAAGGCACCACCCTGGTGATCAGCTGCCTGCAGATGGGGCAGCGGGGGGGCCTGGGCAGGGCCTCGTAACACTTGAGGCAGGAGCAGACGTGCCCGCACTCGAGGAAGACGCAGGCCCGGCTGTTGCCCAAGCAGACCACGCAGGCGTTGGTGGCGTCCCCTCCGGCGGTGAGGCCCTCCAGCATCTGACGCAGCTGCCGCTTCTCCCGCTGACACCGGTACTGTTTGTGCAGGATGAAGATGAGGAGGGCGCAGCTGGCCAGCCCACAGAGGGTGGTCAGGATCTTCCAGAACCGGACGCTCGACTCCTGCCGCTTGAGCAGTGTGTCGAACCCCAGGCTGCTCAGGCAGTAGCGCAGGCCCTGCTTGGGGGGCTGCAGCTTGATGGTGCCGCTGTCCAGGACAAGTTCACCGACCCCGGTGAGGGCCGCCCCGACGGTCAGCATCTCTTCGGTCTCCTTGATGCCCTTGGGTCGCTCTCCGCTGATGTAGTGGCCGATGGCATCTGTCAAGGACTGCACCGAGGGGTGAAATCTCTCGTAGACGGTCTCAAGGCTCAGCTCGGCAGCAGTGAGGGGCTTCAGGACCCTCACGGCCACGCTGGGGGGAACCTCGCTCCCCGGGGGCACCAGATCGAAAGGGACCGTGTTTGTCCTCTGGTGGATGATCTTTTCATAGTTGTTCCTGGGGAAATTTCATCCAGAATGAAAAATACCACCGTTGCACAATTTGTAGAGTTTCTCCCTTCTCTCCTTTTATATCGTATCCCATTACGAACATGCAGTGGAAAACTGAGAGACTTTAATGTGAGTTCTTGATAAACAGTCTCTAGAAATTGTTGCTGCTGGACCACACCTCCCATCTTCTCTGAATGCCTGGACTGGTGGCTTAAAGTAGGGATGTCATGCAAAGTGGGGCCAGCACCCCTGATCTGCACTGAGCCAGCCTCGAGGAAGCTGCATGGTTTCCCAGCCTGGATCCTAAGTTGCAGATCTAAACACCACCCTCCGTGAAGGAAAGGAAAATGCGAGGAACAAGGCTGCTTGACCCAGAAGCCAGGCAGCTTTTTAAAAGTGACAGACTTTAGTGTGGCAGAGACCTGAAATCTACTTCATTAGTTATAGCAAGACATCATGACACCGATAATCATAATTCAGAATGCAGCCGAACACCAATTAATGTGAAAAACAGTGAAACATATATTAAATTCATAATAGGGAACTGATAAAAAGAGAAACACTGAGATATTTCAATGCTTATCTTAGGCCAAAACACTTCAAATTTAAGCAAGTAGCTGAACTTTTTGATCATTTCCATGTACGTGAAGAAACTGAGTATTTTTATAGTTCTTATGACCATAAATAAATTAACCTCTGAGAAATCATGAAATGTTCCTACAGCACCTGGAAATAACATCTGTGAACCCCCAAAACTTTATCTCAGAAATAAAACAATGGCCTTTCTCAAAATCTTGGTGTTCTCATGTGATAGCTTACAAAACTCCAGGCTACAGTAACACACTGGCATTCTGGTCCTCATTTGCCCGTTATCAAGTTCGTTTCCAAAATGAGGCACTTACCAGAAGTGGGTGGTCCGGTTCCACACCATCTTGTGCTCCTGAAGGGTCAGCCTCTGGACCACTCCCTTGCAGCTGTCCACAAACTGGCTGTTGAGGCTTTCCTTGACGGATCGCACCACACCTGATCAGGCAGGAGAGACCGGGCAGTGGTCAGTGACCGGAAGGAGGGAGACACCCAGTGTGCAGAAGTGGCTAACGGATGGACCAGAGGCCAGTTGTTTAGAGCAATCTAACAGCCCTCCGGATGGATGGAGCAGCTTCCAGGGATATTGAGGGGATCTTCCAAAAGTTGAACCCCCCCCCCCCCCCCAATCTGGAGAAGAGCACTCAGGAGGGCGAATGGCCAGCAACCTCCCCAATGGTCAAGCATCTGTACACCCATTTGGTGAATGCTTAGAGAATGCTTAAGGGACCCCTTATGAACGATGGCACAGATGTACTCTGAAGGTGGAAATACACAATTACGGCTACACAATTACCCCACAGGAAAGGTATACCTTCTATCACCGCATAGGGGACGCATTTCCCTGGGGCTTCTATCAGCAGGTTCCTTAAATCCTGATCCAGGGTGACTTTTTTAGCACCCTGGGGGAAGGAAGGAGAAAAACAGACTTCACAATAGCATCCTCTGAATCACAACAGAGATAGAGATCTCATTTTAAACAGTTCCTGTAGCTGCTCTGAAAAGTTGGAATCAAGCCAATAGGGCAGATGCTACAGAAACAAGCACAGGGGCCGCTTTGAGCCAGGATCCAAATGGCTGCTCACCTTCAGGCTGTCTGCAATTTTTGACTTATGTCTGTAGACGGCATAGAGGATTGCAGTAACGGCCGAACTGGTTGCCAGAAGGATAATTTCACGCGTCGAAGTGTGACTGGCGGAGTCCATGGTTGTTCCTGTAATAGGAAAAGAGAGAGAAGCACCAGTTCTACTTTCCTTGGTCTTCAAATTGTCCATACACTTACAGCCACTCGTTTACTGACCACTCGAAGTTACAACAGCAGTGCAAAACTTAGGACCGTTTTTCCACTTACAACCGTTGCAACATCGCCATGCTGACATGATTAAAATTTAGATGCAACTGGTTCACATTTATGAGGGTCCCGCGGTCACTGGATCCCCTTTTGAGATCTTCAGATCGGGAAAATCAATGCAGAAGCAGGATTCACTTAACAACCATATTAGGAGCCTAACGACTGTAGTGACTCAGTTAATAATGGTGGCAAGAAAGGGGGCAAAACTCACTTAATAATTGAGATTGTCGAGGCCTACCTGTATATTCCCTCGTCTTTATCTTTCTTAAGTCAGTAGGGAGGGCGCAACCACAACACACAAGCAACCCCACAACTATCGCAAACTGGGTGGCTTTGGGACAGTCGCCTCATTCTCTGTCCAGCCCACCTCACAGGGTTGTTGAGGGGAAAACGGGAGGAGGAAGGCTTTTGGGGGTGCCCGGAAGGGAACTGGCCCGCTCCTGGGGCAGGGAGTTTCGCGGGCGGACGCCCAAGAGGTCCCGCGACCTCCCCGCCTGCCAGAAACTTTCGGGGAAGAGGCCCAACGGCCCGCTGAGGGAGCCCCCACCCCTCGTTTCCATAGCAACCGGCGGGAAGGCCGACTACCTGCGTCAGGACGTTCCGGCAAGGCACTTCCGGGAAGGAGTGGCGCTTGATGACGCCAAAAGGCCGCGCGGAAGAGCTTTTGCCATAGAGAAGGTAAACACGGGGCTAGAAGAACCAGGAAGTGAGACTCTGATGTCAGATATGGTCACTGCGGCATATAGACATTGGAAAAGTATAGAGGAAACTATGTTGTCTTCGAAGAAGCTTCTTTCAAACCCATTTTGGCAGCCTATTTGGCCTACCTTGCAATGCTGTTGTAACTTTTCGTTTTTCTGAGGTTTTTCATGGGAACATAGGGGCCTGGAGCTAACCAACAAGGGCTTTGTCTTCCTTCTTTGGACTGCAAACTAATGGTGGCCATTCATGGAGGCTCCTGCCTTCCTGGCCTGCCTTGCAAAACTGGCATCCTTTTGTTTTTTTGCTCTCACCCACAGTTGCACCTGTGGACTTTTGCATCTTCAACCCCCACTCTTAAATCTCCATTTTGATGTAGGTTGAAATGGGGAGGGGGGAAATGAAGCCCCACTGGCGTATTTCGCACCCAGGACCTCCAGCAGCAGCAGCAGCAGCAGAAAGCTCCGCCCAGCAGCTCAGCACAAAAATCCACAACAAAAGCCTCCTTCCCTAATGTTCCCTGGTATAGGGAACTCCAATTCTCACCATCCCCGGCTGATGCCATTTGGGCAGGGGACTATGGGAACTGAAGTCCCAGAGGACGGCGTTGGATCGTGGAGGGCAGGGGTCTCTGAGCACTGTGGGGAAGACCCAAGGACAGGAAATCATTAGCATTAGGAAGGAAGGCCACCGGGTGATCTAAGGGTTGTAAATCGGACAAAAACAAGAAGCATCCTGCCAAAGGGCAAAGTCTGTCCATGCTCTTTCCAAGAGATCTGCATGATGCCTTGGAGCTGAGCTTAACCCAAAGGAATTGTGCAGACTTCTCCTCCTCCGTGTAAATTTAAGAGCCCCTTCGGCTCACAGCTTTGTTCAGTCACAGCTTCTTAAATGATACAATTCAAATTAAACCACTTTTTTTCAGACTCAGCAAGATCCACCATCCTATTTGTTCCCATACTCTAAATTTCTGCCCGAAATTTTCCCTTATGCACAGCTTAGAAGACTCCTTTCCCAAATGAACGATTTAAAAGAAAAGTAAATGTTTATTATACACGCTTACACTACACTTCTCCGGCCAAATCCTTGATTGAGGTTTGGGAGAACCCAGAGACAAGGCTCTATTTACAGTCCCCGCAAAGGCCCAGGGGCTGGGAGCGGGGGGAGGCACGCTGGCGGGCCTGAATGCCATCCACCTGGCCCCCCTTCAAAACTCGGGGCCGGGAAAACACTTGGGGGTCATCTCTTTGCACATAACAACAGGAAAATGTTGCAGTTTGCGGTTGTAAGTTGGTGCTTCCCTTTTGAAGCACAAGCTGGCGTGTTTGTCGCACTCACACGCCAAGGTGGCACACACCGATCTGTTCTTGTACTCTGTGGGCCGGAGAAGAGAGGATCAGCCCAGGAGGGGGGCGTCTCAGACCCTTCCCAACTTCCACACCCCTGGGCAAAATTGTGAATACCACAAAACCTGGGAGAACTCACTGCACTGCACTTTGTTGTTGATAATCAGGTATCTGTAGTGGTCGATGTATGGATGGCAACCCTGGTGGTGTAAATTTTCGTAGCAGCAATCGTGGTTATAGCAACACCTGGGCCAGAGAGGCGAAAGTCAGATTTTGGACAGAGAGAGAGAGAGAGAGAGAGAGAGAGGCGACACAAAAACTTTCCTTCCAGCACAGAAGCTCTTTTGAAGTCGTTTCCCTCCCGGTGTGAATCGGACGGGAATCTTTTAAATCTGAAGGGTGTTATTCTCCACATCCTTTCGAGATCCTGAGCCAAAGTGGGCCTTAAAGCTGGCAGCCCAACTGAGCTCCCTGGGCAAGAAAGGGAGGAGTACCAGTAGCTCTTGACGTTACAATGGCACTGAAAAAAGTGACCTAGGACCGTTTTTTCACACTTATGAAAAAGTGGGAAGAGTTTTCACCCCTGTAGTCATGTGATCCAAATCTAAACGCTCAGCAACTGCTCACACTTATGACGGTGGCAGTGTCCCGGGATCACATAATCTCCTTTTCTGACTCAATGGGGACGCCAGATTCACTAACTCAACTGCAGCAATTGCAAAATTGCACAATTTTGTACACAACTGCACAACTTAACAGCCCTGGCAAGAAAGGTGGTAAAAGGGGAAGCCTTGGGCTCCACTGTGGTCGTAAGTTGAGGACCAGCTGTGTTACAGAAGACTGTCGCTCTCTTTTGCGCCTCGTCCCACAGCCAGCGGGGTTCCCGCGGGGTGTGTGTGTGTGCTGCAGAAGGGGGGGGGTCATGCAGCCACTGGGAGCCGGGTTCAAAAGAGGCGGTGGGGGGGAGCCACTGTGTTAGGCGGCTGAACTCACGTGTCTGTGGGGTCCCTCGGCTTCCCTCGCCCACCCTTCCCGCAGTAGCAGCCGTAGCCGTTGAAGTAGATGAGCACGTTCTTCTGTGTGATCCGCTGGATCATCAGCTTGAAGTTGAGGAGGTTGTTGGCAGTGATGGCAAACACTGCAAAGAGAGGGGGAAGAGGCTAGTCCTCAAGAGGGTGCTAGGAAGGACATGCAAGCCAGGATGGGTGGACTCCAGCTCCCGAAATTCCCCAGCCAGCCAGCCAGGCTAACCCTACCCATTTCTTTTTAAAAGGAAGCCTAATACACATAAATGCTTCTGCTTTTCTCTTTAGAGGGAGGGCAGGCAGAGAAGAAGTTGGCCGTCCTTGGTGAAGCTGAATGCGAGAAAAAGTCCCAAACCGGAAAAGAGGAAAAACAAAACAAAAAGAGAAGGAAGCCAACACAGGAAAATGAAAAAAAGGCCTGGGGGAAACCAGGTCGCCCCAAGGGGGTAACGGGCACGTCTTTCCAGAAAGCACCCTGGGGACAGCCAGGACCAGCCTGACGGAGAACCTCTGTAGACCTTCAGGGAAAGCAGATCCCACGTTCTCTTTTCGAGGGGAGGGGTCTGTGATGAAGAGGAGAATGAGAGACCCTGGAACCTAGCAGCACTTACCGCTCGCCCCCAGCACCATGGCTACGTGAACCAGCCTCATCTCGGGAAGGGCCTGGGGAGGAGAAGGAGGAGAAACAGGCGGCTGCCTGGATCATTTCTACAAATAACTCTTATCAGAGTTGGAAGGGACCCCTTCTAGTCCAGAAGTCGCCAACCTTTTGGACCTCGGGGAGCACCAAACTCATAATTTTAAATCCTGCGGACCAGAAACCCTGGGAAAATCCCCCCAAAAGTCTGCAGGAAAATCCCTCACCCTGTTTTCCTACTGGTCAATCATTCTTTACTGTCTCCAGCTCCATTCTTAGGGGGAGGGACAGAGAGAGAGAGACTTTTGGCTTCATGCAAGGAAAGCAGCAGAAGCAACAGAAGTCTTTTTTTCTCTCCCCCAGACTCTGCCAGAAATGAGTCTTTGCCGGGGCAGCCTCTTGGAGCAGGATACCTTGCAGGGTCCCGAAGACTCATTTCTGGCAGAGTTTTGGGGAAAGAAAGAAATAATTTTGCTGCTTTCCTTGCACGCAGCCAAAAGCAGAAGAAGAAAGAAGTGGAAAGAAGCAGACCAGTGGCCAGGCAAGGTGCATGGGGCGAGTCATGGGAAAAGCCCCCCCCCGCACCCTTCCCCCCCTCCCTTCCCTACCTCTTCTTGTTTGCAATGCAGGCGATGCAAGCCTTGTGTTCCTGAGGGCCATGTGGGCGGCACAGCCTTGTGTTCCGTGCAGCCTGCATTAATGGCTTTGGGGGGTGCTTTGGGGGTCGGACAAGTGGGACTTGCCCTTGAAGTCCTGCAATGGTTCAGCTGGGTTATATACCTTGTCCCAGGTATGCCAGGGAATCTCCCTCGGCTGGTCACCTCCCAGCTCTTTCCTCTGTTCTGGAGGGCTCCATGGGGACCCGCTAGGAAAGCTCAAAACCCACAGACGGGCTTGTCCAAAAGCGAAGCTGTGTGACTCTCCACCACTGGGCAGAACCACGGCAGTTTTGTTCTGGAAGGCGATGGGATTGTGATGCCAGGAACTCTGGAACCCTTGTGGGGGGAAAGGCAGGGCCTGAGAAGACTCCTCCGGAGAAGGAGGCACGAATGGAGAGAATGGGATACAGAACAGAAGAGTCAGAAGGGACCTTGGAGGTCCTCTAGTCCAATGCCCTGCTCAAGCAGGAGACCCAATGCTATTTCATACAAATGGGAGTCTTCCTCAAAAACCTCCATTGATGGGGGAGCACCCACGATTTTTGGAGGGAAGCCAGTCCGCTGATAAATGGTTCTGTCAAGAAATTCCTCCTTATTCCGAGTATGGTTCTCAGAATACATTTGGAAGGGACCTTGCAGATAATCTAGTCCAACCCCGTAGCCAAGCAGGAGACCCTATCCAATTCCGGGCAAGTGGCTGTCCAGCCTCTTCTTAAAAGCCTCCAGTGACGGATCACCCACCATCTCCAGAGGGAAGCCAATCCACTGATTAATTGTTCTCAGTGCCAGGAAACGTTTTCTTAGTTCTAGGTTGAATCTCTCTTTGATAATCTGCCATCCGTTACTTTCTGTCCTGTCCGGAGGTGCTTCGGAAAAGGTGCCTGACCTTGCAGGGTCGTTGTGAAGCAGAGCCAAGCTGATGAATGGAAAGCTGGGACTTCCTTCCAAGCAAACGGATTTCTTTTTTGTACTGAGTGAGTTCTCCTAAATTCGCTTTTTCATCTTTATTGAACTATGGTGAGAAATGAAACTGCTAAGGTCAAAAATTCCCTTCTGGCTTCCTGTTTTTAGGAGGGTGGGTGTTCCAAGAAGCACAAAGAAAGGGAAGTTGAATTTGGGGGCTGAATTCCCCAAAAGGGGGAGGTCCCTCTGGAGCCCTCTATAAACCCCTCCAGGTAGTTTCGACTTCTGCAGCCCAGAATCCTCTCTGTTGCACTGCAGGGACAGGTAAGGGGGCAGGACGGAGGGAGCCTTACACCCCACAGCAGCTTCCCAGAAGTGTCTTCCAATTCTCTTTCTCCAGCAAGGCAGGCATAAATTAAAATGCACTTGCAAAATTGTACATTGCAAGGTTTCTGTCCATGTGCAGAGTACAGCTCTGTTTTTTCACTTCTGGTCTCCCATCCTCTGGAAAACAGAAGTTGGGGGTTCTCAGGTTTATTATGAGATGATTTGTGGGAGTCCGTGGATTAGATTAGATTTTGGATTTTATTTCTTGGACCCTGCCTTTATTATTTTTACCAATAACTCCAGGCAGTAAAATCCTCCTCCCTCCTGGGATTCCTGTGCTTTGCATGGAGCGTTTCCCCACCAGAGGCAGAAAAGTCACCCCTCAGCTGTATTGGTAGTCCTCAATGTATAACTATTCATTTAGGAAGCTTTCAAAGTTACAACGGCACTAAAAAAAGGGTGACGTGTGACCATTTTTCAGAGTTACAACCTTTGCAGCTGAAGATGAGCCCTTCCGTCCTGCTGCTCTTCCTGCTGACTTCTGGTAAGGGCCCGAGAGTCCCCCCCCCCCCCCCCCCCCCGGGATGGTGGTGGCTTCTCCCTTTCTGAGGAACAGCTGGACAGCTGCCTCTCAAGGAGGGTTGCGTTGCTTTCCCTGGACCATGCAGGGGGGTGGACTAGATGATCCTTTGGGCCCCTTCCAGCTCCACGGTTTTACACTGGGGTGGCTCAGCCCAGAGCCCGTCAGAAGAGGGATCTTGCAGGCGTCCAACTGAATTCATCAATCCAATCTGACTTTTATTTTAATCATGGTTTGCTGAACAAGCCACAATTAGCAGGATTCACGCAATGGATCAGAGCATAAGCTTAACTTACAAGCCAGGCTTTGGCTGTGTGGCCTCCGAGATGCATGTTAGCTTTCAGGACCAGGGACAGCAGCAAGCCAATGAGGGAACCTGGTCTTTTTCCCCCCACATGACTGTGGCAAATGAAACTGGACACAACTCATTTAATGATCAAATCGTAGGGGTCCAGCCGAGGTCATAAGTCGAAGACTCTCTGCAATCCCCCCGTGCATCCGCTTTGGTACATGGGGATGAAAACGACAGTTCTGGTCCTTGATTCCTGTATCATCCCATAGAACATCACTAATAAATTAAGTTGCATTATGGTTTAAAGCAGGTTTCTCCAAACTTGGCCCCTTTAAGACTTGTGGACTCCAACTCCCAGCAGGGCTGGCTGAGGAATTCTGGGAGCCGAAACCCCCAGATCTTAAACTGGCCAAGTTTGGAGCCCCCTTGGCCAGTTTAAGGGCCAAGCCACAAAGTCCTGGTTCTCACTAGACCAGAACAAACCCACAGATCCAGTCTGGGATCCTTCTCATTTCCTGCGATTTCAACCACCGTTGTTTTCCAGAGCTGACCACGACCCACGCGGACTTGGTGCAACTTTACCGCATGGTCACCCAAGTGACAGGCAAGAAGGCGGTCCCCTATTATTCCTCCTACGGGTGCTACTGCGGCCTGCGGGGTAGAGGGAGGCCCAAGGATGCCACGGACAGGTAAGGGGGTGACCCACTGTCATTTGCCCCTCTCTGGGGAGCCGGTGGGACTCCAAATCCCAGAATTCCCTCTGCAACATGCTTGGAAGACCCCATGGAGGCCAAAGGAAGAGAGAGAAGAGGGGGCGTAGGCTCCTTCCCGGGAGTCACCCCCTCTTTGCCTGCTCCCACAGGTGTTGTCAGAGGCATGACTGCTGCTATGGCCAGCTGCAGAAGTGGGGGTGCCGCCCCCACATCACCAGCTACAGCTACCGCTACGGCCAGGGGAAGATCCAGTGTGGTGAGTTGGCTTGGCTGCAGGAAGCTTCCAGGACCTATTTTGGGACACACACACACACACAGAGAGAGAGAGAGAGAGCTTCTGTTCCTGGGCACAGTCAGCCCATGACCACAGTGGGGACCAGATTTACTGTCACTAGCCAAGGTGAGTCATGCTTGATTTTACAGCCTATTTTTTTGCCATGGTTGTTAAGCCAATCACTACACTTGCTAAATGAATCACACTGTCATTAAACAAATCCGGTTTCTTTCACTGACCATGCGAGAAAGATTGTAAAATCAGGTTGGTTCAGGAGAGCCGTCATAACTTGAGGACTACCTATAATTTCTTCATTGTCCTACTCTCTTATTTTACTGCTCCGTTATTTGACTTTCCCCTTGTTTAAAATTCCTTTTCATTTCCTTGTGAAACCGTCCCTGGTGAGATGGGTGATCTTCACTTAATGACAACTCTTCACGCCCCTCGCCTGCTTTTCTCTCCTGAGGGGGCTGTGGCACCCCAGAAGTGAAGGGGGGATTGAGGGGGGCTGTGAAAGGAGGCTGGTGCCAACCACCCCCAATCTGGGGGGGGGCTTCGGTCTCACAGCCGTGAGCAAAACCTCCTCCTTGGGGCTCCTTCCTCCACCAAGACGGGGGTGCCCTCTCCTCCGCTCACGGGGCGCTTCTGTTGCAGGCAGCAGTGCCAGGCGGTGCCAGGAGGCCTGCAGCTGTGACCGGGCGTTGGCGCTGTGCCTGAAGCAAAATGCACGCTGGTACCAGAAAAAATACACCTTCTACCCAAACTTCCTGTGCAGGGGGCCGTCTCTATCCTGCTGATCGTGCCTGGCAGGTTGCCAAGCAGGTCCAACCAGAAAATAAGCAATAAAAACCCTTCTAAAACTCTCTTGCTCTTGTCGGGGGGGGGGGGGGGGGGACTGTAGGCCGACACACTCTAGACACACAATTTTCACACAAAAAGGGTGACTCCGCGCCCTGAAATTCGGGGCTGAGAGGGTAACCCCAGAGGACCTTTCCAGCAAGGGGGTGGGGGTGGGTGTTTTTGTAGCCGATGGGCAAATCGATCTGCACTGACGAAGAGGAAGGCTGTTGGTTTCCTTGCAGACGTTTCATGACCCAGCTACGTAACCTCATCAGTGCTAGAAGGGAGGGGGGCTGGAGGAGGAGGAGAAAGAGCAGAATGAGGAGGAGGGGGGTCTTTGCTGCTCAGTTCTGAGCATGAGTCAAGGACCACTGCGTGAAATTGCAGGGTCTTCTTCTACACGGTCCAGCTGAATCCAGGGGGCTTATCAGGACAGACCCCCTTTCGAGGGCTCCCCCAAACTTCTCGTCCACGTTATAAAAACTCAGCGGTGGGGAAGAAGTAGAAACGTAACTTGGCTGTTTTAAGGCCTTAAGGTCCCAGGACCAGTTCCTTGACTTACGGCCTCCTTTTACCCCAAACGTCTGCCCCCCCCCCCCCCCGGCCAACCTAATGGATCCCACCCGAGAGGTACGAAGTCCCCCCCCCCAGCCTCGCCCAGGAGAGCCCCCCCTCCATGGAGCTTCGGCCGGCCTGTGGAAGAGCCCCAAACGAGGCCACAACGGCATGGCTGGCACCGGCCCACATTGACCGGCGGGCCGTAGGGAGAAGACGCCTTTCCCTCATTGTGGCCCAGCCATCCCCGCACCCCGCGTGAAACCTGGCTCTGGAGAAAAAATTTCCATCCCTCCCTCCCTCTTCCTTGCCCGTTTCGGGGACCAAGCCCGTACGAGGAAAGAGAGCTGGGTGACGAAAGAAGATGCCCGTGGCTGCTGACCTTTGACCCCCGAAGCTGCCCCAACAGCCAGAAGGTCAGGCTTGCTTGGAGACCGGAAGGGAGATCGGCTGGAGAGGCTTCTGAAGATGGCCCTTCAGGTGAGAGCGAGGATCACCTGCTCGGAGGAATGGGGAAGTGGGTGCCCTCCCTCCCTCCCTCCCCTCCCCTGCCTATAAAAGGTGCCACCCGCGTCTTTGGGGGGGGTCAGAGGAGCAGAGGGAGCTTGGAGGGAGGAGGTGGGCTGCTTCCAGAGCCCCCAACGCTGACACAAAGGCGGCCAGGAGTAAGTACCTGCGACTTGGCTCTTTTCCCCGGCCTCTCTCCTCTTTTGGATCCTGGCTATCCTTATCCAGGGAGTCCTCGACGTACAACAGTTCGTTTAGCGGCCATCCGAAGCTACAGCAGCCCCGAAAGAAGGGGCTTAGGGCTGTTTTTCCACACCTACGACCATTGCAGCCTCCCCACTGTGACGTGATCAAAATGCAGGAGCTTGACAACTGGCATGGACTTGCAACGGTTTCAATGTCCAAAATTTTCTGTTGCTAAACGAGAAAGTTCTCCAGCGACTTTTGCCCCATTTTACCGCCTTTCTTGCCACGGTTGTTAAGTGGATCAGTGCAGTTCTTATCTTAGCAACGCGGTTGTGAAGAGGCACGCGGCTAAATTCTCTTTGGAAGCCAAAGACCCGGCGGAGCCATAAAAGAAACCTCTATCAGGAGAAGGGCAAAAACACCATCCCACTTCAGTGGGTTTCAAGTGTTTGGTCGCACCCAGTTTTTTAAAAACTACTTAAACCTCTCAAGCAGCCCGGCCGGCCTCGGTTGGATTGGGCTCCTGTAACACCCACCCGAAATATTTTTTTTTCCCTGGAAGAGGAGAAAAAAGGAAGCTTTGTTTGCCTATCCAGGCAGTAAAATTATCCCCGTTTTGCAGCCACCCCTTGTTGTGAGTCCCTCTGGTCTTCAGAAGCAGGTGGCCGTAAAACAAGACCTGAGCAAAGAGGCACCTCTTTGCGTCCGTCTACTTGGACCCCAGGAGAGATTTATTTTTGATATCTTGCCTTCATCTGAATGTCAAGCCGCTGCCCAGCCCAGGCGGCTGACAAAACATCGTTCCAGATTAAAACCATTAGCAGGATAAACTCAAGGGACCAAACAAGATAATCTGCATTCAAGACAAAAGAAGAGCAAAGAACACAGTGTGACGTCTGGCTGCGGAACTGGGGTCAAAATCGGGGCGCTTCTTTGCAGGCCAAGCTTCCCGGTCTCTGGGCCATGGGAAGGGACTCTTGGCGGCTCCCTTTGGGGAAACGGAGTCACCTCCGCTCCCACAAGCGGTTTTGATCTTGGCCATCCAACTCAACAACTGTGCGATTCACTTAACAACTGTGACTGGCAAGAACAAATCTAATAAATAGATAAAAATGATTTTTTTTTCCTACCATGGCTAGGTTTCAAAACAAGACTGGCCACCCATTTGACTGGGATGGTGTAAGTTCTCCTGCCTTGGGCAGCGGGCTGGATTAGATGACCTTCAAGGTCCCTTCCAGCCTTAGGATTCCATGATCCTAACATTAACCCATCCATTTTTCATCTCTAAAATTATTTTGGCCAATATTTAACGTTTGAGGGGCATCAAATCTTTTCTTTTTTGGGGGGGGGGAGAAGAAACAGCCCCAAAGCCCTCCCTCCGAAAGCCTGATGCCCCTCAGACGTTAAATATTGGCCGGAATAATTTGAGACCGGAGGATGTCGAGGTCATAAATCAAAGTGAAGGACGTTAACGCCGCCTGCTTGTTCCCAGGTCCAGATTCAAGAGGATGAAGACTTTCTGGATGGTAGCTGCGTTGCTGGTCAGCGGTGAGTGAAGCGGGGGGGGCGGCGGGGGAGAAAATACAGGAAGGCGTGCCGATCATTCTCCCTTCTTCGCAGAAGACAAACGGGGGGGGGGCAGTCTGCCTGGGGTCATTAAGCGAGGACTGGCTGCATGTGCCATGAACCGTTCAGAGAAGCGGGGAAAGGGCCCTTGGTGTTTGAGACTTTTCCGTCTTTTTCCAGCCGGGGGGAGCCTGATCGAATTCGGGAGGATGATCAAGGAAGAGACGGGGAAAACCGCCTTCCCCTCCTACACCACCTACGGTTGCTACTGTGGCCTGGGGGGCAAAGGCCAGCCACGCGACGCCACGGACCAGTAAGAAGCTCCCGACGTCCCACGGCCGTCACCCCCACCGGGCCCGGAAGCCCCCCCAGGCCTTCAAGGGCTGCAGAGACCCTTCTACGGGGCAGGGGGGGGGGAGGAGGCTGATATAAACGCAGACGCTAGGCAACTGACCCCTATTTATGACGGTCGCACGGCCCTGGAGGCCCTGCGACCCCCCCTTGGAGGTCTTTGGACAAGCAGAATCGGGGGGCAGCTGGACTTGCCCCATGGCTGCATGGCGAACGGAAGAACTCAGCAACTGTGGCCAGAGACGTTGCAAAATGGGGCAAAGTTCACTTAGCAACGGTCCCGTTTAGCCCTGGAGATGTGGGGCGTCATTGTGGCCTTAAGCCAAGGACCTCCTGCGCTGGCAAGAGTTGCGTGATCTGCCCTCCCTCCCTCCCTCCCTCCCTCCCTCCCTCCAGGTGCTGCTTGACGCACGACTGCTGTTACGAGAATCTGACCGACTGCCACACCAAAACGGACCCCTACCAATACAGCCAGAGGAATGGGGTCATCTTCTGCGGTGAGTGGGCTGCCCAGACCTGGGTTCAAAGGTTTGGATCCTAAGACCCTTCCCCCAACTTTGGGCCACCTGCCCTCTCTTTGACTAAGCTTAAGGGGCAAAACTCAGGCTGTCCACTGGGGGGGGGGGCACTCAGGATTCCCTGCATCTCTGGCTGCCCTCTGGGGGCCAGGCTGGGATTTGCAGCCTCCTGCGAACAAAGGCTGAGCCCTCGGGAAGGGTGCGCGGGGTCAAGCAGAGCTTTGTTCTCCTTGCAGAAGGCGGCACCTGGTGCAAGCAGCAGATTTGTGAGTGCGACAAAGCAGCGGCAATCTGCCTCCGAGACAGTCTGGACACGTACAACACTGAATACCAGTTTTATGTGGACCTCAATTGCAAGGAGGGTCCGAAGAAATGCTAAGTCTCAAAAAAACAAAAACCCCTTGAATTACACAATCATAGTTATGTTGCCTTATTTTCCTGGATGCAACACTGGTTAATAAACAGCTTTGCACAAACGATCAGCTTGCGGCCTCTCTTATTACGCCTCTTTGTGTACAATGCAAACACGAGAGAGGAAACCTGTTTGGCTGTCGCCCAGTCAAGGTTTTCCAATCCTCTTGTTACTGGGACCTTCAGTAAATTAACATTCTAGTCCTCAAGGTTCTGAATAAAGGAATTAGAGGGATGCTTTCCACTGAGCCAGGACACAGAATCAAGTTCAAACCCTGGGGACCGAAACAAGAGACGTGGGGGGGGGGGGGGGGGGGCTCTGCCCCAGAGCAGCTTAAAGCAACCGGAACCTTTACCAGGGAAGGGCAGCCCCTGGATCAGAGAGCGGGAGTGGCTGATGGGCAGGGGTGTGGATCCCTGCGTTAGACGACCTCTTCCGCCCCATTGCAAACCTTCCTGCCAGAGGAAACCCTGGCATTTCCCCCCTCCCTGTGTGTTTTGTTCCAGGCTGATTCCACGCTTAATTAGGGATGCACAAAATAAACACACTCACAAGGAATCGTTGGCACAGCTGGCATTGCACACTCGGGCGAGGGAGGGAGGGGGAGCTTTGTGTTTGCTGCCCGTGGCTGCTTAAAACAGCTTCGGGGGGGGGGGCACGTGGCCTCCGTGACCTCATTCCTGGCTCTGGCTGGGAGGAGGGCTGGAAGTCCGACGGTTTTGTCTGCCTTGGAAGCCAAAGGCAGGAAGACTGACAACAGCTCATTTAGTGACCGCCTGGCGGTACAAGGGCCCTGAAGCACATGAGGTGCTGTCTTCACACTTCACACTTACGTCCGTTGCAGAGTCCCGGGGTCACCTGATCCCCTTTTGCGACCTTCTGAACAGCAAAGTCGGTGAGGAAACCAGATTCACTTACCAACCGTGGTCCTAACTATGCAACTGCAGGGATTCACTTAACAACGGTGGCAAGAAAGGATGTAAAATGGGGCAAAAGTCCCACGACAACCACCTTGGGCTCAGTTAGGGCCGTCAGCCGAGGACACCACCCCGGGGTAAGTAAAGCGGGGCAGAGGAGCTACGAACACGCACGGCGTCTTTGCTAGGATCCCTTGGAGGGACCCAAATAATGACCCTCCAAGCGCCCACAAGGGACCCCGAAGGGCAGACGATGCCACCGCAGCCCCGAGAGCCACCAATGGGTAAATTCACACCCTGTTGCCCACGTTTTCCATGGCCTTCTGGGGAGGCCTGGTGGGAGGACCTCACCTGCCGCTCCGCCTGGGGTCAGATTGGAGCCACGGACCAGTTTCCCCAGTTCCACCAGTTTGGCGCCTTGCCAGGGGCTGAGAAGAAAAAAATTCTCCTTATCTTCTTGATTCTTCCTTCAAGTGTTTCCTTTACACTTTCTCCCCTGCTGACTGGTGGGTTGGACACTGGATGCTCTCCAGGTCCTTCAACGTCTTGAGGCTCCGATGGGCTCTCCACGGTCAAGAAGGTAGGAAGCCGTGTTGGCTACTGAGAAGAAGGGAAGGTTATGTCCACAACAGAGACCTCAGACGTCCTTCCACCGTCCTTGGGCCAAAGCCCAATGACGGATATGGATGATGCTAGAAGATCCCAGAGAAGGCCTCCTCTGGAGCGTGAGGCGGCTGCTCATGAGCCTCTGGACCAACCAGAAGGAGCGCTGGGTCAGACATCCGGGTGCTGGACTTACTTTCGTGGGCAGGCCACGACTGGAGCCCTGGGTGGCCCTGGGGCCCCCATTCCTAGCAGAACAGGAGCAGATTAAGACTGATTCAGAGGAAGGACCCAGATGGCTCAGAGACCCGAGGAAAGGATGTAGGAAGACTGACTGGAGGAATGGAGATATTTAAAGTGAGGAAGGAGAAGAACTCGGGGAAAACAAGACGGTGGTGGTTAGGGACAAGAAAAGAAACCGACAAGCAAGATGGCGTTACTCCACACCCACAAGGACTACATTGGATTATATTTGGATTTAAAAAATTCAGAACAAAGTTGCAATTCGCAGGGTCAATGCAGGAAGTCCTTGATTTACAACCATTTGTTTAGTGACCATTCAAAGTTACAACTGTCTCGGACCAAACTATTACAAGCTGCAGCTGCGCCTGGTTGGCTTTCATGCTTGTTGCAACGATGGGCTTTGTGGTCCTTTCAAACCAGGGTTTGCTGGCTGCATCATTTCCGAACCACAACACAAAGAGGTTGTGAGGTTAAATTTCAGGACCCAGGACAGCGTCTGGATCTACCCCTCAAACGCCCCCCACAAATTGAGTGCCAACAGGGTGCTGCTTCTCCTAGCGTGACCCTCTCCGGGGTGGCCGATTTGGGTGGCGGGGGGTAGTTTGTAGCCCTGGAGCTTGAGGGAAGGACGGGGCAGAAAGTGGGCCTGGTGGACCAACTTGGATTTGTGCACACCCTCTGGGAAACACCTGGCTGATGCCTGCAGGTGATGCTGGGTGAGTTGTGTCTTTTCCCTTCCTTTGATCCGAGGCTGACAGATCCAGGGTTGCTCTGACGAAGGCTGAGCCTTTCTAGCTGTCATAGCAAAGAAAACAGCCTTTGGCTGACTCGTGGCGCTCACGGCATTCAGTCCAGAGCCACCTACTGCTCTGTAAGCATCCACCGGCTGGGCTTCCTCCGGGATTCTGGGGAGTGGAGTTAACCAGCCGGAGGGGGCTGGACTAGAAGACCTCTAAGGTCCCTAACTGGACGTTTTCCTGCCTGGTGTGCTGCTCCTTCCAGGGGGAGAGAAAGAGAGACAGGACACCACACGGTCTCCAGGATGGCCCGTCCGCTCAGGGGCAGCAGCCCCTTCCTGCTCCTCTGTGGTGAGTCCTGGCTGAAAGGCAGGCGGGAAGGGAGGGCTGGACGAAGCGAGGGATGAGACAGAACCCAGCAGAGGAAAGGAAGGGCCGCATTGTCATCGCTTGTTCAAGGAATATTATTCCAACACGGCAGATTAGGGAGAATCACCCAAAAGGAATGAGAGTCTTCGGAGTCTTACAGCTGAATCAAGGAATGTTTGTAGCTCTGAGCTGAAATGTTGGGTCCTGGGTGCTCTCCGAGCTGGGAGGTTTCCTGGCAGACATTTCAGGACCCAGCTAGGCAACATCATCAGTAATGCTGTCTAGTTTGGGGATGAAACATCCGCAACGAAACCACCAAGCTCAGAGAGCGCCAAGGACCCCTCCTTCGGCTCAAGGCGGCCCCAGAGCTCCCGCCGATGCACATCTCGGGTCCTTGGAGAACAAACGGAACATCCGCGCTGTGAGCTTCCCCTGGGCTCATGGGTTGGGGCCCCAAACGCACCATTTCCTGAAAACACCCCGTGCTGCTTCACACGGTGGATTCAACGTGAATTCATTCCTGGGGCGAAGGGAGAAATATTTATCCAAAAGGGAGGAGAGAAAAGGCAGGAGAAGCAGCAACGGACGGAAGCTCATCAAGGAGAGAAGCGGCCGAGAACCGAGGAGGAATTTCTTGAGGATAAGAAGGACCATCAATCGGTGGGACAAAGTCGCGGGGGCTCCCTCCCTGGAGATCTCCAAGGAGAGGCTGGGCAGGCCTTGGTCTGGAATGGTTGAGGGTCTCCTGCCTTGAGCGGGAGGGTGGGGGTGGACTAGAGGGCCTCCAGGGTCCCTTCCAGCTCTGTGAGCCTGTAATTCAGCCCTGGGGAGGGCGGGGGTGTCAGAATGGCAAAGAACGCCAAATCCTTCGAAGCCTCGGCCGGGCACCTGGTGGCGGAGGCTCCGTGCTGGCCCTGCCCACCAGGGCCACGCGGGGTCTGGGGCGACAGCTACCCCCCCCTCTTGCTTCCAGTTCTGGTCTTCGCCAGCGCCAACCTGATCCAGTTTGGACGGATCATCGAACACTTGACCGGAAAACACGCCTTCATCTACAACGGCTACGGCTGCTACTGCGGGTGGGGCGGCTCCCGGCAGCCGGTGGACGCTACTGACTGGTAAGTAGGCGGAGGGGGGACCTGGGAGGGGTCCTAACCACCCCCCCCTCATTTCCCAGAAGAGCCAAAGCAGGCCAGCACCTCCACTCGGCTCGGCTTCCCACCACCACCACCAGGTGGGCGCTAGTGGGATTGCAGGTAGTCCTTGGTTTACGACAGTCCAGTGACCATTCGAAGTTGTGCGATCCACATTCAGGTGCTGGGCAACTGCCTCATATTTATGACGGTCGCTCGTGGTGCCCCTCTGAGAGCTTCTCCCAAGGAAAGTCAGTGGGGAAGCCAGGCTCACGGAGCAGCCGTGTTGCTAACCTAACAACGGCAGTGATTGACACAACCGCTGGGGCAAACGTCACTGGATAACTGTCTCGCTTAGCGACAGAAATTTCAGGCTCAGTTCTGGTCATTAAGTCAAGGACTGCCCGTAGTAGAACTACGAAGGGAACGACGACGAAGGGACTCTAAATGCATCGCGGGGAAAACCGATGAGAAATACGAATCAAGAAGAGCCGGGAGAGTTTGGTGCCCGAGCTGCTGCGTCGGCCGGTCAAAAGGTTTTCAAAGGAAAATTATTGATTAATAAAAGGAAACGAGAGAAACAGGTGGAAGAGCCCCGGAGCCCTGAAGGGGCCCCAGACAAAGAACTCCCTGTGAGAGCCGCATTGGAGGAGTCTGCTTTGTAAACTTTGGCCCAGCCGGAGGCCGAAAGGGACACACCCAGGCGGTTATCTGGCGGGATTTGGCACGCAGCCCCTTGGCCGCACAATCGTGGCTCTGTCCTTTGGTTCCAGGTGTTGCCAAGCGCACGACTGCTGCTACCAGGCCCTGTCGCTGCGCCACTGCAAGCCCAAAGTGGAGAAGTATTTCTACTCCCTCGGGAAAGACACCGTCACTTGCGGTAGGTGGCAACAACACCAGCCACGCCGGCACAAGAGGGAGAAGCTCCCAGGATCCCCGCTAAATAAATGCCAGGCTGGCTGGGGATGCTGGGACTTGGAAGTCCACGGGGCCTGGGGGGGGGGGCAGGAGGATCGTTTGCAACACTCAGCACAGGGACCGCATTCACATAGAGGGTAACCCTAACCCTAACCCCTAATTTCCTTTCCATGAAGTGTTTCTCCCAGGGAGGCTATTTAAGGACCGCCTCTCCAAATCTGGGGAGGGGCCCAGCTGGGAGGGGTGGGCTCCCCATTCTGGGAGGATCAAAATAAGGTGAGGAAAGAGCCCCGTGGACCCCTCCCCTTCCTCCCCTCCAGGTGGGGAGACCGAATGCCGGCGGCAAACCTGCGAGTGTGACAAAGCGGCTGCCCTCTGCTTCCGCCGCTCGGTGTTCCAGGACCGATTCATCTGCTACCCAAACCTCTTGTGCCAAGGACCCACGCCGCCCTGCCAGGACTCCTACCCCCTCAGGAAGCGGCGCTGAGGCCGGAGCTTCCCAGCTCGGGATGCCCACGGGGCCCACGAAACCGTCCCGTCCCTGCCTGCTCTCTGCCAGTCTCCCCGAATTGGGTCTTCTTGCGCAATAAAGCCACAGAGGTTCAGAGTTACGACACAGGCTTTTTTCTAAGTAGGCGATCGGCTAAATCCAGGGGGAGGGTTGGGCTCTGGCGTCCCAGGAGCGCCGATGTCTTCCCTCCCTAAACAAGCCAGAAGCCTTTCCAGGGCAGGGCAGCCCCCCCAGGGAGGAGACCCGCTTATCCCTAGATCCCCCCCAGACCTATTTTGGAAGGACCTGGAGTGAAAGAAACGCAGAAACGGCCTCTGGAGGAAAACAGGGTTTTTTAAAGGGAAAACCGAAACCGTCTTTTGCATCAACATTAATAAAATGACAAATGGAACCGAAAGGTGAAGGTTGAGATCCAGGGGGCTTTGCAGAAGAGCTGCCCACTTGAGGGAGGGGGGTATTCAGGGCACATAAAGCCCCTCCTGCCTCTCTCGCTGAGCCCCTTCGCCCCCCCCCCCCCGACATCGGGGCCACCTGGACCAACTGAGGAACTTGTGTTGGGGGGGGGGGGGGGGGGAAACGACTTCCTGCAAATGATGTCTTCTGAAGCCCCGGCATTGCCCTGCCAAGACAACCTTCCCAAGAGAGCAGCCCCCCCCCCCGCGCTCACCAACCGAGAGATCCCAGCCAGATCGGAAGGGACCCTTTTGCCGGCCCTCGCCAGCCCCTCTTAGGCGGAACCCCACGGCAACCGAGGAAAAAACAGGAGCCCAAGTTCTGCCCAGCAATTCTTCCCGTGTCGATGGAAGAAAGGAAACTTCCGGGAGTCTGAGGAGGGGGCTTTGAGCCAAAAGGGGCAAAAAAAGGGGCCCCTGATCGTCCTGCCCCGATCGGCGCCCACCAAGGCGTTGCTGGGTCTTGGGGCTCCCCACTTTCTCGAGTCAGATACTGAGGGCCGCAAAGGTCTTGACCAGAGTGACCTGCGCCTGGGGGTCCCTGGCGACTGTGTTATTGTCCGAGGGGCTGCCCTTGCCGGCCAGGACTTTCTGACGGTGTCTGTCCTCCTGCCGCTTCTTCTTCTCCAACCTCTGAAGCTCCTTCTTCTGCTTGGTGGATGCCTGCCAGAGGAGGAGAGGGGTGGGTAGGAGGGGGAGGGGGGGGGAAACGACCCAGGAGTAGCCTCCGCCCAGGGCCTTCTGAAGCCAACTTTGTGGGAGGAGACCCTCCTCCCCCTCCTCCTCCTCCTCCCAGAGATCTGGGGATCGATCGGGTGTCTGGAGAGGTCGGGAGGGGCTGTCCTGGCAGGCAGGGAAGCACGGGAGAGAAGCTGCTACCGTTGGGGCTCGGGTCCCTCCGAGCAGGTCTGTGTCTTCAGAGAGAGACGAGGGTCTTGGCTGCCTGCGTGGCAAGGAGGCCCCTGTGATGGCAGGTGGGAAGAGCAGGATGCCAAGGGCACGAAAAGCAGCGAAGGGTGAACGAGACAGCAACCCTCCGGATGGAGGCCAAGAGGGAAGGCCAAGAAGCTGCCGGGGTCCAAAGATGCGGAGGAGGAGGAGGAGGAGGAGGAGGGCAGCAGGGAATCTGCCGAAGGGTTTCTCCTGTTTAAGCAGGGGGTCGGACTAGAAGACCTCCGAGTTCCCTTCCACCCAAGGGGGAAGAGGGCGAATGCAAGACTGGGCGAGGGAACCGGGCCTCGGCAGGAGGGCTGCAGAGGGGCACCAAGCAGAAGGGGGGCCAAGCAGGAGGGGGGCCAAGCAGGAGGGGCTGAGAGACGGCGGCATCACGACAAAGAGCAGGCAGGGCTGGGAGGGGGAAGCTGCAGCTCTCTCTCTCTTTTAGGTACCTTTTGACCCGGGCGGTTCCTTCCCCAGAGATTCCCACTAGGGCTATTGTTGTTTTCGGCTTCCTGGCGGCCCAAAGTCCTGCCTCGGCTTCCCTTCTCGTCCCACGGGGCCGGCCTGGGCTGCGGGTTTGGCCTGTTGGCCTGGTCTTCCTCTGCAAAGAGAAGGGCCGTGCTCAGCCGTGGGAGTCCTGCAGGGCGCTGGAAGCCTTCAAGGAGAGACTGGGCTGCCCTCTGTCAGAAGCGGGCAGGGGGTTGGACTCGGTGACCTACCAGGTCCCTTCAGACCCTGCCATTCTAGGACAAGCCCAGGACAGTGGCTCTCCTTCGCGTGGGAAGCAACCCGGTAACCGGCCGATCCAATTTAAGCCATTTGTAGAAAACATTTGCAGAAGCCTCAAAAACCCAGGCAGAGATTCCGATGCCGTGTTAAGAATCAAGTCGTGAACTTGGTTCGGACACTTAACTGTCTCCTAACTGGGTTTCCAAAGCAAAGAGTGTGTTGGGGATCAAGTTGGGGAGATTTCTGCTTTTCTAAACAAGACTTGCGTTGGCACAAACGGCGACTCTTTGGTCCTCGTGGGTGAAATGACGCCCGTTTCGGTTTTTCTCCTCTGGGGTTAACTTTGGCGAGAGATTTTCTGGAGGAAGGGCGGGCCACAAGGTTAAAGAAGGCCCTTCGCCTGAATCAGGGAGACTTAAGATGAACGTAAGACGCTGCGAAGCCTTCCTTCTCACTGAGGCGTGCGCCCATTTGCAAACACAACTGCACACCAACGCACACCAGCTTTTCCAGCAAGTAACTGATGCTTTTTCACCGTAAGAACACTTTGCAATAAGTGTAAGTCTTCGGAACAGAGTTTTCCCTGGAAAATTACTCGGCTTCAGCAAAAGTTTCCCTGGGCTCAAATGCTTAAAATCTCTCTGTTTTTCCTTCTGCGCTTAAACATGCTATCTCGATTATTGTGGAGGGTTTTTTTTACCGCTTTTTCTACAATACTTTGTTTTTCTATAATATTGTACAGATAGTCCCTGACTTACAACCACAGTTGAGCGCAAAATTCCTGTGGTTAATGGAGACATTTACATGAGTTTTGCCCCATTTTACAACTTTTCTTGCCACAATTAGTTATTACGTGAAGCTGGCTTTCCCCTTGACTTTGTCAGAATGGCCATAACTGTGAAAAATGGCCATAAGCCACTTTTTTTTCAGTGCCATTCTAACTTTGAAGAGTCACTAAATGAACTGTTGTAAGTTGAGAACTACCTGTATGATATTTTTCTACAATATTGCATTTGGGATTCTTACCCCTGCTGTTAGGAAGTAAGGAAGTAGGGAGAGGAGAGGAGAGGAGGGGACTTACGGAGGTTTTCCAGGTCTTTCATCTGGAAAAGGGCAAAGATGGTGGACTCAATGCTGTAACCTTCTGCCTCTAGGACTTGGGCAATTAAACCAACATCCTGACGAGGGAAATAAAGAGAAACACCTAGAACAAATTTCAAGTGTCTGCGTTGTCGTCGTAAACCCGACTCCCCAAATTCTTCCTGCACAAAACCCTCACCGAGCATCCGGTGGCGTTGTGGACCTTCTGGAGCGCGTCGTCCATTTCGTCCTGGCTTTCCTCTTTCGGCTGCGGCTGCCTCTCCCCCTTCGCCTGGAGGGCCTCCTGGTTTGGGGATTCGTTTTGGCACAGCATCTGGGCAAGTCCAAAAAGGGTGCAGGGGTGCGTTTGTGTGTGGAAAGAGAAGGGCTCCACTGGCTGAGCTAGCAGGCACGTCGGGAGGGCTGTAACCCCCCAACCACCCACTTTTGCCCCAAAGCCCACTGGGCAGCCAGCCAACCTCCATCTGCAGCCAAGCGGGAGCCGCTGAGTTATCATTGATCTTTCGGACGCTGTCGTAATGCTCGCCATAGCGATAGGCGATGTGCAGCTCTCGGGCGTTGCTCTTGTCTGTCCCATGGATCTGCGGAAGGAAAAGGGAGGCTTCAGACAGTGTGTGTGTGTGTGGGGGGGGAGAACTTTGCATTGGGGAGGGTGAGGAGGGGTTACTAAAACCAATTTTCAACATGGAGGGAAAGAAGGGAAGTGGGGAGGGACAAACAAGCAGAGCTAGGAGGCAGAGGTGGCCACGACCAGCTGAAAACCAACTGGAGTTTACAACAGAGTTGTAAACTTCCAGTGCTGAAAACGCCCGCCAGACATTTAACATTTTCCTCTTTTGGTCCCATTCTATATTACAGCCCAAGAGCCCCTGGCAAAGGTTCCCAAAACCTCCTTGGGAAGGAGGCCTCCAAAGCCTTCCCTGAGTTTGGGGGAGCATCTCCCGGCAGGGCAGGCCTTCCAGTGGGCCTGGCGCTGTTCTTGGGAGACCCACCTGCCAAAGGGGGGCGTTTTGCTGGTGAATGACAATGTTCACTTGGTTGTTCCTCGCAAAGGCTACGATGGCATCGTTGCCAGCAAACGTGCCCGGCTGGGCCAAATTGGCAGCTGGAAAAGACGAAAAAGACGTGAAAATCCAAGGCTGAGAGTGTGCAGACCCAGGAAAAAGAGCCTCTGTGGAAGGAAGGGGAGGAGGGCCACCAAGACGCCCCGATTCCTCAGAGGTCCCTGGAAAGGAGAGGGAACCAAGTTGGCTCCTCTTGGGCTGCTCTGCAGCAGGGACTGGCACAAGGGGGGGGGGGTGCGGCGGAAAAGCCACCATCGACACTGAAGGACTGAAAGCCCAGCAGGGCAGGGAGGAGGCCACGCACTGTGCTTCTCAAAGGGGACGTCGTCCTCCACGAAAGGCTCGAAGTCTGGCCGCTGTTGGATCATGTAGGCTACAGTGTCCTGCCGGTGCTTGAGGTGGTTCCGTGAGTGGCCCTCCAGCTGGTCCCCCAGGGCCCTGAACAGGCAGTTCCTGGCAGGAGGAAGAGACAACGGGGAGGTCAAAGAGGGCCACAAGGATGGGTCGGTCCCAGCACCGATCCCCCCGTTGGAGAGCCCGGCCCACGGACTGACTGGTGCCTGACCTTTCATTCTAACAATGATGATTGCGCTTCTGCATTCTACCTTCCGCTCTCGTTCCTTGTGGCGGATCTTATACTACTTGTTTTTATTTATTACAGTACTTACGTCCTGCCTTTATTATCCTTACAAATAACACTTTACTTTTATTTTATTGATGACCTTTTCCTGCTGCCCATTCTGCCCTACGAGGTGACTCTGGGCGGCATAACATCCGTGCCTGTATTTATATTTGCTCACTTTTTAAGGTTGTTCTCTGGCCATGAGGCGGTCATAAAGTCATTGGACTGGATCAGCTCAACTCGTGACCGAGAGACAGGCGGCATATAAATTAAAAAATAAAACACTCTAGTCCTCAGTGAGGAGCAGGGCAGATGGGAGACCAGGCCACAAGAGTCCCCCTCACCAGCCCAGCCCACCTCACAGGGTTGTTGTGAGGGAGGGGAAGCCCCCCCCACCCGAAAAAGGCGGGAAGTCCGCAATGACGTCAGAGCCGCGCCACGTAGCCGCCGTGGGCGAGGCTTGCTTACCCGTCGCCCGGCACTTCGCGCAGGCGCAGTCCGAGCGCTCGAAGCTGCTCGTTGAGGCCGCCGCCGCCGTGTTCGCCCTCGCCCTGGGCCCGGTTGCGCCTCTCGCGGGCCAGCGCTCTCCGGGCCGCCCGCTCGTCCCGCTTCCGCTCCACCTCCGCCTTCCCAGGACGCGTCCGCGCCGCCTGTTTGCGGGACATCACCGCCGCCGTTCCCGTCGGCGCGGCCCTCACCACTGCGCCTGCGCTGCCTTGGGACGGCTGTGGGAGCCTATAGAGGGGAGGAGCCAGAGCGGAGGGTATCACGCGGTAAAAGTGGGCGCCCCCGTGGTGGAGGACTGGAATTGCACCTGGCGAACGCTCTGGCTTTTCTTCTCCTTTATCTCCCGCCCATCGCAGAAAAAGCGCATAAAGGCAGCTTTGGACCCTCTTGCCTTGAAGTGACCGAATTCTTATCAAACCGGGGGAGAATTGGCTGGTCTAAAGCCTGGGGTCTTGCAGCGGCCCCTTCAATTGGATTAATTTACTCAGTTTTAACAGCTGCTTATGGGGGGTTTGTAGGTGTCTTATAATAAAGCCCATCATTTAGAATACAATTTAAAAAAAAAAAAAAAACCAGCCGGGCATGTTCAACTCCACCATCCCTACAACAGATGAATAAAGGAATCCCAAATGGAGGTGGATGTTCCAGCCTAGAAATAAGGAGAAATTAATTATCTGGCGGAGAGAACAATCAATCCGTGGAAAGGCTTTGCCGCCAGAGGTTGGGGTGGGGGGCTCCATTCCTGGTGAAGAGATTGGACAGCCATTGGGCAGGGGGTTGGACTAGAAGACCTCCAAGGGCCCTTCCCGCTTTCAGGCTCTTCCAACAACCGCACCACCTGAAAGGAGATCAGCCTGGAGTCTTGCCAGGCCCCGTAGGCCGCTCAACCTCATACCAAGGGGAACGCTAGGGGGTTTCCAAAGCCAGGGCATATTCCCTTCATTTATCACCCTGCCCTCTGCCCATTATTTATGGCCTTGTTTTTTTACGAGTCCCCTGGTTCATTCCAGAGAAGGGCAGTTCACAGCAGCTGAATCAAAGCCACCGCAGCCATCAGGATGTCTCCTCAGGATGCGTTTCATCAGCCTGGTGGCCTCCAGAGCAACTTTCTGCCAACATAACAAACCCAGGGGTGGTGATCGAGGGAATCCTGGATCGGTTGAATGCTCCAAACCTGAGCTTGTAGCCCTCGCATCTCACACGGCCCGGGTTCCCCCCGCCCTCCGCTTTTCCAAGACCCTCGCCTGGTCCATTTCCGCAGTGGTTCCTTGCAAGGATCTGCAGCTCCCCGCTTCCCCCTTGCAGGAACAGCTGGTGGGCAGGGGGCTCTCGAGAAGCCTCGGGCAGAGCAGCCGGATTTCTGGACGACTTCTGTCGGTTATCAGGCGTTGGCTTTTGGCCATGGCTACCCCAGGGAAAGGGCAGAGCGGGTTAATCAGTAACTCTGCAGCCAGTTAAGGGCGACCCTGCAGGGATCACTGTTTGTTGACTCAAGCACCTTTATGCCACTTCTCACCATTCCGCTCAATCCCTTCGGCGTGTTCGGTTTAAAGGTAATCTTTTCGCAGAATGGATCCACCCTTCACCTTGTCTGACCTTTCCTGAAACTAGAAAGACCGGAGACCAGAGATTCTTTAACTACTATGCCCAAGTTGAACTTGACAATGTATTTAATTCTTTTAGCAAACAAAATACATCCAGATGGATCATCTGCTACGGAATACAGAGCTGGAAGGGACCTTGCAGGTCTTCTGATCCCACTCAACCATTTCATGGCCCAGGAGGATCCATCCACCTGCCTTAAGGTACCCTGGCAAGATGGGTTCTCAAGTGAACAGGATCAAAATCTAGCTTTTCACACCCTCTGTGGAAGTACCGAGGCAGAACATTCTCTCTTCCCGCCTGACCTAAAAACACACTTGCAACCTCAAGCATTTTTCTGAGAATTCTTGTGTTTTGGAAAGGCCCTTGAGGCGTGTTGACCAAGGTCTCAAAGGAGCACACCTATTTTCAGAGGGCAAACAAACCGACTCATACTTGAGTCGGTGAAGTCTACTTGGCTGCCTCAACCTGCCCTCCGGTGACCTGCAGCCCAGATGTCCTTCTGCCAGTCCAGGGCACCGTCCCAAGCCTGCCAACCTGATCTCCTAGCAATGCAGGAGGGCCTCTGGCCAGAAAGACGATCGCCACCAAATATGGCTATAATACACTCGAGCTCCGGCTGAGTCATATTCCTTTTCTTAATTGAAACCAACTCAGTAAAAGATCTCGAACGGGTTTGAGAGACAAGCTTTCTGATTCAAGATGCCGCTCCCAAGGCTGCTGCAAGTAGAAAAAGTATATTTTCTTGACTTTTGCAGCAGGCAGCTCTGAGTTCCTAAGCACGGGGAATGAATTCAGCCAGGCCCTCCCGTCACCTGCTTAGGAGAAGAGGAGGCCGGAATTACGTACCAAATGTCGTTTTCCTCTAGGAAAAGGAAAGACGAGCTGTCTGCCTGCCTGCCTGCTTGGTAGACGCCATTTCTCTTGCCACACCCCATTTGCTCCTTTTGTCTACAGGGAGGACGTTCCCATTTCCCTTCAACTCAACTTCCTAGTCCTCAAAGCTTTTCTGAAGCGCCACGTATAATCTGCATGCAATAGCAGGCAAGCCTGCTCTGGGCAGATAGTCTAAATGCTTCCATTGGAGCAACACTTTTATCTCAAGCACCAGAACCAAACTACAAATGAAACCTTCACATCTATAAAGCCTTTGAATTTATCTAAAAGCGGCAGCCTGCTCTGGTGAACTGGAGAATTCTTACTTCTAGCCCGCAACCGCAACCCTAAAGCCACCCGTGGGAAGCAAGACGTTCCTAAGCTGAGAGGATTAAACTCCATGTGAAATTCAACAAAACTTGCTTACAAGCCAGCGAGCGCAAATGCTTGTTTGTTAAGAGGAGGGTCCCCCGGCATTATTCCTGACCGATGGCCCAAAAGGCAAACGCTGTTTTCTGCCATTCTGAGTGGCCCAATATTGGCTCAGAAGCCCCAGAGTTCAAGCCCTAAAATATACTGAATGGCAAAACGACCAAACACCCCGAATTTTAAGAACAACACCTGGAAGACTGGGACCTGCGGGCAGCAGTTGAGAAGGGTTGATGGAAGACTTCTGCAAACTCCCCAAATCCCTCTGCCGTTTGCGCTTTCCTGGGGACACTGGGCTGACTTTCAAGTGAACAGCTTCTCCCTGGGAAGGTCATCTCCTCACCCCAAAATTCAGTTGAAAGTCCTAACCTGTTGTGCAAAGAGAAGTTTGATCCAGGGATTTCCCAGGATCCCCCTGTAACAATCCAATTATTTCTCAGTTTAGTATTTCATCCATTCTTTCACAATTGGAAGGTTAATTTCAGCACTGCCCCAGACTGGCCAGCATGGAATCAGAATCACAGCCAGACCACACCAAGCAATTCTTAAGACCTTTATTTAAGAGATGCTTGCAGTTTGACGTGAAAAAATCAGGTGTATTCATACAAATTAAAAATGAGGTTCTTAAAAATCCCAACTTGACCAGATATATATGAAACAATTTAAAAACCTTTAAAGGTATATTGAGAAAAAACAGGCCTTTTAAAAAACATGTTTGTCACTCCCAAAAGGAGGAGACAGCTTTATAGGTAAAAATAATAGAAATCCCGTGCTGCATAGATAATGCAGAGAGTTCGAGGAGTTATCTGGTCAACAGCAAAAAGCAAGCACTTAAGGTCTTCCGTTCCAATTCTTCTTCCGTTCAGATTTCTTATTGCTGGAATTTCAGATTCTGTTTTATTTCAGACTCACTCTCTTCTTTGATGACTAAACTGGAAACAGAAAGAAAGCCACAAGTAATAGGACCTTGTCTCCCCCCTCCCGCCCCCCCCCCCGCCAGAATCCACCGTGGGTCCTGGCTCAAGGTTCCCACCACCAAAAGCAATTAAATCCATAGAGCTGGAAGGTTCAGATCACATCTTAAGCAGGCAGACAAAACAGGCAATTGCGCACTCCTGTTTTCTTCTCTTCAGGTGAGGCCTGAAGCTGCCTCCTCGAGGACTGGGCCAAAGAGCCACTTCCAAGTTCACCGCAGCAGAAAATTAACCGCGGGACTCGCAGGGGAAACGGGCTCCCCCAACAGGACGTAATGGGCTATGGATCCATAATGCAGGCGGTTCTAAGCAAGCGCCCTTATTTGGGGATGGGCACCTGTTGTCCAGACAAAGCCGATTCTGCTTCAACTGAAGGCAGCCCACTCTTCTTCCCATTGCTATGTCAGACTCCGGCTCTCCCCACCCACAGTGGTGGCATTCAAATAATTCAACAACCGGTTCTCTTCCCTAAAGATTTCTTCCAACAACCAGTTCACCCAACTGCTCAGAAAGTTAACAACCGGTTCTCCCAAAGTGGTGCGAATCCCACCACTGCCCCACCTCTCTCTCTGCCACTCACCCGGATGATGGTAGAGATGGTAAGCCGGCATTTACTCAGCCCCGCCCTGCTCGGCCTCGGGAGCGGACGTGTTCTCAGCTGATGGTTCGGCTGCCTTGGTCTCTTTGCCATCTTGTGGTTTAGGGTTCTCTGGGCGTCTGCGTCGGTAGTTGAAGTTGCGACGGTACCGACGCTGAGGTGGCTGCTGACCCTGGACCTCATCTGCTTGGTTCTCCTTGTCTTCTTCGTTGCCTTCCTCCCGGGGCTGTCGCTGGCGAGGAGGGCCCCTGAAAAACCCGGTCAGGCTTGAGGCATTTCACCTCGGCTTTTACAGCCGGGCCCCCACCAGATGCTGCAGGGCCGGAGGCACAGCCTGCAGGGACTCACCTGCGATAGCGCGGTCTGTAACCCCGATACAGGTTCTGTCTGACAGGCCTGCCTTGTTCCCCTGCACCCTGGTTGTCGGCGCCCTGCGGGATGGAGGAGGAACGTGCTGAAGCCGGCCCGTAAAAGCCAGCTCTCAGAATCCTAGCCTGGCCATCGTGCATTAAGTGAGGGCACCCATTACAAGTAAAAAAACCCACTGCTTTTAAAACAGCTTGTCCCGAGCCAGCTTGGAGGCCTCTTCCCAGCAGCCCCCACAGCTTCATCACAAGCACCGGCTGAGGCCATGAGACCCTCCTCCTGATTCCCACACAACTTTCCTTCCACAGGCGCCCTCCCCAACCTCCCTCAGCCCCTTGAAGCCATCAGCAAAAGGGGAAGCCACCTGAGCACCCAGTAAGCGTTACCTCCACTAGGTCTCCTTGCACAGGGGCATTGGAGTACTGTGGCCGCCGGCCGTAGGGCCGACGCATGTAGTAAGGGGGGTACCGCCTCCTGCGGTAGGGACGGCGCTGTTGGGACTGCCCTTCCGGCAAGTTCTCTGACCCCTCATTCTTTTCCCCGCTCTCGCTGTTTTGGTAATTTTGTGGGTAATTGCGTGGAGGGCCTCTGCGCCGAGGGTATCGTCTGTATTGGTTACGGTCTGCTGCGTATTTGCTGCCTTGCACAGGAACACCGCCAGGACCTGTAACATTGGCTGCCTCTGCTCCCTAAAAGGGAAAGTCAGTAAGCGTCCAGCTGCCTCCCTTTGGGGAAAGGGGCTGCCCCACCCCTCAAGGAAGGCTCCTCACCCACCTTTTCGCCTTCAACCACATCAAACTCCACAGTTTCTCCATCTCCTACACTGCGAAGGTATTTCCTGGGGTTATTCTTCTTGATAGCAGTCTGAGGAGGAGGAAACGAGGAAAGTGTTAGAGATAACAAGGAAACATATTCAGGTGAACATATTCTGTGTTTGAGAAAAAGGTGGAGACCAACGTGGCCTGGAAGTGGACTGAAAAGTCAACAAGAAATATAGGAGAGGCAGCTGTGGGATACAGAAAATGTCAGCAAGTATGGAACAAGAGAGTTGGAAGGCATCTGGGAGGCCTTCTGGCCCAAACCTGTGTTCCAGTAGGGGACCTGAGGCCATTTCCAACCTTTTTTTCCTGTTATACACACAGGAATGCCATTAATTTGCTCCTAACTGATGCATGAAGCAAAACAGATAGAAAGTCTGTGTCCCAGTGACAAAAGGACACAGAAGGTGGGAAGGGCAGGACAAGGACCAACAAGCTCACACGTTCCCTTCGCAAAGCCTGTGGCAGACAAATAACACTAAAGAGAGGTTTAAGGAATAAGTAACCAGAAAGAATTCTGCACTTCTATGGACATGCGCAGGCTCTCAGAAGTATAGTTTGGCCATCATGCATTAACTGAGATCCCCCATTAAAAAAAAAAAAACTATATTCAAAAAACTCAAAAGTTTCTTTGTTCTGAGCCAGCAGAGGCTTTCTCCCTCCAATACGCTTCTCTTTGCTTTGGTAAGGCAGAAAATGCTACCGTTTCCTCAAAAGTTAGCAAATCCAGCTGCATAAACAAGCCACCTCACCTGGTGGACAAACACGTCTTCCTTGGTGTCATTCCTGCAAAACAAGGAGGATCCATTTCAGAAAACATTTGACACAAAAGAACCGGCATTCCCTGGCAAGGAGTGGTACCGCATTTGGACAGAGGCCAAGCCCAGGCTGGGCCCTTCCAAGGAGAGAGGGATCGTCCCCAGACTGCGCCCTCCACTTTCTTGAGCTAGCTAAAAATACAGGAGACGACGATTAACTTGACGTTTCAGATTTCTTCTGTGCAAACTCCGGCAATCCCGACTGCAATCAACAGACAGCCACGGCTGGAAAGGTAGGCCAGGCAGCAGCAGCGACACTATGGTAAGATGGGAAGGGAGCGGTGCCAGTACTAGAGGACTACAGAGGCATTTTCATGAACGTTTAATGCTTTGCAAAACTCGCAGGAATGCAAAGGCCACACAACGGGAAAGCAGGTGTGCATTTGAGCTGCGGCATGCAAGTGTGTGGATTATGTTCTAAACCCAATTTCTACTTTCAGGCTAGTGTTTACATAGGACAGAATAAAAGCAGTGGGGGTTCCTCTGCCTGAAAGGACCCAAAGTCTTTAGGAGCCCAGCCCAGATGAATCATACCACTTGGCATAAGAGCGAGGTCGACAGCTGCAACCTTTCTGGAAAAACATTTTGCCAGGTGGTGCACCTCCACGTGGGAACTGCCAGAGTTGGGACACGTAATTTTAAATTTCCTGCCCAGAGAGAATGATTTGCACAGGGAAGGGAAGGTCACAGGTGGTCCAGCCATGCAAAGGCGAAGGACCTTTTCAGCAGCTTAAAATAGGTAGCAGTTTTGAGAGGACTATAAAAATAAGGGGAACGCCCAGAACTTGACTGAATGTTAAAATGTTGCATTTCAGAACAGTTATTGGGCTTTATTTGTAGAGCGCTGGTAAAGTATGACTCAGAATCCAAAGAATGCATGATTAACTAGATGCAGAACTTGAAGGCAGTAGTCAGAGGGCACAATAGGGATTTCAACGTAAGCTTGACTCAAGTTCCTGGAACCAGGTTTATGTGTGCGACAGTTCTTGCAAGCCTCTCTCTGCTTATTGGAAGGGTCACCTGCTCCCTTCCATGCAAGAAAGTCGTTTCTAACCCTAAGAACCAGGATGCCACTTGTGAGCTTCTAGACCGGACCAGCTGCCATCCAGGTGCCCCCATCCCCGATAGGTCATCTGGTCAGGGAGGGTGGGAACTAACAGTCCAACATACCTGGTGGGGGATCATGTGGGCGATGGTGTCTCTAACTCAATAGAAGATAGCTATAAACTGAAAGTAGCTCTGACTTTAACCCCAAAGCAGTTGTAAGAAGATACACAGAGCCCCAACTCTGGTCACCTTACCTGTTGATGAAGCCATAGCCATTCCTTACGTTGAACCATTTCACTGTCCCCAAAACCTTCGTTGCTGCGAAAGAGAAAAGGTGCAAGACAGGTAAGAACCAGCCCAGCTCAAGACCTCCATACTTCTTGATTTGGACTTTCCACCTAAAAGCCCCGCTCTATAGTAGGCATTTATCTTTCAGCTGCAGCAGCAGAGCTTTCCTTATCCTCGATTCAAAAGTGTGTTTTCATCCTGGCAGCGAGAGGAATTTCGTTTCAAAGCCCTGACCTGCAAGGAGAACCTGCTGCTAGAACTGCAGAGAAAAATCACAGCAGGCCTGAAAGGTTTCCAATACAGAAGTAATAATGAAGAATCACCCCCCATGTCCCAAAGGTGCTCCCCCCGCCCCCCCAAAAGGGCAGCTGGACTTTCTTGATGCTTTCTTTCAAAACGTTTTGCTTCTCATCCAAGAAGTATCTTCAGTTCAGAATGTTTTCACAGAAAACATCAAGAAAGTCCAGCTGCCTTTTTTGGGGGAGGGGAGGGGTGAAGCACCTTTGGGACAAGCAGCACCTGAATGATTGAGAAGCTCCATAGGCGTTTATCCCTCCTGATGTGCTGGGATTTTGTTCCTGGCCAAACCTGCCGAGAAAGCAGCAGCCCCACTGGCGATACTCTACTATTAAGTGATACCTATTAAGGGAAGATTATATTATATATTAAGGGTACATCCTCTTGATCCCCCTCATCTTTCCTACCACCTTCTCCTATTGGTATCTCACATTACTTTGTTGCTTGTATGTTCAAGTAGTCCTCAACTTATGACAATCAAACCAAACATTTCTGTTGTTGTGCGAGATGTGCGTTGAGAATTTTACAATCTTTTCTTGCCACTGTTGTTAAGTGAATCACTATAGCTGGTAAGTTACTAACAGGGTTCTTAAAGTGAATCTGGTCCCCCCATGGATTCTCAAAAGGATGCAAAAGGGGATCACATGACTTTGGGACACAGCAACAGTCATAAACACGAGCCAGTTGCCCAGCATCTTGAGGCGACCATGGGGATGCTGCAGTGGTCGTGTGAAAAACAGTTCCAAGTATTTTTTTTTTAGTGCCATTTCACTTGAAATGGTCCTTAAATGAACTGCTGTAAGTCAAGGACTCCCTGTATTGAAAATAATATATATTAAGGGCACGTTAACTATATGTTGAATTTTAATGCCTTCTTACGCTACAGGGGGCAACCTTAGGACCTCTGCTCTGCCCATAAGGCCCAGCCCCTGCCAGGCGGGCTCTGCCAAGACAAGCAGGGGGAGCCGAGCCAGGACTGGAGGGGGTGTGTGTCTGTCCCCCTTCCTCCTCCTCCCCTCCCTGGCAGCCATCTGCTCCGCGCAGCCAGCAGCTGACGCCTTCCTTTGCCAGCAGCACCAGCCCCCCTCCCAACGCCGCTTCCCCAGAAGACCAGCCAAGGGGGCCGATTTCAAAGCCCCCCTGGCCCCAGGCAGGCCCCCAGCGCGCATGTCAGTAAGCAGACAAAGGAAGGAGGTGGCAACCGGCGCTTCTGGCCGTGGGGAGCAGCCGGCAGGGGCTTCTGTGCTCGCCCCCCGCCCGCCTCTCCCGGCGGACGACCTGCACCCAAAATCAACCACGTTGAGCCGGGCCAAGCTCCGCGCACGCGCAGAGGTGCGCGCGCGCAAAAAAGGTTCAGCACGCGGCGGACATCTTGGGCCTCCTCGACCCCGCCCCCTCCCACGCGCTCTTTTTTCCTCACCCCCTCCCACCACACACGGCGCAGACGCACTAAAGAGCACGAACCGCCTCAAAACGGCCGCGGCGCGCGCCTAAAGCGGGGTGGGTGAGGAATGGGAGAAGCGGACGAGCCAATCGGGAAAGCGAAGGAGGGCGAGCGCGGCCAATCAGCGAGCGGGACAGCGGGACGTGCGCGAGGGAGAAGGGAGGGTGAGGGGAAAACTAAGGGAAGACGGCACGCGCCGCCCGAGGTCCCGCCCACCCTCCCTTCACACGCACGCGCACCCCGATTCCTCCCCCCGTTTTTCCCTCACCGATGACCTTCTTGTCCCCGCCGGCGGGGGGCGCCGCCAACCCCAGGCCGCCGTTGGTTCCGTTGCCGCCGCCTCCGCCGCTGCTGTTCCCGCCGTTGCTGGGCTTGGCATCCGCGACGGCTGGGGAGGGGCCCGTGGGCGACGCCAACGGGGCCGCCGCGGGCGGGGCGGCCGCTGGGGCCGCCAGAGTGGCGGCGGAAGGGGGCGCCTGGGTCTCGGCCTCGCTGCTCATGGCGTCGCTGGCTGTCGGTGGACGGTGGTGGTGACTGGCTTTCGCAGCAGCAGCGCCGCCTCCCGCGCGGTGTTGATGGTGACTCGGGGGCCGGCCGTGGGCGGGGGGGGCTGCTCCCTTGCTCCGGGCTCGCTGGGCTCCGCTCTCCGCTCCCGATACCGATCGAACTGGCCACAATGGCGGCGCGCACTCACTAGCCACCCCTCAAGCGCCGCCCCCCGGCCGGCATTCATTGGCCGCCACGCGCTGCTCGTCAGGTGCCACGCGGGCTCATTGGGCCGCAGTAGCGGACCGAGGCGATCGCTGGCGCCTCGTTGGCTAGGGCTAGCCGCCCATCATAATCCACGCTCTACTATTGGTTGGCTCCTTAGACGTGTCCCTCCCCCCGCAAAAAGGGCGCGCCCCTGCATGCAGGTTTGCCCCCTCGCGGGGCTCCTGATTGGCCAGGCGCCCAGCCCCCCCCCGCCCCAGGAGAAGCGGAGCCCGGAAGTCTCTTTCCCGGGCTGGCCCGGTCCGTGGCCCACGTGGTCAGGGAGCTGCGCGGGGCGGCCCCGGGATCTCCCCTCGGAGCAGCCCGCTGCAGCCTCCTGTGCGCGGGCCAGCCTCCCGAGGGACCACAGTCCCTGGGATCCCCGCCGGCGGCTCAAGCAACTTTGGTACTTCCAAAGCGGCCCACTTCAAGGTCATATGGGCATCCCTCCAAGAGGCTCCTGGGCAAACGGGCTGCGTTTCTATTTGCTTGGTCCTGCCACTTTCAAAAGCAGATGCCCGGGGTGTGGGGGGGGGAAGCGTTCCTCCTCCCATGCCGCCTTTTCCAGGAGCCCCTAACAGGCACCTGTCAATCTCCAAGGACTGCCTGCTGGAAGAGGAGGCCAAACTTGCCCCACCGTGGGAAGGGAAGGCAGATGGAACAACCCCTATGTTAGGAATTTGGCAACGAGGCTGACTCAGTTACAATCTTCCTGCCCTGCAGCCTTTAGTGAGAGATGCTTCCCGAGGCTCACGGTGGTTACTTGCTTCTTGGGAGCCACTGGAAAGCAGGGCCAGAACTGGCAGGCCCAGGAGTGAAAAGAAGGAAGGGAAGGGTGAGAGAAAAAAGGTATAAAGATCAGGGCCTGAATGGCCACCCCCATCCCCACCTTCCTGCAAAATGCCCTCCCCATTTCCCAGGACCTCAGAGCCCTGGAGGCATGATGACGGACAGACCTTGTACGAAAATCTTTTTATTTACAAAGTGGGGGAAGGGGAAACAGACACATGGAATATGGGGGGAAGGATAAGCGGTCAGGAACTGCTTGGCATCCCCAGAAGAAGAAAAAAATCAATCTGGAATCAGGAAAGAGGTAAACAATGAGTTCCCAGTGCTAAATTTTCTCCAGATTGGAAGCCTATGCAGAATCTGGGGCAGGGCTGGCATTAGCGGCCTCCCCTTTAAGTGACACCTGATGCAGACAAGGAGGGTCTCAGGCACAGAGCAGCTTCCATCACTGTCTCCTGCCTTCTAGAGAGTAAGAACTTTGTGCCAAGCTAGACAACAAGGAAGCCTGCATACCCTTGTAAGTTCCATGGTTGAATCCTTTCAGCAGCTCCCTGTGGCTGAGAGGCCGCATGGACGGGCAATCCTCCATGCCAGGGGCAAGAAACATGGCTACAGTTTTGACCTGTACTGCGGACATATGGAAATGCTCTGTGCGGACCAAGGTGGTCCAGCCTTGGCAGCTTTTAAGACCTGCAGACTTGAGTTCCTAGAATTCCCCAACCAGCCATTAACACTGACGATGTTACCTAGTTGGCTCATGAAACGTCTGTAAGAAAACAACCATGCTGGCTGGGGAATTCTGGGAGTTGAAGTCCACAGGCCTTAAAGTTGCCAAGATTGGCCATCCCAGGCGTAGATCCTCCCATCTTGCTCAGGGATCCCCTCCCCTTCCCAGGGAGCATTTTAGAGGCTACTTGGTTGCAGAAAGACCTACCTACATCTCTCCACACTGGGCGATCATCACAGGAAGTTTCGGTTTGTTATTGGGCCCAGTGGGCACGTTCTGCAAGAAGCACAAAGCAGGTGAGCACCTGTCCAGAAAGGAGAAAAAGCAGCAGCAACCTGGCCCAGATAGCCGTTACCTGGGTAGATTTGGTACTTATAAAAGAGAATATTTCTAGCTTGGGGTTGAACCGTGGAGTCTTTGGTGCCCTCTAAGGTGTGTGGTTTTCTTGCAGAAGTTTCAGGACCCGACTAAATAAACGAGAGCAAATCCCATTCCTTACTAGCACTGGTCATGTTACTTAGTTTGGTAATGAAATGCCTTCAAGTAAACAAGACAGCATCAAGGACCCGACAGTCCTCCTCCTCTCTGCAACCCTCACCCCTTCTAGCACTGATGATGTTCCCTAGTTGGTCATGAAACGTCTGCAAGAAAAACCACCAGGCTCGGAGAGCACCCAGGGCCCGACATTCGGGTTCTGTCGCTTTCTTGGGCAGAAACAGCCAGCAGAAAGGAAGGCTGCCAGGTGACACCACCAGGGGCTCCGCACCACCTGTTGCTCTCCTGAGCTGCCTGGGCAGGATTTGAATCCCGAAGGGCAGGATAGGAGAGTCTGAGAAGCCTCGGGCCGGAACAGCAAATTAAAATAATGTTTCCTCTAGAAAGCGAAACCGCCTCGTTTTTCTGTGGTTTCTTGGATGGCAGAGTTTCATCCCAAAACCAGGGACAAGCACGGCTTACCTCAATTTTCCTCATGACTAGAAGCCCGTCAATTATTTTACCTGCCAGGGGAGAAGAAAAGAACAAGCATTTCTGAATTCCTTAGCCAAGAAAGAGCCTTGCAGGTGTACTCTTTAACCTTTGAAGGGGAGAATGAGAAGGAAGCAGAGAGGCGGGAGGGGGGGGATTTTAAGACTTGTGGGCTCCGAGTCCCAGAACTCCCCACGCTGCTCCCTTAACCTGTTGCGGGTCCTGAGGCAGGAAGGTGGGGTGGGAGACCCAGAGCAAGCATTTTGGGAAGTGCAGAAAACGGAAATTTCCCAGGGCAGATCTGCCACGAATTTCAGGCGGGCGTAAGGATCAGGATAGCACGCCCGAGCTAACAGGGTGGTAGGGTACACCAGGGCTCATTGATCACCAGCCAGCCGGCGGTTACTCACCAAAAACCACGTGTTTCCCATCCAGCCAGTCGCACTTGGAGCAGGTGATGAAGAACTGGCAGCCGTTGGTGCTGGGACCGCTATTGGCCTGCAGAGAAAGGGGGGCGGGGCAGGTGAGGAGAATGATCTGTGGTCAACCCTGGCCCGGTCACCGATCAAACGCGGCCCTCCCGGGCCATTGCAGGGAGAGAGTTCAAAAGTGTCTTCATTCGGAGGGTCTCCAATTCAACACTGCATTGGGTTCTATGCAGGACCTGGGCATTGAAAAGGGGTGGTGGTCTTCCTGCTGGACCCCCCACCCCTCCAGCCCTTCTGAACTAGCCGCTGCTTGTCTGCCAAAACCGAGCAAGGCTGGAGCAGCAGCTCCTATAAATAGCAACCCAGCAGCCTGATCCAAGTGGCTACGAGGAGGAGAGGGAAAGGGTCTGGGGTTAACCCTTTCCTCCCAGGCACCAGTGCAGATGAACAATCAGGAAACTCAGTCACCCTCAACTTTGGGGCTAGCCCAAGAGGAAGGGAAATGCTCTGGGTCCCCGCTTTTCCCGGTACACAGCTGGGGGGAGGGCCTGGCCTTGAAGGGGCCTCCTGGCTGCAGCTCCTTTTGTTGATGGGAAAGTGTCAAGGCCACAGGAGGGACCCCCGCCCCAAATCTATCACGGAGGGGAGGAAGGCAGAAATATATTCCTAGATTTGATCACTCACTGAGCTCTCCTAAGCATGCCCTCCCCAATACGCATCTGTGTTTACCATGGAGAGCAAGCCAGGTGCCGAGTGTTTCAGTTTAAAGTTCTCGTCTGCAAAGGGTCCCCGATAGATGCTGGCCACTCCGGTGCCATCTCCCTATTGAGAGAAAAAGACGGAGGGAGGAAAGGATGATGAAGAAAGAAGGCGAAGGAAGGGAAGGGGGAGAGGGGAGGAAGGACGCATGAACCCTGGGGCAGTTCCCTTGGCGAACAGATATAAAAAGCTTTTGAGAGGGAGCCCCAGCATCTTGCCAGGAAACCTCAGGGGGATGGAGTTCACTTTGCAACTGTCTCCCCTTCCGCAATGTGGAAGTTAAACAGAATCAAGGAAAGGAGAAGTTTAGAGCAACCACTTCCTCCCAGCAAAGGTTTAGTCTGAACATTTCAGTTTTCCTGATAAATTGAGCTCCGGTTTTTAGGCATGCACATCCAGTACCTTGGCATAACTTCCAATCTCATCTGCATAAATTTGGCAAATTCACATTCAAGTTGCAAAGCTCCAGTTCCAAGTCAAATGCCCACTTTCCCTTCAAAGAGCTTTGAAGTACCTACGTTTACAAAATCACCCCCTTGGATCATGAAGTCCTTTATGACCCTTGAAAAGGAAGAGAGAAATATGAGGCCGAGGTATCCAACAGCGACGCCTAAAACACACCAGTTTGGGAAGTTCAGAAACAGGTTGTAAAACTCTGGAACGGGATTCTTTTCCACTGAAGTGAAGCACCTCGGCGTAACGGAATAACCAAGTTGGAAGAGACCTGGGAGGCATTACAGCCACGCAGAGAAACAAATCGAGGGTTTAAAGGACTCCTCCCAAGTTTCATTCATTAGTGGGAACTTCTTGCATTTTTAATGTGCTGTATGAAGGATTAGAAATTAACCATACGAGTTGCCCTCAAAGGACCATCTCCATCGCCCAGCAATGAGCAGGAAAGCCAGCGAAATGGTGAACAACTCAACGGGGATGCTGAATTGATTCTTATCGCCTCTAAAACAGATTCCTTCATGAAAGGCCTAGAGATCCTAGTGCTTAGGAACCCCACCGATTGGGCGATTCTGGGAATTGTAGTTCCCGTCTTGCGTAACCGAGCACGACTCTCCTCCGTTAAACACTGCTAAGTGAATATGCCCGTTGAAGCAATTCTGGATGGGACTCGGTTTCAAATACTGCACAGCTTAGCTTAAAGGCCACACTAGATGGGTGGCTGACAGGTTTAGAAAGTAATTCAAATGCATTTAAAGCACCATCTCCTTCAGCCCCAGATGTGGGGGCCTGGGGTGTGTGTGTGAAAACTAGCTTTCCGGAGCCCAAAAGCTAACGTACCTGTGAAAAGTGCTGCCTTTGTAACCGATGGGAACACCGTCTTTCCTACAAGAGAAAAAAAAGCAGAGTCAGAAATTGGCAGGTGCCACAATAGCCGGTGACCGAGATTTCTCTGGGTTCAAAGAGACAATATACCCCAACTCATAACCTGTCATTCCTCATTGTTTTCTTCTGAAATCACGGTGTCAATCACCAGTTGAGCTGTTTCAAATTGGCTGATCTGCTCGGACAGAAGTGTGGTCCAAGGACAAAATGACAGAGGGGGCCAGCAATTTCCTTCACAAGCCTATTATGATTTTTATTTACCCCTTTTATTATGTTTTCCTTCCACCTTTTATTGGCTGTATAATATCATGTTGCTATTATAATTCTATTCTGTTGTTTCGCAAGAACACTAAGTGCTTTTGTGCCGGAGACACTAATTCCTCGTGTATCTAACCACACTTGGCTAAATAAATACCCAAAGTATAAAATATAAAGTTAGGCATTGTTAGGCTGTGCTGCCAGTCTTCCAGCTCAATCAAATCATTTTTATTTTGGTGGGGTTGAAAGATCAACAGAATCAACCTACCTGAATTCACCTGTGCAAAATTGCCTGGAAAGAGAAGACAAAGGAAAGGCTGCAGGTTCAACGGGGACGCAGAGAGGCTGATGGTTGGGAGGGAGTTACAATCGGGAAGAGAAGGAATTGGGCTTCCTATACGGGGAGTCCTCCATTTTATGGTCATAACTGAGCCCAAACTTTGTGGCCAAGTGAACTTTGCCCCCACTTTATGACCTTCCCTGTCGCAGTTGTCCAATGAAGCACTGCGGTTGTTTCACTGAACCGCACATCCATGGACTCCGGCTTCCCCTCCCCTTGGCTTTGCTTGCCAGGAGGCCGCAAAAGGGGATCATGTGATCCCAGGATGCTGCGGCCGTCATAAACAAGAACTCCTGACCGAGCGCCTGGATTTTGATCGTGCGACTGCGGGGGTGCTGCAACGGTCGTAAGCTTGAAAGGCAGTGTCTTGCTGGCTTTTTTCAGTAACTGAACGGTCATTAAACGAAAGGTGGTAAGTCAAGGACTACCTGTCTATGTCATCAAGACAATGGGCAACAAAGTGGTGGGGAGTTCCGCAGGAAAGGGACATCTCAGAGCAGAGTGAGGGCTGCTCCCTCCACCACCAGGGCAGGGCTTGTGGATCCCTTTCCGCTGGGACCTTTGTCTTTATCGCCCTGCACCTATTATCCCCAGCCACCTGTCAAAGCCAGCGGCGCTCTAGGATTGCCGCTCTGTGGCGCGCTGCCGCTCTGGCCTCCCTTCTCTATGGCACCCGTCTTCCCGCCAGCTTCCTCACCTGAAGTTCTCGGCCGTCTTGGGCACCACGTCGGCGAAGAGCTCCACCTTCATGCGGCCCACCTCCTACGGAGGGACAGAGGCGTCAGCGGCCGAAGCCTGGTTCTCCCTCCCGGCCCCGCTCCCTCCGCCCGAGACCTACCTGCCCGCCGATGGTGACATCGAAGAAGACCACGGGGTTGTTGGGGTTCGAAGCCAGCACCGCCATGGCGACCCCCTCCGACCCGGAAGCGGAAAGGCGCGCCGAAGACCTCCCCACGAAGTGCCGCTCCGCTGGAGCGCATGCGCAGTTCCTTCAGCGAGAGTGTCGATTTATAGCCTGAAGTCAATGTACCTGCTCGTTCGGCTGGACCCCGCGGACATGGTGCAGAATTTTTCCTTTTGCAAAATTTTATTTCCAAATAGTTAAAAAAAGGCGTTGATGGCCACGATTTCCCAATAAGGATTATGCTTTAAGCCTCACTCAAGAACAGATGGGTCTCTGGACATCTTTCTCCCTTCCCTTCTTCCTCCCTCCCTCCCTTTTCTTCCTTCCCACCATCCCACCCTTCCTTCTTTCCCTCCATCCTGCCCTCCTTTCCCTCCCTTCCCTCTTTCCTCCCTCTCCCTTTTCTTCCTTCCCTCCCTCCCTTCCCACTATCCCCTTTTCTTTCCTTCCTCCCTCTCCCTTTCCTTCCTTCCTTCCTTCCATTCCCTCCCTCCCTCCCTTTCAATCCCTCCAGGACACAAACTGGACTCGGGGGCCACAGTTGTAGAAACAAATAATTATTGTTTAAAAAATACTTTTGACATTCCCCGCCCTCCTCCGCCCTTCTTTCTCCCAAGAGGCCCCTCCGTCTCAGGGGCAGCGGGAGAGAAGCCCAGCCGAGGACGGAGAAGAGGCTTCGGGGCCCTTCAGCCAACGGGGTGGCCGGGCTCGTCCTCGCGGAAGTCGGGCAGGTTCCTGGGGACGTCCACGCAGCCGATCCTGGGGGTCTGGAAGGCCAGCGGGGAGAGCAGGGCCTTTTGCCCGGGTTCCGCCGGCTGCCCATCCTTGATGGCTTGGCGGAGTCTGCTGGGGTCCGAGAGCCGGGTGACCGAGAAGCTGAAAGGCAAAGGGGGGGCTTCAGCTTCCTCTCGGCTTCAGAGGCGCTAGGAGCAGCTGTGAAGGGAGGCCCCGAGGCGGTGCCAGCTGCTGCTCTTCGAAGGTGGTAGACTGCTCCTCGATAGGGAGGCTCTGCTTCGCTTGCTGGGTCCCCTTGGAGAGCCGCGGCCCGAGTGACCCTCTTCAGGCCCTCGCAGAGACCCCTCCGTTTGCCCCCACCCAGAGCGCCAGCTCCCCTTCGGCCGCCCTCCGCAAGGATTCACTCTCCCCCATGTCCGACTTTAGGACTCGTCTGCTTTTATTTCTCTGCCTCCCTGCCTCGCGTGGCCCACAGGCAGGAGGAGCCTGCAAAGACAGGGATCTCCAGGGGGAAAGTGGGGCTGGGGTGGGGGGGTCTCAGGAGGGCCGGCGATGCCACCCCGGCTGCTGCGGCTGCGGCTGCAGGGGAAGGGAGCGCCCGGCGTCATCGCTGCCTCCTGCCCCTTCACAGGCCCAGCCGCCTGGGGCTGTACCTGAGGCTGGGGAAGGGCAGGAGCTTCCTCTGCAGTGGGCAGTCGGGGAAGCCGAGGCTCTTCAGCTCCTGGGGAGAGACGAGCGCAGGAGTCAACCAGGCACCCTCGGCCACACCTGCAGTCCCGCCATCCCTCCTCCTGGCTGCACCCCCCCTGCCCCCCCACCCCAGGACCAGCCCCCTGCGCGCGCAGGGGAGGCGGGAGGGAGGCCTACCTCCAGGCTGTGGACGTGGATGGTGCGCAGGGCCCGTTCCAGGATGCCCACCTGCAGGCTCAGCTGGAGGACCCGGTCCTGCAGCTGCCTGTTCTCCCCCTCCAGAAGCTGCACTCTGGGGGGGGACGAGGGGGAAGCTGCTCAGGGTGCCCCCCCTGCACAAAACTCCCCTCCCTCCCTCCCCTTTTCCTTCCCTCCTGGGCCCCCCAGAGGAGAGGCCCCCCACCCCCGGGTCCCCCCCGGAGGAAGGAGGGAGGGAGGGGGGCCTCTCCCACCTGCTCTGGAGGGTGCAGAGGGCCTGGCCACGGCTCTGCTTGGCCTCCTCCAGGCTGTGCAGCTGCTCCAGGCTCTTCCGCTTCTCTCGCAGGAGGCTCTCGTTCTCGCTCGTCACCCGCTGGATCAGCAGCTGGTCCTGGGTGCAAAAGCCGGCACCCCCAATTGGCTCGTCAGGCCGCCCTGCTGAGAGGGGCTCCCCCGGGGGGGGGTTGAGGCTGGGGGGGCTCCGGCAGGTGAGGCTCAAGGCAGCCCACCTGGGCTGGGGGGGTCCCTCCAGGAGGGGCCGGCTCTACCTTTTCGGCCTGGCTCTTGCACAGCCGGACCTCGTTCTCCAGGTGCCGGATGCGAGAGTCACGCAGCTTCACCTCACCGAGCAGCCTCTCCTTCACCTGCCGCAGCTGGACTTTGTGCCGCAGGCGCCGCTCGCTCTGTTTCCTGGGTGTGGGTGTGGGGGGGGGGACTTAGGGGGCTCGGCCCTGGGGGGGAGCAGCCCAGCCCCCAGCCCCCCCCCCCCGGGCAAGCGGAGGCTCACCTGAGGGAGAGGTCCACCTGCCTCAGGACCTGCCTCTGCTCCTCGCACAGGGCCTCCTTCTCCCGCTGCAGGGCGGAGAGCTGCTCCGAGAGCCTCTGGCTCTGGCCCTGGCAGTGCAGCTGCTGCGGGGAGAGGGCGGGGGGACGGGGGCTCAGCCGGGGTTCCGGGGGGGAGGGGGGCCTCCCTCCGCCTGCCAGGGCCACCGACGACCTTGGCGAGGACCCTCCTCTCCTCCTCCAGGGCCTGCAGCTTCCCCTCCTGCTGCTGGACCTGGGCCTGCCGGTCAGCCAAGGCCCGGAGCAGCTGGGCCTCCTTCTCCCGCCAGAGCCTCCGCTGCTGCTCCTCCCGCTCCAGGAGCTCCCTGCAAGGGTTGGGGGGGGG
>NW_020769456.1:299674-329528 GCF_900518735.1 Pseudonaja textilis
CTCTAGTAAGGGGAAGCACCCGGACCACAGCTCCCTTCCTTCCTTCCTTCCTTCCTTCCCTCCATCGGGGTCTCCCTCCTCCCACCCTCCGGCCCCTCTCTCGGCTCCTTTCCCAGCTGCACCCCCAAAGCCTACCCCCCCCAAAAGGAACCCCGGCTGAGGGGGGGGGGCTGCTCCTCCTACCGCATCTTCTGCTCCTCCTCCAGCTCCCTCCTGCCCAGGGCGGCCTGGGGCTCCGAGAGCTGCCGGCTCTCCTGCAGCCTCCGCTCCAACTCCTCCACCTGGGAAGGGCCGAAGCAGGGACTTTAGGGGAGAGGCCCCTCTCCAGCCCCCCCAAAACACACCCCCCCCGTTGCCTGCTCTCCTTTTGCAGCGGTGCGGGCCCCTGTTGAGGAGGAGGAGGGGGAACCTCCCTGGCGGTGCAGGGGATCCTCGACTTACGACCGTCCGTTGAAAGACCGGGGGGCGCTGGGGCCACTGACCCTTTTCTCGGCCTGGGCAGCCCGCTGGCTCTCCTGGGTCAGCTGCTCCCGCAGGCGGCTCTGCTGCTTGGCGGCCTGGGACAGCTGGAGCAGCTGCAGCTCGAGTTCCTTGGCCTGCTGCTGGCTGAGCTCCCCCCGCGAGGCCAGCGCCCCACAGGCCCTGGAGGCCTCCCGCAGCTTCCCCTGGGCCTGCCTCAGCTCGGCCTGCACCTGGGGAGGGAGGGAGGGAGGGAGCGCAGGCCCTTCAGCCGGGGAGCCCCCCACCCGTCCCCAACCCCGACTGGACCCTGGGACCACAGGGACCCCCCCCGGGTGCCCCCACCCACCTTCAGGTTTTCCTGCTGCAGCTGCAGATTCTGGAGCCTGAGTTCCAGAGTCCTCTCCTGCTCCAGCCTCAGCTGCTTCTTGGTGGAGATCGGGGCCTGTCGGGGGGCCCAAAGCAGCCCCGGGGCCTCTTCCTGCGGCGGCTGCGGGGCTCCTTTCTGGGGGGGTCCCTGCGTGCAGAGGGGAGGTGATGAGGAAAGGGTGGGGTGCTCCCCCTCTCCCTACGGGGTGGCCCCCCTTCCACACCTGCTCCGTGTCCCCACCGGCGCTTCCCAGGGCGGGGCGGGGAGGGCGGGGCCGCAGCTCCGCGCCTCTCTCGGTGGGCGCTCAGCTGACGCTGCACGGCCAGGATCTCCCCCTCCCGGAAGGGTCCCTCCTCTCGCTGCTGGGCTTGGACCGGCTTCTCCAGCTCTGCCATCCTGCTGGCTTCGGAGAAAGGGAGGCTGTGGGTCAGAGGGCAGGGGGAGAAAGGGGACTTTGCGGGCAGAGAAAGGGGGAGAGGTGCTACATCCCCCTCCCACCCCCCGAAACCCAGGCTCTCCTCCCACCCCGCACCCCAGTGAGCCCGAGCTCTTGGAGCAGCCCATGCCTGGATCCTGGTTCCGGGGGTCTCTTCCGTGAGGGTGGAGGAAGAGGGGTGCCTGTTTGGGGTGAGTGGCGCCTCCTGGACCCTCCAGGACAGAGACGATGTCAGCGGGTGACATCAGAAAGGGGCAGGGTCCCCCTCCCCACCTCACACTTCAGAAGCTCACAGAAAGAGGACAGGGGGGCCTTAGTTGCCCTCGGAGACCCCCCAGCCCTGCTCCCCCTGACCCCCGGCAGCTGTGCCTGGGGGTCTTCCTTCCTTCTCCCTCCGATCCCCGCTTCCCTCCGTCCTTGTCGTGCCTTTCAGACTCTGCGCACAGGTAAGATCAGGCCACGCTCCGATATCTGACATCGGGGAGGCTTTTCGGGTACGGGGCAGATAAAAAACTCTGATAAAAGTTCTATTTTTAACGCTTGAGCCAAACAGGGGTGAATGAATGAAGTTCCTAAGGCTTGTGGACTTCAACTCCCAGAATTCCCCAGCCGGCCGGTCCCCAAGTCTTAAAAGTTGCCCAGGTCCTGAGACCTGGACGTTTATTTCCTTCGATTTCGCTCTTGGAATCTTCATGCCAAACATCCATCCGTTCCTTTTAAAGTCCTCCAAGGTCCCAATCTAAAAAGAACTGGCTGTCGAGGGCCCAAATTACCACACTGGCTGTCCATCTGCTCCCTGGTCCGGCATCTGATCTTCTTCCCACATCTTCACCCTGGCTGGAAATTCGGGGCAGGAGAGTCTGCTTGCCAAAACTCCCCCGTCCTCCTCCTCCTCCTCCTCCTCCCTCTCTCTCAGGAGACGCTGGTTCAGGCGCTCGCACTCGTGGGACAGCTCCAAGACCTGTGGGTTTCATTTTTAGGGGGTGGATTAAACTAATTAAATAAATGTATTTCATAAATAAGTCATTAATAATCCATTAAGTTAATAATTCTTTAAATACATTTATTTATTAAATGTATTAAATTTAGATTTAAGCAAACATAGAGCCTACTTTACGACTTAAAGCCTTTCACTTAGTGACCATTTGAAGTTACAACAGCACTGAAAAAAGGGACACGGCCGTTTCCCGCATAGCCGCTGCAGCAACACGATCAACATCCAGGCTCTTGGCAACAGACTCATACTTACGACGGCCACAAGTGTCCTGGGGTGTGTGGGTGTGTGTCAGGCGATGCCCTCCTGCGACCGCCTGGCCAGCAGAGTCAGGGGAGGCCAGCCTAACCGAACAGCCGCGTCCGCTCACCTTGGCCTCAAGCCGCCCGTTCTCCTGCAGCAGCTTCTCGTGAGCCAGGCGCAGAGACCCCCGCTCTTCTGTGGCCCCCTGCAGCACCTGCAGCTCCCCGTAGAGACGGAGAAGCTCAGCCTTGGAGCTGCGCAGCTCCTGCTGGTTCCAGGGGGGATGGGGAACATGGAACGGGAAGGGAGTCATTCGGACACAACAGGGATTAGTGAGGAACAGCCCCCCCCTCCCCCCCCCAGCACCTGCAGTGGTGGAGCCCAGCTGGGTCCTGAAACGTCGGCAAGAAAGCGGCCAGGCTCAGAGACCCCCGCGGCCCCCTCAAGGACCCCTCCCTTCAGGTCAGCCCACCCGGGGCTCCCCTCCAAGGGCTGCGGGGAGGATCCACACGGGAGGCGTCCATTGGGGAGCGATGTGACCCACGTGCTTAAAGCTGCCTCCCAGGTCGCTGGCTGCCTCTCTGCTGGCTGACAAGCCCCCCGGAGGGGCCCATCTCTCTGCCTCTGGAAAGCAAAGCCGGTCGTGCAGCAGCAGTCTATCTGTCGGCAGGTTCTGCTCTCTGGCCTTCCACAGCTCGGACGCAGCAGCTAGAGGGAATCAGGAGGTCGCTTGGGGAGGCCGGGCTCAGTCTGGGGCCTCTCAGCCTCCTCGCCAGCTTGAAGCGGTGAGGATTCCGCCCCCCATGTTCCCCTGCCAGCCGGGCCTCTCTGCTTACTGCCGGAATCAGGGTCCAGGGCCGAGAAGGGTTCTCTGGGGAGTGAAGGTCTTGCCAAGGGCTCAACAGGCTGCTCGCCCCTCTCTTCCTCCTTGCCCAGCGATCCTGGCCAGTTCTCCGCTCCTGGCCAAAGAGATTTCAGAGCTCCCCCACTGACGAGGGAAGGGTGGGGAATTGCAGACCTGGCCCGGCCCATTGGGAGGCTTCAGCTCCCAGAATTCCCCAGCCCAGTCGCCTTCCAAGGAAACGAGAAAGCCGTGAGTGAAAAAGGGAGGAAGCCCAAGAGAGACCTACCAACCGGGCCACGCAGGTTCCCTCGCTCTCCCTCTGCCACGTCCAGATCCTCCTCCAGCGCTGGGATCCCATCTTGGGCGCTCCGAAGCTTCCCTGGGGCTCCATCCAAGCCTCGCGTGGCCTCTTCCCAGACCGGATCAGGGCCTTTTCCTTTCCCATTTTTCTCACCATTTCTTTTCTTTTCCCCTTTGCTCACCGTCCCTTCGATGTGGTGCAGGGATTGCTGTAGCTGGTGAAATTCCTCCTTTGTCCTCGGGTGAAAGAGATGCCATTCATCCTTCAGGGAAAAGCAAAAGAGACTTAAAAAAAAAAAAAAAAGAGGTTCTGGTGACTCTGGAATTCTGTGAGAAGACCAGCAAGTGGCCCGACTGGAGACCCGAACTCTCCCCCAGTGCAACGAACAAGGACAGGGATTCAGTTCACGTAAAGCTCTCCCTCCTCTTGGTGCACCCCCCCCCCCCCCCCCCCCAAACAGAAAAGACCTGCACTTGTAGGGAAGCCCCGCAGGGTCTCCCCAGGCGGTGGGGGGCTCCCAGCTCCTGCTCCAGAGCCTCCATCCGCTCCAGCAAAGAGCTTCTCTCTACCAGCAAGTAGGCCACCTGCTCGCTGGGGCTGCTGTGGACGATGCCGGCCAAGCCCTCCAGCGCCAGCAACTCGGCCACCTCCTTATGCTGGGACTCTGGGGAGAAACACAAGGTAGACCCCTGCCTTAGCACCGGGCCAGGGCACAGGCTCCTCTCTTGCCCTTCCCTCTTCAGAGGAGGGGAAATTGTATGCCACTTTCTGCCCCTAAAGGAAAAGCAGTGGAGAAAGGAGGAAGGGTCCGGTCTAGCCATGCCTGCGAGGAAGCCTGCCCTGTGACCTCACCACCCCAACTCTACCTTGTGCACTTGCACTACAGTACGGTCTGCGGGAATGGGAAGGGTGAAAGGTTGTGTCTCTTGCAAGGAAGTTCCCCTCCGGCCAGGAAAATTCTGGAAAGTGGCCGAGGGCAGGTACCGTGCTCCAGCTGCATCTGGGTGAACTTCGTCCTCAGCTCTTCGTTTTCCCGCTCGTATTCTGCCGCCAGAGCATCCCGCGCCTCTGTCAAGGCCCGGACGTGATCAACGTAATTCTGCACCTGAAGAGGAGGAGGAGGAGGAGGAGGGTCCAGAGACAGAGTTTGGCTGCTTTATCAGCTGACCAAAGGGCTCATCTCCCAGCCTCCTTGCCAGTGTTAAGGCACCGCCTGGCAACCTTGGCAGTTTGCAGGTGGGTGGACTTCGACTCCTAGAATTCCCCAGCCACAGTAAAACCCAACTTTCCAGATCCTGATGGTCACCAGATGGCACTCTGGCTCTGCTCAAGGACCTCTGCCACCCCCACCCCCCCACACCCCCTTTGGTTCTTCCTCCACAGATCAGAAATCTGCATAACCAGAAATTCAAGCCTCCTCCCTCCCTCCCTCCCTCCCCAGGACTCATTGGTTGGTCCCAGAGTCCCAGAGTGGGGGGGGGGTGTTTGCAGATTTCATTGTCCAAATGACAGCACCTGACACCAGCGGGGGATCAGGGCCAAAGCAGAGTGACGCAACTCACCTTCCCAGGTTCACAGCCCCGAAGACAAACATTGGCAACCGACCAAGAGACTCACACCGCAGGCAGCCTCTCTTTCCAGCCTTTCGCCTGGGAGCAGGCCACCCGCCCCTCAATTCCACTCGGATCCTTCTCCCCTTTCGTTGACCCAAAGTCCAAGAACAATCAAACTGGACCCCGAAACTGTCAAGCAGGACGGAGGCAGCTGGTGTGCCTGCCCTTCCTTCTCAGCGGGAGGGAAAGGGAGCTTTTGCAAAGCGGGGGGTGGGCGGCGGTGGGCTGCCAGCAAGGTGGCAAGGGCTGGTTTCCCCCCCCTGTCAAGATGACGACAGCCGGGAAAGGAAATGGATCATCGGCCGAGCCAGGGAAGCGATGCTTGGCGTGGCCTGCAAGGAACCTGGGGCTCTTATTGTCTTCAGTCGCCGCTTTGAAGGCTGCCGAGGGGGAAGAAACCCACCCAGAGCTCTTCCCTGCCCCCAGATCAGACGGGCTCGAGGAGGCAGGAAGCGCCGCTCTGTGGATGCCGTGTCCTTCAAGGGGCTCTGCACAGGAAGGTCCCCTGCGGGCATCTGACACTGAACACTTCATACCCGAGACGCTAAAAGGCCAGGAAAGGCCTCAAGAATGTGCTCTCTTGGGTCCAAGAAAAGCAGGATGTATGACAACAAAGACACCGCCGGGTTTGGTCGGTCTCTGGAGAGGCTTCAAGGGCAACCGGAGACCAGGCCGAGAGGCCGAACTGGGGCATCGGCCACTCCCAATGGCCTGACGCCTGACCACGGCTGACCCCTTGCCAGCTTCTCCAACTATCAGGCCATGGGAGGACTTGACTCCAGAAGTGGTGGGCGCTCCATCACTCAGGCTGTCAGGAAAAGGCTGGGCAGCCTTTTGTCTAAAACTGGTATAAGGGGATTGGACTAGATGACCTCCAAGGTCCCTTCCAACTCTGTTATTCTGTTCTAATTACATGCCAGTTCCCCAAAAGTCCACTTCAGCAGAGGTGAAGCCAAAAGTCTGAGTTAGAAGCTAAACGTTCACTCCGGTTAAACTTGAAGGTGGCTTGAAAGGATTCACAGCTTGTTTTCACTTAGCAACTGCTTCATACAGCGGCCATTCAGTTACCAGGATGTTGTTACCAGGCGCCGGCGTGAAAAAATAAGGGGACGACTAACCACCCTGTGACTAATTTAACTGCAGCGATTCACTTAACAACGGCAGCAAGAAAGGTTATAAACGGGGAAAAACTCATTTAACACTTCCTCACTTAATGGAAATTCTGGGCACAAGGGTGGCTGTAAGTTGAGGACCACCTGTAGTGGGGCACCTACTAATGAACCGCACGCCTTTCAGGAGAGCCACTGGGCATGTTCCCAGGTTCCCTCCCATGGCTGGAAACAAGGGACCCCCCATCACCTCTCTCATCTCTTCCTCCAGCTGCTGACGGAGCAACGCCCCAGAGGCGGAATGCAGGTCCTCCGGGCCACGCAGAAACCAGGGCCACGCGTGGGCTAGCTGGGTCTCCGAGGGGGCGGTGGTGGCGGTGGTGGTGGCAGCAGCGTCTCCTCCTCCTTCGGCCTCCCCCAGCTGCTGGAAGAGAGAAAAGCACCAGAAGCCCAAGTCAGTCCCCTCCCTCAAGGAGGCCGGCATGGCTGTACAGCCGGGCAACCAGCCTTGGCATCCACATGGCTTGGACCAGCTCTGGCTTGGCACTCCGGAAGCAACCACAGAAATCGGATCTAAGGAAATTCTAAGCAAACAGATCCCAATCGTCCCCAGCCAGCACTGTCCAAGGCTGGGGAGCATGGAGGTTGGAATCCAATGCATTGAGAACTCCATCCACCTGCATATTCATGCATTAGTACTATGTAAAGACTAGAGTATATGGCTTTGTTCGGGGATTTTATAATTTTATAATTTGGCTTTGCTCCGGTATATATAAAAATACATATACATATAAATATACATAGTATATATAACGCACGCATACAGACAGACCCATGGAGAGAGGTTTTCATTTTATTTACTTAGCCATCCCACTTGCAAAGGGATATCAGTGGCTTATAAATTTAAATAATGTTTGCATGCCTTGCAAATTTTTGCCTTTTAATTTAGCTCTTCCGGGGTCCAGTGTGTGTGTGTGTGTGTGTGTGTGTGTGTGTGTAAAAAGCACACATACATTTATGCATAAACATAGAAGGAACCTACGCGCCCGTTATATCCTTGCCCAGTTTTGCAAGGTGGAAGTCCATATAACTGGAATAAAATCAGCCAATAAATATTTATAGCCGTATTTTGGTGGGGGGGGGGGGAACCCGGTGGCGAGTACGTTCTTCAACCGCAGCGCCTTGAGTGGAGCCTCCCCGGGCAGGAGCAGTCTACCCTCCCCTGCGCCCTCCGCTTCCAGCCTGGCTGAATCTCGGCGCCCGCCGCCCCTCCTGGCCCCCCAGGCTGACTCACCGGCCGGCCTCCCTCCATGAGGGCGGCGCGGCATAGGCCGGACCGGGCGGGAGCGCAGCCCGCAGAGAAGGCCGTGAAACCATGGCAACGCGCGGTCCAGGCGTGAGGAGACGCTGTCAAGGAGCCCTGGCAACTGGCCACGCCCCCTTAAAGAAACCGCTCCCCATTTCTTTCGCACTGAGCCCACCAGGGGATCTAGCAAATTGTGGGGGGAGGGGTTTGCCTCCAAATGAGGAAGGGGACGCTCTTCTCCTGCAGGTAGCCCACCCTGCCATGACCCACACATGAAAATGGAGGGAGACAGAAGCTTTGAAACCTGGTTTATAAATGCGGTACAAGGAATGTCTGAACGCATACATGGGAGAAAGCAACCGGTGCAATCCTTGTCTTAAGGAGGCAAGCCAGGTTCAGGCTCCAGCATCATCCCAGGGATGTCCCACTGTGCTAGAATGCTCTTCAGCAGGGCTTCTTAATCGTGGCCACTTTTAAGTATGTGTGGATTTCAACTCCCAGAATTCCCCAGCAAGCATGCTGGGAATTGAAGTCCACACATCTCAAAGCAACCCCAGTTGAGAAAATGATGTTCTACTGATAATTTCTCCCCGAGAAAGAAGCAACAAGAGCCAGCGACAGCCCCTGTGTATTATAAGTGAACTCAGAGCCCATCTGAATAGCACTGCACTAAGAAAACCAGCTGGTTTAACCGTGGTTTACAAAACACGCCCTGAATATAGGGCACACACGTCAAAACCCCCACATTTTGCCTGGCGCGTGCGAAGCCAAAGACACACAAGGCAAGCTAGAACAAGGCATAAAATTTCTTAAGTTTAGTTTCTGAATTTTTTTATTATTATTCTGAATATTGTCTTCCTTTTTCACAGCCTTCCTTAAGTATCACAATTCTTTTTCCGGTCAATTTTAAGACACAATCCAAGAAGCCTGACAGTTATAGACAGTTTGCAGATGCTGGGCGACCAATTGTACCGTTGGGTCCTTGCAACAAATGAACCGTCACATGGCTTAGTTAACCTGGGGTGGGCCATGAAAGCACAGCCGTTTCAAGCAAGGCAGAACTGAGCAGGTACAGGAAATCTTTGACTCACGACAAGCAGTAGCAGAAATTCCGTCAGTAAGCAGTGCAATCTCTGAGTTGCGCCTGATTTTATGACCATTTTTTGCTTTGGTCATTAAGCAAATCAGCCCCCCCCCCCCAATTGATTTTGATTAGCAAAAGCTCCCTGGGAAAGTCGCAACTGGTGATCACGTGACCTTAGGATGTTGGTTGCCAAGCAAGCACATTTTCATCCGGTAACCATGGGGACGCTGCAGCAGTTTGTAAGTGCAAGGACCAGCTGTCAGTCACGTTTTTTAGCATTGTCATATCTTTGAACAGCCATTAAACAAATGGCCGTAAGTTGAGGACTACATGTATAAAATTCATACTTCCTAAAGCATCAAAGTAGAAGATGGAAGATTTTAGCCATTTGACTTTTTTTTCTTGCAGGAGAACAGGAAAACATTAACTTCAGAGAAGGTCAGATGGAGACATTTTGGAAGAAAAAGACATTAGAACGTTACTGGTCCCCCAAACTCCAATGGATCTAGAAGCTCTTATTTTGTGTAAACTGGCTTAAATTCCAGGTGGAATGAGATTCAGAAATTGACTAGAAACCTTTTCAATTTTTCCTGAGTGATTTTTACCAAGGCAGCAGGAAAAAAAAATCAGAGAGGTTGCTGTCTGACCCATCTCCAAAACGCCAACCCCAATCCCGCACTAGAGCGAGTCGTGGCTTGGAATGTTCCAGTCCTTTAAACTTTCCCACCAATGAGCAGCAAACGGGCCTGGAGATGTGCAAAGAAACCAGGAAGCTGTGTCAGATTCCGCCTCCTGGACCCCAGTTAAGAGATCTCTGTTAACAGGAAATAGAAGCTTTCCAGTGTCACCAGTTTCACCGTCACCAGTTCCTATCGGCTCTTGAATTTATAGCTGAGAATTCAGAAAAAAATCACATTTATCCACCAGGGAATCATTTTTCCATAAAGGCTCTGTGCTGGGATACTAGGTGGCCTACAATCTTGTCCTCAATCTCTACGCCTTGGGCAATTTCCTCCTCTGAGATGGACAACGGGGTTTCTGACTCCTTAGTGACCACGATCACTGTGGTTCTTCGCGAGTCCAGGGTGTTGGCAACGACCACCTGATGGTTGTATTTGGCCAGGGCCTGCCTGGCTTTCTCAACCAGGATCAAAGGATCAGTTTCCAACTTGAAGGAGATCACAAATGCCTCAGGGGCCCATTCCTTAACCAGCGGAGACAGCATTTTGGGTACCATCTTCATGGTTATCTGCAACAAGGGAAGCAGAGAGAATTTAGCAAAAGGCAGGCACATTTTCAATCCAGAGAAGAAATAGCAACAATTGCTACTCATGGCACTCTAATGAGTTTCTTCTCCAAAGCGCCAGAAGGCAGGACAATAAACAACAGATGGAAACTAATCAAATAGAGAAGAAACCTAGAACTTCAGGAACAATTTCGTGGCAGTGAGGACAGTGGAAGTTCTGGTCTTCAGACACTGTGGGTGCTCCAAGAAACTGGAGGTTTCTAAGAGGAGACTGGACAGTCATTTGCCTGAAATGGTAAAGAGCAGAGCGCTGGACTAGAAGACCCCAAAGCTCCCACCCAACTCTGTTATTGTTGTCACCTTTGGCCCCTTTCCAGCTCTCTCTGTCTCTCCGAATTCTCCCACTTTTCTATCTCACAGCTGCCATCCTTATGAAAGGGCATCTCTTACCTGGAGGGGCCCATCGGAAGACTGGATTTTATGTTCAGGCATCTCTGAAGGGGGGATATAGAAATCTGACACAGCTGCTGCCAGGTAGAACATGGCGCTGGAACCTGATGGAGCAGAGTGTGAAAAACACGGGGATGAAAGGAAATCCAGCTGCTCCATCCTTCCAAAATAAAACCGTAAAAGCTACATTGTCTGCTGACAATTCTACACTTTAATAACTATACAACCTTGAACTGATATGGCAAGCCATTATTATGCTACCAAGGAAAAGATTGACTCAAGCTGGCAAAACATATGTAATGCTCCTTCTTCTTCCCATTTTCCCAGAAAAAGACTATGAGGTAGGTTAGGCTGAGAAAGAGGGACTGGCCCAAAGTTGTTCAGTGCCTGAGAGAGACCTAGCATTCCCAGGTTCCTGGGCACCTTGACCAACTGTAGTATTTCCATGTATTGTATTTACTCTTACTGTAATAGTGTTTACATGCATTGAATTGGCTCTATTTCCAGCTACTGTACTTCAGTTCCTGTCTTAGCTTGTTTGCATGTAGTGTTTGCATGGATTGTTTTAGATATATTTGCATTTAAGGTATTGAACTTACTTTTTCACTTAGTTTTTGCATGGATTGCATCAGCTGCACTTGCAACTATTCTAATAACAAATGTTTGTATGCGCCGGCGTGTTTTGGCATGCCTGGCTTGCATTGCCGTCCTGCCTTTCATGTAAAGGCCTTTGCACGTCTGTCTCCCTCCCTCCCAGGCCTCCAGCGGGGCCTCACCGAGCGGGGCGAGGGCGCGGGCGGCGGCGCGCAGCAGGGCCAGATATTCGGCCAGCCCGGCGAACTCCAGGGCCAGGAAGGCGCCGTCGTCCCGGGCCCGGCCGTAGGCGCGCAGGGCAGGCAGGAGGGCAGGGAGCGCTCCCTCGCGCACGCGCACCGCCCCGTCCTCCTCGTGCACGCGCAGCAGGTCCAGCAGGGCCGAGCCGGGCGGCGGCAGGGCGCGCGCCCAGGGAAAGGCCGAGCGCGTCCGGTGGAGGAAGCAGACCCCGTAGCCGGCCGCCGCCAAGCGCTCCGCCGAGGCCGCCCCGCGCCGCCCGCTGCTGAAGTTCTCCAGGAAGCGGACCGCGCGGGCCTCCAGCGGCACCTGCGTCCCGCCGGACGTCACCAGCGCCACACGACGGCCGCCAGCCCGCTGCGCCTCCGCCCAGGCCCGGACGCGACGCTCCGCCTCGGCCGTCGCCGCCGCCTCCCGCTCCCAGGACGCCGCCATCGTCCCCGCAGCCGCCATTGCTGTCGACTCGGCCAGAAGCCCCTCCTCCCGCGCCTGCGTGCAACTATCGTTCCGGGAACTAGTCAGAGCGCCTTTCCGGGAAGCAACCGGAACTTTCTCGCCGAGCGCTTCATGGCACGACGGCTGCTACTTGTTGCGCCTGTGCGCCACGCCCGTCACAATCAGAGCGCTATTCCGGAAATCCTAAGCGGATATGGCGTATAAGATGGACATTTTTCGAGCATGATGGCGGTCGCCGGAAGCCCCGCCCCTCCCTTGGCAACGGCAGCCCTAGCAACGGCGGCGGGAGAAGATGGCCATGCAGACGGAGTGGCTGGTGCCTCTGGCTCAGCCCCGGCAGAAGAAGCGGCGCTGTGAGCTCTGCCTCGGTCCCGCCACCGTCCGCTGCGCCGCCTGCTTGGTCACCTACTACTGGTGAGTGGCCGGCAGGCGGGGCTCCGTCCGGGGAAGAGCCCGGGTGGGTTGCAGCCGTTGCAACGGACTGTTTGCTGCTGTAATTCTCCGCTCCAAGTGCGGGCCTTCAATACTCAGCCAAAGATTTAGCTGTAAAGTAGGTCAGAAGAATGTTAACAGGTGAAAAACTATGTAAAATAGACTTTATACAACAAGAACAACCACAACGATAACGATAACGATAACAATAACAATAACAATAATAATAATAATAATAATAATATATGCAGGGAAAGAGCCCAAAAGTACATGGTCCTCAACATATGCCCAAAATTTCCATGGCTGAGACGGTTGCTAAGTGAATCCCCCCTCTCCCCAGTTCGCGATGTTTCTCCACAGGATCTTTCAGCCAGTCGCTCTTTTCAGTGCCGCTGCCACTTCTTAAGCCCAGCACCCATTCAACGCATTCCTACTTGCGTTTTCGTCTTCTTACCTGGCAATATGGGCAGTCCTGGACTTACGGCCGCAGTCGGGACCAAGATTCCTGTTGCTAAGCAAGGCGGACATTATTTTAACCCCTCTTCTCCCCCCGCTTGCCTTTCGCCAGCGACGTGGACCACCAGAACGCCGACTGGGTCAGCGTCCACACCAAGATCTGCCAGCTGCTCATCCCGCTGCGGGCGGCTCCCCCCTTCTACACCTCGGAGAAGGAGCGGAAACTCGGGGAGGAGCAGAGGCGGAACCGAGAGGTACGCCAGGCGGTCCTCGACCTACAACCACTGGGGAGAGCAGAATTTGCTAAGCAAGGCAGTTCTTAAATGAGCTTTGGCCCATTTTACAACCTTTCTTGTTGCAGCTGTTAATTTAGTAACACGGTTGTGAAGTCCCTGACTTCCCCATTGACTTTGCTTGTCAAAAGGTCACAAAAAGAGGACCATGTGACACACCCCCCCCCCGGGACACTGTGACCCTCATAAATGCAAGTCAGTCGCCAGGCGCCTGAATTTTGATTATGGGACCACAGGGATGCTTGCAAGGTGTCGAGGGTGAAGAATGGTCCCTTTTTTAAGGGCTGTTGTAACTTCCAAATGGTCACTAAACAAATGGCTGTAAGTCGAGGACCACATGTACCACGCCTCTTTCCTCAAAACCTACTAGAAGAAAATAACAACAATCGACCCCCACCCCACCCCACCCCCACAGATATTCCTGGCTGAAGTGACTTACGAGACGGCCCAGAATTTTCTCATCAAGGGCCACTATGAAGATGCCATCCCAGCCGCCCTGCACTCCCTGAAATTCAGCATCAGCATCTATGGCCCCAGTGCGGTGGAGCTGGTTCCCGCCTACATCCTCTTAGCCGAGACCAGCTTGGGTGAGTTCCAGGGTGGGGGGGGGGGGGAGGGATTAGGGGAGGAGGCCTCAACTGTTGTCTGATTGAGAAGTGGGTGCTTGTCTGTCTGTCTTCCTGTCTTGCTATCCTGTCTGTCTGTCTGTCTATCTCCATCTTCTCTATCTATATATCCATCGATCTCTATATCATCCATCACATCATATCGTATCTGTCATATCCACCCCTCTATTAAATTGTTGCCCATCTTATTTAAAAGTGACCTCAAGCTTATGGCCTGATTTGTGATCTTTCCAGCTGGCTCCTGCCGAGCAAAGTCAATGGGGCAAGCTGGATGTGTTTAAGAACCACAGTAAAGATGGTTGTAAAATTGGGTCCGGTCACGTGACGCCTCGCTTTATGAACAACTTCACTGTTCTTTTCTGAACTGAGTCGGGAATAGCGCTCCCAAAGTAGTTTGGATCTGAGCTTTGTGCCTGCAGCAGGCATTCTGTCTCTGCACAGACCAAGATTCCTCGCTGGTTTCCTTTCCTTGCGTGACGTGGCTGTGTTGGTTTTCCAGGCCTGGGTCACTTGTCGCAAGGTGAAGAGTACCTCTCCCAGGGCCAGTGGATCGTCCTCAAGAACACCCACTGCAGCTATGCCATTCAGTCCAAGCTGTATCGCAACCTCGGGCTCCTGCACGCCGCCAAAGGGAACTTCGATGAGTCTTTGTACCACCTGGCCAATGATGTGAGGCTCAGCAGGCAGAGGCACCCGTTGGGGGCCTTTCTCTTTTCCTTGAGAGGGGCGCTTCAGAAGGAGCAGCCACCCCAGGAGGGAGGAGGGGGTCACGGTCTGACCCAGGGGGAGTCGAAAAGGCAGAGTCGTTTCTTGATTAATTAAAACCAGACTCAGAGGGACTGAAATCCTTTCCAGTTATGAAAGCCCTGTGAGGGCCGGGCTGAGTCCCAGGTCAACCACAGAGTGGGTTTGCGTAACACGGAGAGGTTATTGAGAACTTCCTGCCTTCCCAACGTGATTGGAATCAGATGGGAACTTCAGTTTAAGTCCAGGGACTGAACACAATCTGAGAGCAGCCTCCTCAAGGATACTCCTCAGGGAGTATTGAGAGAACGTTTGCAGCTCAGGGTGAACCAGTGGGGCCCTGGGGGCTCTCTTTGCAGATGTTTCAGGGCCCAACTACGTAACTTTATCAGTGCTAGAAGGGAGTGGGGTTTGTGGAGGGGGAGGAGGAGGAGGAGAAGAAAGGCTGCGGGGTCCTTGGATCTCTGAGCTTGGTGGTTTTCTTGCCAATGTTTCACTACAAAACTACCCCCCTCCCCCTCCCCAAACCGCCTTTCCCGTCAGCTTCCACCAAGAGGCCTTATTGTGCGTCCCTCTCAACTCCTCCCCAATGGATTCCACCGCAGGTATATTTTGCGTGTTGTGCTTTTGGGACAACGAGCAACGTGGCCGTCTCCGGAGGCTACTTCCACATGGCCAACGTGTTCTCCCACCAGAATAAGATGGACGTTGTGGATTCCTTGTATTGTGAGGTCAGTGCACACACACACACACACACACACACACACACACACCCCTCCCCACAGACCCGGCTGGGAGTTTAGATGCAAGTGAGAATGAGTTCTCAGGCAGTAAAAATAGTTAAAAGGTTTAAGGGTTTACCCCACCCTAAAATGTTAGGCTCATGCCACTCAGCCCCCTTGATTAAATTCAAATAACCCTCCTTATTGTTATTATTATTGGAGCTTCCCCGTTTTCCCCCTCAGGTGGTTGATCTCTGGTACGATCACTTCAGCCACTTCGTTGAAATCCAGTACCAAAAACTGATCACTCCCGCAGAGGTGGACCTTCTGTCTGTAGAAGACGGGGTAGAAGAGGACGTACTGGGTAAGGAGCGCCCCCCCCTTCCCCTCCCCCAGAGTCCCTCACACCCTTCCCCACAGTTGAGACTCTCCCTCCTCTTCCTCCTCCAGACGAGAAGCAGCAGGCCGAAGCGATGCAGATGCTCAACTCCATCTTGCACTTCCGAGAAGCGTCTCTCAGGCCGCAGCCGGAGAAGGAGGCCAAACTGCTGCACGCCTTGGCCATGTTTCATTTCTTGGTCCACAATCTGGCAAAGGTCATTGGAAAAAAAATGCAAGTTTTGCAAAGCTTGAAGGGGGGGGGTGGGGGTGCTGGAAGGCAAAAGTCACAGAAGAGCCCAGGCCAAGAAAATGACAGAATGTTGTAAGGGTCATTGAAGGTCTTCTAGTCCAACTGACCCCCTGCTCAAGCAGGAGACCTCAGGCCGTTCCGGGCAAGTGGCTGCCCGATGTCTCCTTAAAAGCCTCGCCTAGAGCTTCTGGAGGGTAGCAGTTCCCCTGGTTTATTGTCCTCACTATCAGGAAGCTCTGGGGCTTTGGAGGGATGGGTCCACCCCCTCTTCTTCTTCTTCTTCTTCTTCTTCTTCTACTTCAGGGAAGCCCCTCAAATATTGGAAGGCTGCTCTCCGGTCACCCCCGATCCTCCTCCTCCTCTCTAGACAAGGCAGACCAAAGAACACGAGGAACCGTCTTACATCCCCCCTTCCCTAGTCTACACAGAGAAAGGCAGCAAGCACATTGGAACTTGCAAGGGGGGAAAAAACACCCAGCTGTTTGGGTTTAACTTTATTTGCCCTCTTCTTTCTTCTCCCCCTTCTCAACGTGCCTCGTTCCAGGCGGACGAATTTGTGATGAGATTTCTACAAACCACACAGTCCCTGCCCAAATGCGACCCGAACGAATCGCTCTACCACCTGGTCAAACTGATCAAGTCCAAGGAAGAGCAGGCCAAGTAGCTCTTTCCAACTCCCTCAAGGTAAGCAGCCACCAGCCGCCGCTCATCTCGGGCCTCCTTTTGCCAGCCGTCTTTCCGGTTCCAACGAAAAGGGTCTGTCTGACGTCTCTGTGGGATGACAATGGTTGGGGGACTCTTGCACAACCCTCCTGGGAGGCAAGATCCGGGTGACCTGCAAGGGAGCAGGGACAGGGAGCCGTGAAAGGGTGGAAAGGACACTTGTCCCTTCTCCACCCTCGGGGCCGTGGCAGCGTCCCCAGGGTCACGTGATCAACGTCCAGGGAGAGGCCAGATTCACTTAAGAGCCATGTGGATCCCTTAACCAAAGTGGCAAGAAGAGTCGTGAAATGGGACAAAACTCACTTAGCAAATGTTTCATAAATCGTGGGCTCCATTGGGGTTGTAAGCCGAGGGACCACCTGTATGTCCCAAGGGGTGGCCAGCAGGTGCTTGGTTCACACACCCTGCAGAACCCAGGTCTGTTTAGCCAGAGTTGGTTGAAGAGGCACCACTGGCCGTAGTCGCCCCACGCACAGCAAACCATAAACCTCTCTGGGTCTGAACGAAAGGGCCCAATTGTCAAAGCCTGAGAGGTAATGATTATCTTTTTTAATTTCTCTCTCTATGGAGCTCTGTGAAGGAGAATCGGAGCCGCCTTGGGAAGAGGAGAATGTGGGTGGGGGGACGGAAGCCATTTCTGGGGAGAGCCCCTTTGCTATCATCCCAGTGTCAGGACGTTTTCACATTTCTTTTGGTTTGAGGCCGGGATGAGTCCCCAGAGAGCAGCCAAAGGCATGGATGGTCCCATCTAGGAGGCTGTTTCGCACCCTGTGGGAAGGGGGCTGTACACATGCACCATCCAAAGGAAACACCCCCCCCCCCCATGGACTCTTTGGCTGCAGGAGGTGCCTGCTACTTCTGATTGTTCGTCAAATCCTCGCTTTTATTGTTCGTGTCATTTCAAACTGACCCAGATGAATGTGGTGCCTCTGGCGTTTCTCAGAGGGTGGGATGCAGCTGAAGGGGAGGTGCGGGTGGGCGCAGGCTTTCCGGCCCTGTTGATCAGGGGGAGGGGGCTCTCTCTCGGGGGTATCTCTGGCCTTTCCTTCCATCTGCAGGGGGTGGGGGGGAGGCTAAGACCCAGCAGAGAAGTTTGAGGGAACCAAGTCAAGTCCTTCAGTGGGCAGTTCTCCCCTAACCACCCTCCTCCCGCTGCTGCTGCTACTTAAAAAGAAGTTTAGGAAACCAGCAACCTCTAAAAGCCGGTGTGTGTGTGTGTGTGTGCGTGTGTGCGTGTGTGTGTGTGTGGAATCACCACCACCAGGAGATCCCTCGTCCCGCGAGTCTGGTGGGCACGGCTGCTCTTCCAAACGTCCTTCTAAGCAGCGGGGGACCCCCCTCCTTTCTCTCTTCTGAGGGCTCCCCTGCTCCGTTCCTGCTGTTCGTCTTGAGGACTCGGCCTCTCCCCAAACATCCTGAGTGGCTGCCCGGGATTGGGGTGCAGCAGTCGCTTCCCAGAATCCCCTCGTGTCCTTTCTGGCTTTCCTTCTCTCCCTTCCCCCTGGGCACTTCAGGAAAGAGCTTCCCTCCCCCGCCCTCGACCTCACACAGTAACACAGCAGAACACAAAAGTTAGCATTTTTAAAAAAAAAAACCTAGAAATGTAATTCTTTTATTCAAGTGCGGTTACGTGGATGCCTTCGGTTTACAAACAAATAAATAAAATATACATATATTATTAAATAGGCGCATTTAATTGTCTTGCTTCAGGATTTTTCTTTCTTTTTGCAAACCTGTCGAGGACTAGCAAACACAAAACAGGAAAGGCCTTTTTTATATTTTTTAAACCACGTTGGCTGACTAGACTAAAGAAAAACCTAACGTTATCAGTGCAACGAGTTCTGCTACAGTGCAGGTGAGATACTCTATATAAAAAAAATAAGTTTATCGCAGTCAAATACAGCTTTTAATGACAGCTAGAGAAACTAGAACTATTCAAGAATCCTGTATTTGCAGGAAATACACTATTGGAAACAATGCTATAACTTATCACCCTGCCTATGTGAGACAGGAACCAAAAAACATATATACATACATAGTAATATAAATATTTTTCAGTCTAGAAAAGCTTGGAAAAAGGGTGCAGCTATTCTCATGGGGGGGGCGGGGCGGAAGGGGGGGTTAGAATGGGGTGTTGAGTGAGTTCAGTTGCCGACGACCAAGAGACAGCAGAACTGCGTCTTCCTCAACTCTTCTGCAGAGTGGGTGCAAGGAGGTGGGTGGGTGACATTCTTGCCCCAGTGTAGGACATCCGGAGTTGTTTGTTGGCTTTTGGGGGTCAATTTCCAGGGCAGAGAGACCTCCTTTCTCTCCAGAGGCCGTCAGTTGGGGCTGTCTTCGGCCAAGCCGGGGAAATGTCCTTTTTTTGAACCCAGGACCACCCGCCCTGCACCTGGCGGAGCCTGGACTTAGACCAACCTCACCCTGGGCAGGAATCTGAGGGAAAGTCTTCCTGAAAGGGGAAGAATTTCTCTCTCTCTCTCTCTCCCTCTCTCTCTCTCTCTCTCTCTCTCTTCCTCGCCCTCTTTCCCCCCCCCACCCCCCATCCAGGGGATTTTGACCCACCCACCTACAGCAAGGGTGGGCCAGGTGTGGGAGGTCCACCTCGCAGGCTCCTCTCAAGCACTTGAACCAGCACCGTCTGCCTTCAGCCGCTCGAACTGAGAAATGCCAAAACCTCCCCCGCCTCCCCCCCCAGGTCAGGACAGCTACCGCTCACCCCAAAGGTTAGCCGGGCGCAGCTCTGCCAGGGGATGCATCGTCTTCCCTTCCCAAACTCCCTCAGTTCTTTCGTTCGCCTCCCTTGGCTCCCCTCGCTCTGGAGGGTGGACCCTTGGGCAGAGGGAAGGGGCAGCCAAGAACTTGGTTCCTGCCAAAGACAGTTTCCTCTTGACTGTTAGATAACAACCTCCGTAAGCTGCGGTGAAGAACCAAGGGCTTAAATCTTGGGGGTGGGGGGTTTTTTGGGGGGTGGGGGTGCTGTTGCACTTTCTCACTCCCCTCACCTGTAAAAAAAACAAACCCCACACCGTCCCTCTGAGGATGTGACTGCCACTCCCCAAAGAACGTCCCTGCCTCCGCTCAGTTCTTCTCCCCAACTTTTCAAACGCCGGCCTGGAGAGCCCACCCGATCCCCCCCCCCCCCCCCCCCCCTCTCCTTTTCCGAAGTCCCCCCCCCCCCCCCCCCCCCCCTCATCTTGCATTTAACCTGCGTTCAACGTTCTGCCTCGGGCGACGCAAGGGGCTTTTCTGGTGGGGGAGGGCGAAGGTGAGGTGCTTTTTCTCCTTTATAAAACAAAGAGGAAAAAAGAGTAGAGCCAGGACGGGGGCAGAAGCGCCGTCTCCTCAGGGATGAGGCCACGGAGGGGAACCGGGGCTTCTGAACGCTTTTGGCAACGTTGAAATCCTGGACCCGAGACCAGCAGCTGAGGGGTCTTTCCCTAGGGAGCTACGAGGCGGGCTCGCTGCCCAGAGACCAGGCCGTGGGGCTGGAGTCAGGACCCAAACACGTTTCTTCGCCCCGGGCCTGGCCTGGTAACAAGCATGTGGAGAGGAGGACGGGCAGGAGGACAAGAGTGAGGCGGAGGAGATGCCTGCCCACCTCCTGAACTTTAGACCTGGGAGTCAGCGCCCAAGCTGTGGAACTCATCTAGGGCCTTGTCTCCATGGGCGGCATCCCCTTGGCGGAACTCGGAGGCGATCTCGTCAAAGGTCCGGCCCTTGGTCTCGGGCACCTTGAAGTAGGTGAAGATGAAGAAGAGGATCAGCAAGATGGTGAAGATGACGAAGACGTAGGCCCCACAGAAGTCCTGCAAGAGAAGAAGAGGAGGGAGGGGCATCATGGCTCTGCTTCACGTCGAGTCAGGGGGAGGCTAGCTAGGGATGACTCTACCCGCCAAGTCAAGAAGGTTGGGTGGACAACCTCCTCTTGAGAGCAACCAACCAGTGGGACCGCTTGCCTCCAGAAGTTGTGAATGTTCCAACGCTGGAGGTTTTTAAAAAAGAGATTGGATAGCCGTTTGTCTGAAATGGAATAGACTCTCCTGCTTGAGCAGGGGATTGGACTAGAAGACCTCCAGGGTCCCTTCCCTTATTCTATTATTCTTCCAGACGTAAAAGCAGCCACTGAGTTCCTCAAGAACGAAGAGAGGGCAGTTGGGTAGCTAGAGCGTTCCACTTTCAGAAGTATACCAAAGTGGCAGGTCTACCCAGCCATCCTTGGTGGCTCTACTTCTCTCAAGAAGGATGGAGTAACATAGAAGGAAGATGTCAAACTGGGAAGAGCCGAAGGAAGCTTAGATGCCTCAAAACGCCCTCCCGCTTCTTGGTCGCTTTGCCACAGACCGCCCCCTGGGAATTAACCACGTTTGTGATGTCCCTCTCCAATGCCCTTCAGCGCTGCACACTCACCGCCACATACTGAAAGCCCATCCCTACAATGAAGTTGGCGGTCCAATTGGACAGCCCTGCAACGGCGATGGCAGCAGGACGCGGGCCTTGGCTGAACAGCTCCGCCACAATGAACCAAGGAATGGGCCCAGGACCGATTTCGAAAAATGCCACGAAGCCCATGATGGCAACGATGCTGAGATAGGACATCCATGGCACTTGAATCTAGCAGAGAAAGAAAAAGCAAAACAGAATCAGGGAAACAGCCTTTAATTGTATTTCCCATCAGTTTTGGTGGCATTCCAGAGGGTTCCTCCCCCTCAGATCTTAGCTTCTTCAGAGACAAATTCCTTGTGTGACCAATCCCATTTGGCCAATAAAGAATTCTATTCTATTCTCTATTCTCATAATTTCAAGGTTCAATTCCTGTGCCAAGAATCAGCCATATGGGATGGTTAGTGAAAACATCAGGATCCTCCTCATTTACCATCCATCCTCTGGGACCCCTGATGGATCCATGTTTGCCACTCACCAGCAGTGCCAGGGCGATGGTCATGAGAACCGCACATATGGCCATCCCCAAGAGTCCGATGAGGTGCAATGTCCTTCGGCCAGCCCGTTCTACCACAAACAGCTTCAGAGAGAGAGAGAGAGAACAAGGGAGATACATCAGCATGGAATCCATGGGAGGTCCCTCCTCAAAATCATCAAAAGAACTTCGGGGAGACCACACAGAGGGGTCAGATGTCGTGACCCTGGGTGAGTCGTTGACCTCGCCATGTACAAATCAACTTTGAGGAAGTAGCTGTTGATTCAGATTGACCTTTATTCATCTGCACAATTATATTCTATGGAACTAGCACCCCTCTGCAGGTCACCTGAAAGGTTCTGGCTGAAGAAGCTTCTTGGATGAGAAGCGAAACGTCTTCAGGGAAAGACAGAGGTTGCCTTTGGGACAGCCCTAACCAAGCAAGAAATCGCCCTACTCACCGAGACAACTGTGAAGGCTGTGTTGACAACTCCAGCCCCAATAGTGGCGTAGACAGGTTGCTGCACTCCAGCTTTTTGAAAGATACTTGTGGAGTAGTAGAAGACCTTGGAGAAGGGAGAGAAGGAGAAGAAGGTCAACACAATGGGGCTTGAAGAGCACTCGGTGGCATTGTTGGGGCGTTGGTGGAGAAAGGATGCTGTCCAGATGCAATGAGGAACATGCTGTCCTGCTCAACGGGGTCAAAACCAGCCCCAACATTTCACCTCAATTTCTCACCAACCCCATATTTACCGCGTTGATCCCTGAAAGTTGTTGAGAGAGCTGCAGTACGATGGCAATCAGGAGGGGCTGGCGGTAGATAGGAGAACGGAAGAGTTCCAAGATGGTGACCTTCTTCTCCTGAAGCATTTGCCGGCTCTCCTCTTTCATCTCCTGAAGGTCTCTGCTGACATCAGTCGTCCCACGGAGCTTCTTTAGGACTTGAGAGAAGAACAGATGCTTCGTAAACCAGACTCTCAACTCAACAGTTGGGGCCCCTGGTCCTCAAAATGTGGCTTCCTCCCTCTCCACAGGAAGGAGCTTCTGGTGTTGGGTGGGATCCAGACTAAGGAAGACGGCCTTGGGGGAGATGCAGAGGAACCAGAAGGGGCTGGAGCATTTTTAATGGACCAGAAGAGCCAAATAATGTCCAGAATTAGTTCGGACAGACACCTTTCTAATTCACTGGAGTATAAGGAGGGGAAACCCAATCAGATTTACACATTTTGGTCACTGTGGCTAATCTCAAATAAAACACTTTTAGCCTTTCTGCTGGAGTTGATTTCCTAATCTGGTCTATCTTGGTGGGACTCGGAAGTTCTTCTCTCAACTGCGTTTCTGTCTTTCTCTATTTCTGACTCTGCTTCATATGGACGTCAGAAGTTGTGGCTGCCCCAACACTGGCGGTTTTTAAGAAGAGATTGGACAACCATTTGAAATGGTGGCAAGAGGAACAAAGACAATGTCATTGACACCCCTGGTTTCAGAGCGACTTCCTCCAGAACTGACCTACATCAGGATATGCTGGCCTTAAATAAACCCTTGAGGACTACATGAGAACATTTCAAGATGATCCGGTCTGCCCAAGATCAGGAGACCTGGAAAATCTGGAGATGGACTTGATCTTGTAGACCAAGAGAGAGGTCCACCATGGAGAAATGAAGACCACCCAGAAATCCGAAAGGCTTAACCTGTCCGTCTCAGCTGCTGGTGGGAACTTACCGTTCTTCGCTTTGTTCTCCTCGTTGCGGTTAATGAGAAGGAAACGGGGGCTTTCGGGAGCAAAAGGCATCAGGATGCACTGGGCCAAGGAGGGGATGAAGGTGAACCCCAGCAGCAGCGGCCAGAGGTTTTCGTTTCCCATGATGAGGTCAATACCGAAAATCTGTGAAAAGGGCACAGTTGGGAAGGTGAGAATTGAAGTCCAGGAGACGTGAAGGTCACGCTTGTTTCTCGGAAAACCAGGAGGAGCAGATCCAGACCGTTCCCAAGAAGACCTGAGGTCCTGCTCAGTTCCTCACACGTGTGGTTGGACTAGGCTTTAAACTGAGCTGGAGGGAGATGATGGTCTTCTGGATTTCCTCTTTCTACCCCAGGTTGTCACACAGCTCTTCTCCTCCATTGTGTTTTGTGTGGTGTGTGCTTACTTGTGCCACAAAGACTGCAGCCCATTCCTGGATTCCTCCAGATCAGGCCAAGGAACAAGGTGGCTGCACCGGGCAGAACTAAGCGTGATGGGCAAGACATTCCCATCTTGAAACTCTGCAAGCTTCAAGGACCCTGTTTCTGGTTGGGGAAATGGCCTCTTGGACCCTCAACCTGCTCCTGGTCGGACAAACTTCTCAGAATTTGAAATCCTGTGGGATTTTGGTGGGCTCTTGAACTGTGACTGTTTCAATCCAGCCATTTTGACGTCGTACACCTTGAACATTTGGTCAAGATCTGCAGGAGACCCAAAAGGGACCTTAAGGGTCCATCCTTCCCCCTCAATAGACACCCCCCCGAGTCTCTCACCTGTGCAATCAGGATCCCCACCACGACCCCAAGCTGGTGGAGGGTTCCTAACGCCCCCCTCAGAGACGTGGGGGACACTTCGCCCACGTACATGGGCACGAAGCCAGTGGTGAGGCCCGAGTAAATGCCCACGATGAAGCGACCGAGGATCAACATCTCAAAGGAACCGGCCATCTTGGAGAAGCCCATCAGGATGGCCGAAAGGAAAGCGAGAGAGTTGGACATCAGCATGGAATTCCTCCTGGGAAGGGGAAGAGGAAGGACAAGGTCTGTCAACGCAACAGTTGGGATCAAAGGGAAGGAGAAAGTTGGCTTTTCTCCTGCAGGAGCTGAGGGTTGGACTAGAAGACCACCCAGGGTCCTTCCTTTCAACTCTGTTACTCCGTTACTTACCGTCCAAAGCGGTTGACGAAGAGCCCAACTGAGAACGACCCAACCATCCCACCGACTGAGAAGATGGACACCGAGAGAGACCAGAGGGTGGTCAGCATGCCTGGGGTGATGTACGTCTCGTATCGGTTGAACCATGTTTGGTTGTAAAATTCTTCTATCACCTGCAAAGAAGAGGAGGAGGAGGAGGAGGACTTTACTGGGCTGCAACCAGGTGGTTTCTGCCCCACCCAAGATTTTTCCACCAGTCAGCCCCCCCCCCCCCCACTTCAGGAGGATTGGGTTGACCCCCCACCTGGCCGGAGGTGGCCTCGGAGGAGCTCCTTCCCTAGAAGTTCCCTAGTGTCCAGGAAGGCTTTCCGTCAGTGTGGCTGGCGCCCATCCTGGTAATGAGCCTTAGGCACTTCCTCTTCCCCATCCAGACATTGTGCCACCAGCCGGCCGTGGTGTTTGAGGGCAAACGGTTTTGTGATTCAGCCTGAGGAATTCATTTATGGCTTAGGGACAACACTTCTTCGACTTGTTCTGAGTCAAGGAGACTTCGGGCGAGTGTGCCACACGAGTGCAGTTGGTGGGAAGGACACAGAAGCCAACCTTGCCTGCAGAAGACGGGAGGTTCTCCAGCAGGGCCGGGAGATCTCGGCCTTGAAATCCAGACTATGTTCCCAACGCAAAGAGCAGAACAACCCAGGATTATCACGAGGTCGCAGCAAAGTGACCCAGAGAACTCTGGGCGGCCTCCACGGGGTTGCTGGTGTTTTTAGTGAAATCGTTGGCTGCTCAGAAGAAGGAGAAGCTGAGCCAGAGGCTCCCTCTGTGATAGCAGGCAGAATGGGCCAAGGATCCGCCTCCCCTGGTGTAGGGCATCCCCAGCCAGGGCAAGCTGACCCGTTGCTTCTCCTGGGCCGAGGGTTGTTTTTTTGGATCCACCAGTGTCTTTTTTCCACCAGAGGGTGGCAGTGGTCCAGCTGGCCTGCCAGGGACGGGCACTTGGCCAAGCAGGTTACAGTGACCTAGAAGGAAATAGGACCTCAGGTGGAGGGAAAGAGCTTCTGGGATGTCAGGTGGCTGCTGAGTCACGATGGAAGGGCTGAAATGGGAGGAAGGGGCCTGTGGGGTGAGGCGGACTCCTTTTCCTAAGCAGCAGCAGCAGCTCTTCCTCCTCCTCCTCCTCCTCCTCCTCCTCCATCTTCACTTAACCGGTTTTCTCCTTCGCCTTAAATGTTCTCTACGTCTCCTTCACGTTCTTCACCTCCTCCTCCTCCTCCTCCTCCACCTTCTCTTTCTTCTCTTCTCCTCCTGGGAAGTGGGGCCATACAGTCTGTTGTTGTAGGCTCACCTCTCTTTGTCCTGCTTTCTTTTCCAGCAGGGTGTCCTTCGGGGTGTGTTTTGTGTGTGTGTAAACACAGGCGGAGAGGATGGGTGCTGGGGATCAGGGTGGAAGCAGCATTCCACAGATACGGGTGTGGATGGTCAAGGCAGCTCAGGTTTCCTCCCCCACTGAAGGGTGGCCATCCTTTGATGCTCCTCCAGACTCCGGGGCTCCGACCCAGTCCTGCTCTACGGAACGAGGCTCTCCTTCAAAGGCCCATGGACACAACGCTACGGGGCGCCTGTCTTTGCAAAGGAAAGCAACCACATCTCCACTATCCAGGGAACAAAAGGTTCCAGGTGCTTTCAAGACTCAAAAATGCACAGCGGCCTAACCGCCTCTTAGAGGAACCAGGGTTTGTGGAACAGAAGCACAATTTGCTGGGGAGACACCGCCTCTCAAACCGGTTCAGGTGCAGGGGGAGAAACGTCCTTGGCCCAACGGGGCCGGGTCAGCCTATTCTCCGAGGCTTTGGAGACACTGAGGCCAAGCCGAGGTGGCCGGCATCTTCCCCTCCGCCCCGGGGCAGGAAGGAGCCTCCTGTCAACGATCTTAAGTGCCCAGCCCAGATTAGGCAGCGCTTCCAAGGCCTCTCCAGACCTCCCTGTCGCTTCCCCTGGGGGCGCGGGGGGGGGGGGGCGAGTCTGGCAATGATGCAACCCCCCAAGCAATGAACTCTAGTCTCCTGTCCTTGGCCGGAGGGCGGCCAGAGTCCCGGTCAAAGGGGACGAAGGAGGCACCTTCAGTGGGGCTCCATTCTTCCTGGACGGAAGCAACCTGTGACCTGCTTGTTCCACTGTTGTGTCAGTCATTGTTTTCCGGGGTTTCTTTCATCTGCTTTTCCCAGAGTTTCCAGCCGCCTTTTCCTGACTTTCACCTCCCAGCTCAATCCACAGGCTGCTCACTTGCCGGGGCTGTGTTGAAGGAAGGCGCCTTTGGAACACACCAAACTATTTTTTACATGACCAGAAGGACTCGGTCTGACAGGAGAGCAGCCTTCCAGTCTTCCCCGGAGTACGCCTTGTTTTACGGACAGTCCTCGTTTGAAGTTACAACAGACCCCCAAACAACCTGCTTCCAAAATCCCAATGGCAACACAGACACACAGACACAGAGCTACTAAATGGCCGCACTTTGTGTGCCCGGCACCCTCTCCCCTCGGACAGCCAGTCACAGCATGACAACATTTACAAAGTTTTGCACTGGTTTCTAGCAATAGGAACCAATGGATTTGCTTAGAGATTGTGCTGCTCACTTCACAACCCATTTGGGGCTCTCTGCGGCCAGCTGGCCCTCCTGAAGCTGTGTGTTTTTGTGTCGGAAGGCAGTGTGGCCCTTACCATCTGCGGTGCATTGATGACTCCGGTGTTATACCCGAACTGCAGTGACCCCAACACGGCACCCCCGACGGCCAGCAACAACTGGGCAGTCATCTGTCGAGAGAGAAGGAGGAGCAAAGCGCAAAGTTAGTCCAAGGGGGAAAACCTCTCAAAGGACGGAGCAGCAACTGGCGAAACTGGGATACGCCACCCAGCCCCCGACGCCAACTGGCGAGGCTCAGGCTGTGACGTTGGCACGTTTAGTGAAGTCAGAGTGATAGTAAGCGAGACAAAATTGGGGTCCGGGACGTTTTATTAAGTCCAGGATTGCAGGAGAACATTCAGAAGCAGTTCAGGTAGACACCCCCCCGCCCCGACTTCCCATAGGTATAAGGGGAGGGGGAGGAGTGTGGCCCACAAACAAGCCAGCCTTTTTCCGCCAAGCTTCCAATTTCCAAGCTGCCCCTCCCCCGCCTAACCAGGTTATCAATCAGGGGTTTGTTCGGGCTGTTGGTTAGGAGAGGGGACTGCAATCCCAGCCGGCTCCATGCCCAGTAATCCGGGCACCCAATTCCCGCCAGCTGACCTAAGCGGCTTTGGGAGACTCTGGAGGCCCCCAGAACCGCCCCCCCCTCCGCTTCCCACGCTCTGTTCATTGTTGTGCTCTCCCCTCGGGCACTGGAGCCCAAAGGGGTCGCCGGACGGAAGGAGGAGGCTGAGCTGGCAGCCTCATGAATCGGATTGGGGCAAGCTGCCCGGTCTTAGGCCGCTTTGCAATTCCCTGCGCCCTGCTGGTGGGCCCAGGCCTCCCCCTTTGGGGCCAGGGATGGGGAAGGGGGGAAAGCAGGCCTCCCCCCTGGCCCCACCTCCCAAACCAGGCCCCGAACGCTGGAGAAACTCCTTCCCCGTTGAGCAGAATTGATGGTCTTTGAACCCCGAGCAGCCACCGGCACCCCAAGAGGCCAGCCGAACCTGGCAAGGACAGCGTCTCCTGCCAAGGCCGTCCCTGTCAGCACTGTAAGCGCGAATGGTCACTAAACTAGGCCACTGATAAACAAGGACGGTCTGTGGAACTGGGGGCAAACTATAAACTCAGCATTTGAGCTGGCCTTGGCTTAGGATGGAAAGCGCGGATTATTTTATTCAATCAAAACTAATAACGATAAACCATAAGCCAATTTTGTTCAACAAGCCATGTTTAAACTAGCCCTGCTTCCTTGGGGAGGGGCATGCCCGGCTGCAGGCCTCCCTCACGGAGCCCTGGGTTCAAATCCCCCTCGCAAGCTGCGCATTTGCAACACTTTGCCATCCCCCCCGGGCCTCTCCTGCGAAACCTCTTTAACCGGCTGGGAGTCAGAGAGGAGGTCACAAGCCCATCATCCCCACAGCTGGCCCAGGACACCAGCCCGCCTGGCTCGCCCTGACCAAGAACGTGGGAAAGGAGCCCCACCGCGAGGTTGCTGGCCCAGCCTCCCTCCAAGGGGACCTGGCCAGACCCTCCCTGAGCCCCAAGGAGACCCTGGCGGGGCTTCCCAAGGAAGGAGCGGCCCGGGAACCGGATGGTCAGTCCAACTTGAAAAGATCCAGGGAAAGAGGTTCTGTTCTTCTCAGCAGCCCCACGTGCCAAGGACAGCTTCAGCTCAGAACAAGGAACGGCCGGGGTCAGAACGGCAGGGCACACCTTCCGAAGATGGTCCCACCCTTCGCCCCGAGCGCCGGAAAATAGTTTCTGGATCCCGTCTCTTGCGAGAGAAAAGCTGGCTGGTCGACACAACCCAGGTGGGAAAGTCGCCTGAGACGGGATCCTATCGGGGAAGGAAAAGGCTGCCTGGGACTCAAGCGCAGCCGCGGTCAGGCTCACAACCGTGGAAAGGAAAGGAGAATTTCCTTTGGCAATTTCCCAGGGAACCTTTGTTTTGGTTACTGACATGCTGTCCCCGTAGGTGTGGTTGTGGTTGCAACATTAAAGACACACACAGGCACCTGCGAATTCACCTTTGTCCCGTCACCCCATTGAAGAAAAGGCAGGAGCTGAGCCCAAAATCACACCATGGGCCAAAGACCAGGGGAAGGAAGGAGGAAGGGAGGGAGGGAGACAGAAAGAAAGAGAGAGAGAGAAGAAATGGAAAGAAGGAAGGAAGGAAGGAAGGAAAGAAAGAAAGAAAGAAAGAAAGAAAGAAAGAAAGAAAGAAAATGAAAAATTGGCAGAAGGAACAAAGAAAGGAAAGAAAAAACTGGGAAGAAGGAAGATTGAGAAAGATGGGGGGTTGGAGAGAAGGAGGGAAAGATGAAAAATGGAAGGAAAGAAGGAAATAACCCCAAAGGGCCAAAGCCCCCCAAAGTGATTGCATTTAACCAACAAACCAAAATGGAACAGCTGGGCTTTCTTTTTGTTTTGAATGAACCCAATTCAGGGCTGCCTGCCTGAGAGACGCACCGGATTCCTCACCTCCCTGCTTGACGGTGGGGCCCCAATGAAAGGGAGCCCCTTGGAGGGAGCCACACAGGCCTCCGTTGAACTGGGGCAGCGGATTCCTGGGAGGGAAGCAACGACGCCACTGGCCCCCAGCCAGCGGGGGACTCGAGGTTTAGCATGAGGCACCACGGCCCCCTCAACCCGCCTCCCGGTTGTATAACATACACAACCACAATCACATGCTCACAGCTGTGCCAGAGACCTAGGATGACGCAGCACCTTCCCGCCTGGCAAACTTTATGATTACGATGGATTAGCCCAGGAGGAGGAGGAGGAGGAGGAGGGGGAGGACCAGGACCACCAGGTGGGCCCAGGTTGGAATCTGGCCTTCCTGCCATCGGATTCCCCCCGGGGGGCTGAAGGCTGAAGCAGCAGCCTGTGTGACCAGGAACCTCGCAGGGTGAAGAACCGAGTCTACCGTCCCTTTAAAAGCCGCTGCTCAGAGCAGGCCAGGACACAACCCCACGCAACCTCCTCCTCCTCCTCCTCCTCCTCC